>SMDT01002654.1:0-21316 GCA_005392925.1 Aquilaria sinensis | reverse complement strand
CACAGAATCAGAGAATCTTATCACGGTCGGCAATCCCCAGCTCTTTTACTATTTCTTGTTCAGATCAGTCTTCTCATACCCGGATTCGCCCATCTTTAGTTCTTGTCTTTTGCGGGGGCTTTTTTTTTTATTAAAAATTTCTTTAATTCATTTCTGCCTCCGTCTACACCAAGTCTTCTTTCTGGTCTCTACTCAGCCCAGATCGCTCCTAAAAGTTACACATGCTTGGACGACCAAAATTTTCAAATCACTCATGCGTAATGAGCGGACATTTTTCAAGAAAATGGTTGTTTCCTATGTAAAATAGTACTTTTTCTATCTCATAATAGATAAATGAAAATACTGGAACACTGTTAATGAGCACCATCAACATTTCACACTTATTTCAATTCACGTATTTGCCCATATCCATGCTTCAAATTTTCAAATCTTACCAAAAATCATTGTTTCTGTTATATGACAATGGGAAAAAAATAAATATATAAATAAATAAAATTTGATAGTTTTTCATACTTAACTCATCAACCAAAAAAATCATGAAAAGGTAACAAAGTCAACAAACCGTCTCTCTTTCTCTCTCTTTTTGTAAATTGTTTAATATTGCTTTTTGAGGAGAAAGAATTTCTTGATTTTTGTTGATAATAGCCAATTTGTCATATGAAGAGACAATTTTTTAGAACTTTGTCTTCCATCGAGATTGCCCTTGAAGCCAACCATAAATAATTTGCTCCTTATAACGAACAATTAGAGAATTCTTAGTGGTTTCTTTAAATATGTATTGTGAATTTTTAATTTTGTCTTGCTCTGAATCCATCATAACCTACTTGATCAAGCTGATGATCTCTTAACTCAAGGGAGCTCTGCGTTGGGCTGGATTGATTAAAGGGAGAAAAGGATAAAATCGGGAAAAGAAAAAATAATTTTAAATTGGTACAAATGTTCAAATAAAAATAGTCCAACACAGGTAGTATTTAACGGTATTTCATTTTGGTGGTGTACGTAGCAATACTAATAGATGAAACGTTTCTTTGGATACGGAAATTAATGTGTATATAATTTGTGTTATTTTTTTTTTAATTTTGCCCATGAAACTAAAGTATTTTTTTTAATTTTGTATAGTGAGAGATTGAATAATGATTAAAATTTTTTTTTTTGGTTTTGTGCAGTGAGAGATTGAGTGAAGATTAAAAAAAATTTATTAGATTTTATGTAGTGCAAGTTTAAACATGGGTAAAAAGGTAAACTGATTATTTAAAATCTTTTACAAGAGAAAACATTTCAATTCTTTTATAATATATAAAAAAATATATTTATTTTTATTTAAATTGAGACGAAGGGAATACTACGAGTCATTGAGGGTAAGAAAGGCAAATTTAATACTATTATTATTTGTGTTTAACGACATTAACAATTAATATGGTTAATGAGGAACATATTCTTTTTATAATGATTTAGAGCTTTTATCCGAGTATCAATAATTCACAGAACCATAGAATCTTTATCACAGTTGGCAATCGGAGCTTTCTACAATACCCACCCCAAAAAATAGGGTAACCATGCCCCCCGATCAGTAAAAAGGTAACCGTTGATCTTTAGAGTTTGGACGGAGAAAAAGAACTTGTCAGCGAGGAAGTAAAGGAAACCTTTGGTGCAGGGGGATAGTGACTGGGGTAACAGGTGAAGGCTAGGGGAAAGAAAAAAAAAGGAGGAGGCGGGAAGTGATAAAAAATTTAAAAATATAATAAATATTTCTAAAAAGCAAAAAAAAAAAAAAATTAAAATGAATTTTTGTTTTAATGTAAAAAAAAACGTGATAGAAATTTAAAAAAAGTGATAAATATTAAAAAAATTGGTAATATTTGTTTAAAAATAGGAGGTATTAAATATCAGGTGCGTAAAAAGTGATAGCGTGGGGAGAAGGAATGTACGGACTCAGATAATTCACAGAACCATAGAATTTAAAATGGCAATAACATAATGCCTTCTTCCCCTTTGATGATTAAATAAAAAAAAAGATACAAAAATATTATTAAAAAATATTGAAATTATTTTTAAAAAAAGCGATTTATGAAACTTAAAAAAATAAAATGAAAAAATTGGTAATATAAAAAAATTATAAAAAAGCATAAATAATAAAAATGATAAAATTTTTAAAAAAAGAGCTCCCCAACATCTGTGTACTGAATAATAATGATACTGAATAATATACTTAATAAAATAATTTTTTTTGTACATATGTCAATGATTCTCAAAATATAAAATCTATGTATATTGATCAACTTAGTAAAAAAAATATTTATTGCATTTTAAAATTCTTATCACTTTTTTTTGTTTTTAATAGATTTTTAAAAATATTTCCCATTTTTTAACATTACCACGTTTGTTTATATTTTATCATTTTTTATATTTAATCACTTTTTGTAGTTTTAATCACTTTTTATTTATTTAATTGATTTTCTAAAAAAAAATGTTTGTTTTTTTAGTTTTGTTATCACTTTTTTTATTTAATCAATTTTTTAAATTATTTATTGCATTTTAAAATTATTTATCACTTTTTCAGTTTTTATTTACCTTTTAAAAATATTTACCAATTTTTTAACATTTATTACATTTTCTTTATTTTAGCGCTTTTTTATATATTTAATCACTTTTTTTTTTTTTACATTTAATCGCTTTTTCTTACATTTTATCACGAAGTTACCTTCGTTGTGACCGGGTCACGTTGAAGTTACCTTCGTTGTGACCGGGTAACTTTGAAGGTAACGTATAAATGTGATCGGGTCACGTCGAAGGTACCTTTTTTTGTGACCGGGTCACGTTGAAGGTAACCTAAAAATATAACTGGGTCACCTTGAAGGTAACTTCGTTGTGACCAGGTCACTTTGAAGGTAATCTAAAAATGTGACCGTGTCACCTATAAGGTACCTTCAATGTGACCGGGTGACTTTTAAGGTAACCTTAAAATGTGACCTGGTCACTTCGAAGGTAACTTCATTGTGACCGGGTCACATTAAAGGTAACCTAAAAATATGACCGGGTCACTTCGAAGGTACCTTCATTGTGACCGGGTCACATTGAAGGTAACCTAAACATGTGACCGGGTCACATCGAAGGTACCTTCGATGTGACCGGGTCAACTTGAAGGTTACCTTAATGTGTGACCCGGTCACATTGAAGGTTACCTTCGTTGTGACCCGGTCACTTTGAAGGTAACCTTCAAAGTGACCCGGTCTTACGATTTTTAGGTTACCTTCAATGTGACCCGGTCACAATTAAAGGTTACCTTCAATATGACTAACGGTCACATTTTTAGGTTACCTTCCATATAACCCGGTCACATTTTTAGGTACCTTCAAAGTGACCCGGTCACAATGAAGGTTACCTTCAAGTGACCCGGTCATTTTTTAAGGTCCTTCAATGTGACCCGGTCACTTTTTTAGGTTACCTTCAATGTGACCCGGTCATAACGAAGGTAACTTTGAGGTGACTGGTCACATTTTTAGGTTACCTTCAAATTGACCCGGTCACAAGGAAGGTACCTTCAACGTGACTCGGTTACAATTTTAGGTTACCTTCAAAATGACCCAGTCATAACGAAATTACCTTCCATGTGACCCGGTCATATTTTTAGGTTACCTTCAAAGTAACCCGGTTACGATGAAGGTACCTTCAACGTGACCCGGTCACATTTTTTAGGTTACCTTGAACGTGACCCGGTGACAACGAAGGTACCTTCGACGTGACCCGGTCACATTTTTAGGTTACCTTCAAAGTTACCCGGTTACAACGAAGGTAACTTCCATATGACCCGGTCATATTTTTAGGTTACCTTCAATTTAACCCGGTCACAACGAAGGTACCTTCGAGTGACCCGGTCATATTTTTAGGTTACCTTCAAAGTGACCCGGTAACAACGAAGGTACCTTCAACGTGACCCGGTCACATTTTTAGGTTATCTTCAAAATGATCCGGTGACAACAAAGGTACCTTCCATGTGACCCAGTCACATTTTTAGGTTACCTTCAAAGTGACCCGGTCACAAGAAGGTACCTTCAAAGTGACCTGGTCACTATGAAGTTACCTTCGAGGTGACCCGGTCATATTTTTCAGTTACCTTAAAAGTGACCCGGTCAAAACGAAGGTACCTTCTATATGACCCGGTACAATTTTTAGGTTACCTTGAAAGTAACCTAGTTATTTCCCAGTTTTTGTAAAATGTGTTGGATGAAAAAACGTTATTGAAGCGAATAATAACAATATTATAAAATAAACATGAGTTATGTATAAGTTTTAAACATATAGGTAACGTTGTCAAGTTAAATAAAATATAGAGAAATCTTGTAATTATCCCATTAATATGTGTCCCACGTATTAAATTTTTCTGCAACTATATTTTAACTTGGTTCCCCCCACCAGCACCATTATTTTTACTTCTCCAACCACCGTTTTAAATTTTACTCCCTAATTTCACCTCCCCAACCACTCTTTTAAATTTAACCATCTACCTCAATAACTTCATTATTTATTACCTATACTATAACTACACTATTTAATCTTCCTCATTTTTTACAATTACAGCAACTTACATCTCTTCCTTCTCCTCAATTTCCTTATTCCTACGTTTCATATAGAAACAAACAATGTCTCACAGTGGTGTCGGGGATTATATTAAGCAATTACCATGCGATTTCAGTAAATCAATGATCAAGCGACTAACTCCTCGCAAGAAATTTCTTCCTTCCACAACCATCTACTTTGAACCAGAGTCTCACGTTTCTCATCCAGTGCATCCAGTGAATTTATATTTTACTGTAATTTTATTATTTCGAATTTAACTGCTAAATTTGCTGTGATGCTAGTTAAATTTATTTTTATGTTTTCATTTTAATTAATAAATTTACTGGTAAATATATTAAATAGTTTATATTTACGGGAATCTATATGTATGAAGTGAGAGAAAGAAAAGGTATGTTAGGTTAATTTGAAAAAACGATTACAATCCCAAAATGTAATAAAAAATTAGGTTAAAAATTAAAAATTAAAAAAGCGATGAAAACGGAAAAAAAGCGTTAGGAAAGAATAAAAAGCGTTAAGGAAAAAACAATTAAAAATTAGAAAAAGTGAAAAAAATAAGAAAATGATAAAAAAAATAAGAAAATGATAAAAATTTAAAAAAAGTGATTAAAAAATAAAAAAAAAGTGATTAAAAATTAAAAAAAATGATTAAAATTTAGAAAAAATGATAACAAAATTAAAAATAGCGATTAAAAAGAAGAAAATGATAAAAAATTAAAAAAGTGAATAAAAATAGAAAGAAAGAGATTACTAATGGGGAAAGCGAAAAACATAAAATTTGAAAAGGATCAAATATAAAAAATTTTATTAAATATGAAAAAAATTAAAAAAAGAAATGAAAACGAGAAAAAAGTGTTAAAAAACCGCGTATTGTTTCCGGCCCCAAAAAATTGGAAAAAATAAAAAGCGTTTAGGAAAAAACGTTTAAAAATTAGAAAAAGCGATAAAAATAAAAAAAAGATAAAAATTAAGAAAATGATAAAAATTTAAAAAACGTGATTAAAAATTAAAAAAAATGATTAAAAATTAAAAAAGTGATTAAAAATAAAAAAAAGTGATTAAAAATCAAAAAGGAGATTAAAAATTTAAAAAAGCGATTGAAAATTTAAAAAGGCGATTAAAAATGAAACAAAGTGATTAAAAATTAAAAAAATGATAAAAAATTTAAAAATGTGATTAAAAATAAGAAAATTATAAAAAATAAAAAAGTGAATAAAAATAGAAACAAAGCGATTATTAATGGGGAAAGTGAAAAAAGAAATTTTGAAAAGCGATCAAATATAAAAAATTTTATTAAATATGAAAAAAATAAAAAAAGCGATGAAAAGAAAACAAAAGCGATTGGAAACAAGAAAAAGGCGTTTAAAAATTAAAAAAATTGATTAAAAATAAGAAATTGATAAAAATGAAGAAAAAATGAATAAAAATAGAATCAAAGCGATTAGTAATAGGGAAAGTGAAAAAAAATTTAAAAGAAGCGAAAAAATATAAAAAAAGTGATTAAATGTACAAAAAGTGATAAAATATAAATAAAAAAATTGGTCAATGTTTAAAAATTCATACCAAACCTATAAAATACCAGAAATATTAAAAAACGTGAGTAAAAAAATTAGGACCGAAATAAAAAAAAAGTTGAAAAATATAAAAAACGCGAGCAAAAAAATTAGGACTGAAATAAAAAAAAAGTTGAAAAATATAATAAAAAAGTGATAAAAAATAAAAAAGTGAGTAAAATTGGAAATAGGGGAAATAATTCTTGAAAAAGTTAGGAAATATAAAAAAGAGTGATTAAATATAGAAAAAGTGGTAAAATAATAAAAAAAATTAGCAATCTTGAAAAAAGTTAAAATATTTTTTTATTACGATTGACAACAGAAAATTGATGCAAAACCTACAAAATGCAATAAATATTTAAAAATGGCAGTAAAAAATGAAAATATTGATATAAAACCGATTCATTATCAAAACAAGCGACTAAATATAGAAAAGCGATAAGAGTGAAAAAAAAATTGTAAATATTTTTGAAAAGCGTAAAATGTAATAAATATTTTAATAAAACCATTAAATAAAGTAAAGTGGTAATAACATACAACAAAGGGAAAAGTATTCGAAAAACTGATCATATATAGAAAGTGATAAATAATTGAAAAAATGATAAGTAATTATAAATTTTAAATATGCGATAATAATTATTAATATGTGACTATTAATTTACAAAAGGGTATAATATTTACAAAAAATGATCCAGATTTTTAAAATATCATAAAACATCTAAAAATATGATAACAATTATAAAAATTACAGAATAAACAGGTAAGAAAATGCGATAATATTCATTATGAAAGTGGTAACATAATTGAAAAGAATACATAAATATTATAAAAGCCAGTAAAATATAACTGCAGTGAGAATAATTTTAAATGGTGAAGTAACTATGAAAAGCGATAGTATTATAAAAATACGAAAAAGCTTCAAATAATGCAAGATGTAACCGAATACATTAACTATATAATTTTAATATGTAATTTTAAATGAGATAATGTTATCAAAACTCTGTTTAAGAATATCTCTGTGAAACGCTTGCTATTTTATGTTAGATTTCAATTTACATTAAGATCTTATATTCTTAATTTTAATTTGATATTTATAGAATAGGCTAAGTGCATACTGTGGACATGGAAGCGTGAAGCCATTGTTGGAGTGGTTTGATGGGTTTCCAAAAACTGTGAAAGATATAATAAGAACAACGGGTATGTTCAATGCAGTCAAAGCATTGAAGTCCACATACTATGACACACACTTAATTCGTGCACTTAGTCACTTTTGGTGGGATATTACACACACATTTCACTTCCCATCTATCGGAGAGATGACCATGGCACCTGTAGATTTTGCGGCAATAACCGGCTTGCGTTGCAGTGGCGATCAAATTCCTATTGGTATGGAAATATGTGCAGATGCCTCCCGCCTGCAACTATTAGTCGGTGATGGTTGGGAGATATTCCATAACAAAAGGAAGGTGACTTTTAAGTTAGTACTTGACACGTATAAAAGTTACAGATCAAATACCATGGAGAGAAATAATCATTTGGTTCGTGTTTTCCTAGCAACTTTTCTTGGCACAACTATATTCTTTGATACAAGCACGAGTAGTTTTTACGCATGGTGGATTTCAGCTGTAGCAGATACATCCCGACTGGGAAAGTATAATTGGGGAAGTGCCGCATTGGTTAATCTTTACTTATATATGGATGGTCTGAGCAGGGGTGCTCAAGGGAGTGGTGGGTTTTGGCAGTCATGGCAGGTAACTATTATATACGTGAATTACTTTATTTCATTATGTACATCAGTTACATTTAAAAAATGATTATTAAACG
Source organism: Aquilaria sinensis (assembly GCA_005392925.1). NCBI lineage: Eukaryota > Viridiplantae > Streptophyta > Magnoliopsida > Malvales > Thymelaeaceae > Aquilaria > Aquilaria sinensis. The sequence goes on along the minus strand of SMDT01002654.1, from coordinate 13,364 downwards.
ATCATGTTCAATATGAATTATTTGTAATCACAAACATGGGCCTGCGAGCATTTCATGAATATTGTGCCTAACCTAAATTTGAGCGGAGATGGGACATACCCTAGAGCAAAGTACTACGCTGAGGGACATTTAGGGGGCATGCCATATGATACTGAAGTGTATATAAAGCTATTTAAAACAGTACACAGGGCGGTGGTGAAAATGTGGCCATGAGAGAAGTACATGGATGACCTACCACAGTACATTAGTGAAAGTTTAAGTGCAACAAGGTGTCGAATTTTACTAGAAAGCCCATGTGGTCGAGCCTGGTTTTTAGGTGAGTGGGTGTTCAGACAACACATTAGCTATCAGCCAGTGCATGACAAGACCATCCTGAACCCACCTGCAACATCTATGTTCAACCAAAAGTGGCATGGTGCAGAACTAACAGCAGCAGTTGCAGGATCATTATGGGATAATAATTCAACAATTCTATTTTCTGGTACATTTCAGTTGTGGTAGGAGGGCATGATGAAGGAGCTTGCCGAAGCCATGAAAGGTGGGGACCCAGGTGCATCTACCAGTGGGGTTGGTGGGACATCTATGTCGACTGTTGCACGAGAAATAGACACTACAGTAGAAGGTTCTGAAATACAACTACCAGGTACATCTATGTTGCTCCCAGATCTGGAAACAGGAGAGGCTAAACTCCTAAAAATTCCTAGCATTGAGGATGAAGATGTTGAGGGTCTACCACTTGATCTTTCGATAAAATCTGTAAGTTTGTCATCTTATACGTTGTTGTACTCAATGCCATTCCACGCTGATCTTTTGATTTGAAAATGTTATGTATAGGTGAAAAGGGACACTGTGGAGAAGTTACTGCACTTGGTGGCCGGTCTAAAGAAAGCTGCAACGGACAAAATGTGGAAGGATGCGAAGAAATTCTCTTTGAAATAGTGTGTAAGTATATAGTCTATATAAAAGTTTGTTGTCATGTATGACATATTAATAATACATTCATTTGATTACAGGTGTCATGTGGCGGAACAACTGGAGACACTGACTTGGAACACATGTAACATCGTCATCGTGGGAAAGAAGTGGTGCAGGATGAAGGTTCCATCAGTGATGGAGATGAAAGCGATGAAGTTGGTACCGAATCCCAATCAGAAGGAGATGATGCGGAGGATGATGTGCAGCATGAAGACATTGTTGGTGACGAAGGTTTACATTCTTATGGTTTGATTGACGAGGATGAGGAAATCGAGGAAGATGACTCAGATGCAGAGTCGGATTATGAACCTGGGTCAGAGTCAGATGAGCCTGCATCTGATGGATGCGTCGAGAGCCGTACTAAGCACAATGAAGATAGGCCTGCATCTAAGAGGGGAAGGAGAAAGTAAATGTCGTTGGAACTAGGATAGTTTTGAATTTTCGTTGAAGAAAATATGCACGTGTTTTTAACTATCTTTCGTTATATCGATGTATCGTAGATGCTAAAATGTTATTCCTCTGCATGTTTATATAGACTGAAGTATGATATACTTATTATTACTTTCCTCTTGTTTCCATTAATATGTATTTGTATACAAAAAAAAATAGTTTTATCAACATATTCTCGCATTTCAATTACCAATATTGCCTTTTGTTTACATGTTAGCGTTTGTTTTTTACTGTTATAAAAAATTTTAAACTGAAATCATCTTTTTCCTACTTATTATGTTTGGTTTTATGGTTTTGTGAGTAGGTGTAGGGTATGAGATTTAGGGTTATAGAAAGTAATTTTTTTTAAAGTGTTCAGTAAAATAAATTAAGATGATAGAAAGTAATAAAAAAATATTTTATTTTCAAAGAAACGGTATATACATTTTTGGAATTGTTTCCGTCTAAAATTACAGTAAATTGATATTTATTTTTTTTTAAATAATCAGTTAGAAGAAAACTGGGTTAACCCCTTCAACTTAGGCAAAAGTTGACACGTATCGGATGCATTAAAAACCCACTAACTTTTGTTTTATTTTAAATAAAATGGAGCAGTGTTTTATGTCCAATATTTGTTTTCATGATTATTTAATTTTTTTAAAAAAATTTTCAAACTCTTTCCCAAAAGGGAAAAAAATTAGTACAAATAAATTTTTTTAAAAGGACAAAATTTTGATTTATTTTTCCCTTTCCCCATTTTACTCTCAAAGTTGGGGTTTAGGGGTAAAGTTAAATTTTTCCAGTTCATGGTTTATTTTTATATTTAGTAAGTTTAATAATATTGGCAGGTTAATGTTACAATTACAACATTGATACATAAACTTTTAAGTGTAGTAAAATAAATTAAGTTATATTAAATTAATTTAGGAAATGATTTTGGATTTTATTAAAATAAATAAGTATAACTTATTTATTTTTTCATTGGGTAGGCTATCAGCTTTGAAAAGGAGAAATTACCATTTCGCAAATAAATGTACATAATTAATCATATAATGATAAAAATTACTGATTTGGTTAAATACAATATTATTTATATTATGTTCGGTTGATCAATTGTAGAATATTTTGATTTATTTGATATGGTAAAAATTAGTTTTGAAAATAAAAATAAATTAAATAAAATATATTTACCCTAAAAGATAACACTTATGTATTTCAAGTTACTGAAAACTAATTTCGATATTTTGAAGATATTACTAATAATCAAAAAATTACGTGGTGCATTGAAATATGATGTAACACAATTTCGTTGTTATGCATTGGAAATTGTTTTCTTTGAACCCCATTTCCAAGGAAATTGCTTGTGACGAAAAACAGAGCACAAAACGTAGAAGCACAGGAGCATAAATGATTGGGCATTGCTGTGTTCAGTAGGGTGCAAAGGCTCTGATCCGCATTCCTTACTGCGTACAACATGAAGGTACATTCTTGTTTACGTTTTCCATTTCAGGGGAAGGGTTTTAGTTGGTGGAAATGTCTTTTATTTCTCTCAGTACACATCAACTATAGCAATCGTTCTATTAGAAGAAATCAATGTACTGGTCGTCTATTACTGTGTCATCTTTTTCATATGGGTTTCAATGTTTGTTGTATTGTTGTAGGAAATTGGCATTTCCCATCCCTTTGTCGAATTAGGTAGGTTAAAATGGACAGCCAGAACGCAGTCCACATTAGGCTGAGTGAGAATAGAGATGCTATTTTGTGTGAGAAAGCAGACAGTACATTAAAAGGTGTTGAGATCGATCTAGAGTATGATTGGTCTGAGATAGTGATGAATATTAAAAAACCTGTAACTGAGTGGGTGTTTCGCAACTTCAAAACAGTACAATTTCAGACAATTGATGAGACGGAAAAATTTTATCGTAAATATGCGTATGTTATGGGATTTGGTGTGAGAAGAGATGATATAAGGAGAAATGCAAAGTTAAATGTAATACAACGAAGAAGGTGGGTTTGTTCAAAAGAGGGTCATATGAAGCTTCAGCTGACTCCTGAGAAACGGAAAAGGGAGCCTCAACGCATTTCAAGGTGTGGGTGTCGTGCTGCGTTTCGGGTACATATGAAGGCAAAATTGAATATGTACCAAGTCGGTGAATTCCAGCATATTCATAACCACAAAGCTAGCTTCCCAAAGTGACGTCCATTTTATACGGTCTCATAGATGTGTGGTTGATTCTGCAAAAGAGCAAGCTGAACCTATGAGGAGGGCAGGTGTTGGGACAACCCGCATAATGGATTTCATGGTTCTTGTAAATGGAGGATACAGTAATGTCGGTTTCCTTCGAAAAGATCTTTACAATTGGGTGGACTCTGATACTAAAGCGGATGAGTTGGCAACAGATTCGGAGAGAGCTATAGCACATTTGACGAAGACTGCACAATGTGACCCTGAGTTTTATTGTCGTTATGCCGTGAATAACTCAAATACACTTTGGGGTATGTTTTGGGCCAATGGTGGGATGCGAATGGATTATTCAATCTTCGGTGATGTCATATGTATAGATGCTATGTACAACAGTAATGGATATAGGTTCCCATATGTCGTCATATTGGGGGTGAACAACCATTATATGACTTGCATATTTGGTTGTGCCCTTGTAACTAATGAGTCTGAAGAATGCTATAGATGGTTATTAAGCTGTTTTACAGAGTGTATGTATGGCAAGTTGCCCAAATCAGTCATAACAGATGCAGCCCCAGGCATGAAAAAAACTATTGAGTCTGTCTTCCCAGGTGCCACACATAAAATTTGTTCATGGCACCTAATGAGAAATTGTAAGACCAATGTGAAAAAGGCAGAACATTTTGCGGGTGTATTTGCACACATGATGTTACATGTTAAAGACCCGAATGAGTTAGCAGCTAAATGGGAAGAAGCACTGGAAAAGTTTGGACTATAGGAGAATCAATGGGTGCGTGAAACATGGGATAATCGCAAGTCATGGGCCATTGCGCACCTGAAAAGCAATTTCTTCGCGGGTATGACAAGTACACAGAGGGCAGAGGGCATGCACTCCTTTCAGAAACGATTCCTGGGCAGCGAAATGAAGTTGTATGGCTTTGTGCGCCGAGTGGATGTTGCCATTGATCGTATACGTGAGGTAGAACTGCAGCAGAACTTCAACAGTACACACACGGAACCACAAATGGTAACACACCTAAAATTGTTAGAGAAACATGCAGGTGATGTGTACACGCCGAATGTCTTGGTTCGTGTTCGGGAACAAATTCATGATGAGCACCTGTACAATACGGTTCGAAATGATACTCTGACTGAGAAAAATCGATATCTCGTCTCGAAATATGCGTCGCCCACAGAAACTTACATGGTTCATTTCAATGGTGACCACAGTATCATGCATTGCACATGCACGTTACTAACCTACACCGATAAACTCAACGTAAAAGGCATGGACACTTTTTCAATTTCTTTTTAAGCATTAATTCAGGAAAATATTTTTGGGTACTATGGTTTCTGGTGTGTGTACTACTGATTCGATTGAATAGTACGGTTTAATATTTGCTTTGTCGCTGGTTCAATGTAGGCCTCCCCTGTAGCCATAAGTTCTCTGTGATGAAGGTTGAGAATATGATAAAAATTCCTGATAAGTTGATACTCAAAAGGTGGACGAAAAGTGCTAAGCAGGAGCCATCATACATTGCACGAGTAACTCCCGATCCAATGGAAGCGGCATTTGCTGCGAGGCGTGCACAAATTGGGAACATATGCCATAAGTTAACATATTTTGCATCTCGGTGTGACGATGAAGGGTACACAGAATTGAAGGGGGAGATTGGGCGGTTAACATTGAGAGCTGTTGAGTTGTTCCAAGCCCAAGAAAAACAGGACAATAATCAGAGTGCTGCTCACCCAGTCCATCCAAATGTTGTACGTGATCCTGTGAGAGTTAGAGGTAAAAAAGTTGAGGTAAGGTCCACCAAGAAAGCACCTGGGGCAAGGAAATGTAGAATGTGCGGGAAGAGTGGCCATACAAGTCGTTCATGTCCATTGAAGCAAGGAACATCCAATGTAGAAGATGAATATGTAGTTGATAAAGGGCCATATGCAAATTCTATGGGTGGTTTGGGTTATGCACCGGATAAGAAAGTATCTCCCCCCCACCCTTCACGATGGTATAGCTTTATGTCACTGAAGACTGAGGTGCCTACACCCCCGGCCTTTTCATCGTCATCCGCATGGCCATTTAAGGAACCGTTGGAAATACCTGGCCTTTCGATTTCAGTGTGTGATACAAACACAACCGCTACATATGTTTCATCATGGCCATTTGAATCATACCCTACCTCAGTCCAGCCACATGTTTAGTGACAATTAATGGCCATAATTGCCTGTCGCCCTACGTTAGGGGAATGCACTCATCAAGCAAGCTAAAGTACTCTCATAAGTAAGATGTTGGAGACAAGTCACTGTCGAAGCATACATACTTTTTGTATGATGTTTTTGCATTTGAGGTGGGTACATTGTAACTGTTATGAACTGAAAAATACGTCTAGGTCAAATTATGTCATAATTGGTGTAATTTTTGGACATTTTGTATATGTACCAATCTATTAAAGGTACTTGGAAAGGAATCAATGTCTGAATCTGAAATTATGTGTAATATGCCTGTTTGTTTTAACTTTAAAAGACAACATGACGAGGTTGGAGGCTTATAATATATACGGTTGTTCATATACTAAAAATGTGACTGAAACCAAGGCTTATAATATATTATCTCAAGGGTCAGTGAGTTTACTTTACAATAGAATAAAAAATATTGGAGTTGGAGGCGTGAGTGAAGAGTTAAGTTAATTCTTGCTAGGCATCATTGAATTGAAGGGATTGAACTGAGACAGCAAGTTGAACAATAAACTGTATCAATTCGTGTGAACCAAAAATTGTGAAAACAATATATATTATACCTTAAGAAGTCTAGTTTAATAAGAATTTTATGGATTGTAATTTCAATTTTTCTACAAAAAGTTATGGTTATTGGCGTGAGAGTACACAATGCTGTCAGTTTTATTGGCAGCGGGTTTAAGATGGATGTTATAATTTTCCAGTTGAATCAATCAATTTGGAGGTTAAATTAGGATCAGATAATAGTTCATACTCTTTTTTTAGTTTTAATCATTTTTTTTATTTAATCACTTTTTTGAAAAGCAATTTTAGTTTTTAATCATTTTTTTAAATTATTTATTCCATTGTAGAATTATTTATCATTTTTTTCAGTTTTTAATAGCTTTTTAAAAAAAAGAAAAAAAAACGTTTGGAAAACAAAAAAAGTGATAAATAATTAAAAAAAGCGATTCACAATTTAAAAAAGCGATAAAAAATAATAAAATGCTTAAAATTAATAAAAAGTGAATAAAATAAAAAAAATTGATTAAATATAAATAAAAAAATTGATGAATGTTTAAAAAATAGGAAAAAATTTTATATTGCAATTAACAACATAAAATTGATACCAAACGTATAAAATGCCATAAATATTTCAAAGATTTGGCTTGCTGCATTTAAAAGTGATTCATACTTGAATGCCCCATTATTTTATAATATAATGCAATCTATCCAAATTTGGTTCATTTTCAAATCCACATTTTAACCATTACTCTCAATTGGTTTTGACTGAGCGAAATGCCTATACACTTTCCTGCTTAATTATCCAAATAATTTGCGTATTAGGTTTCTTATTGTACCATTAGTAATGCAAGAGTGCACAAACTTAACCAACTTTCTTCAAATTTGATAGTAACAACTACACAATCCATTCAAAAAAGTGAGCATTTGTAATTTCACAGATGAATTGGTTTCTTTCTGGTTCAAGACCTGCTCCATATCTTTTCATTGCTTCCTTCAAACAATATTTTCATTGCAAAATGAGTTTATGTACAAGTCTGGTCGGTCAACCTACGTGTACACCCGTTAACAGTAACACAGACACTAACCGGCGGCCTACAATCTGACTATGGCAATATATACGACCGCTAAACAAAATTCATGTGTACACAAAAAAAAAAACTCCTTCCTATTCAAACACCAAAACCTGTATATCCAACTGCTCTTCACTACCTATTCTGCTTTGCACCTCTTGTTGGAGTAGCAGTTATCTTCGTATCCGTACCCACGTCATCCATAGAGAGAATAAGATCCTTTCTGACATCAATATTAGGGACTTGTTCTTGCTCCGCCTCAAACCAGACCTTTGCACGTTCTTCCACCACTGTACTCAACTGGTTTTCTTCACACAAAATTAGATCCAGGAGGAGTCGTCACCTTTCCTCATCCGAGTCCCACTTGTAAACAAAGTGAATGCTATGTTTTAGGGAAAAAAACAACATACAAGTACATTGAAATAAATGTGAGAGAAAGTCGGCATCAATACCGCTGTATGTGGCCGCATTGTCACTTTAGTGAGATTTTCCATGAAGTAGCAAACAAACATCCCACAGTCAAAACCATTTGGCTGCTTTGGGAACGGCTCACGTTTCACTTTTTTGAAGTCAGTAAAGTTAAAATTGTCAGGCTTAAGGACAACATCAAGTGCTGCACACTACAGAAAAATGAGGTTGTAATGTAAATTCATTGAAGCATGAATTAATACGCAATCAAAATGGCAATAACAAGTAGAAATAAGTAGTCATCCAACTAGGATTAGAACGTACTTGTAATTCCATGGAAAGCATATATGACTCAAGACTTCTCCCTTTACCAAGGGTGTCCCATGCTGAAATTGTCATTAGCGTCGTATCCAGAACCAGCAAATAAAAGTGCCCCTCTTCATGAATGGGTAAAAATATCTAATCCAATTCTAGCGTTAAGCTTACAGTAACTGGACTAAATAACCTTGTAAAATTATTCTGCATTGCAATATGCAAAAATTTTGATACACACCTTATCACAGTTTGATATGTCATCAAACAACAGCTCCTCCACATGATGCTTTTTAACCTAGTGAAGCAAATCACCGCGTGACCGCATTGCCAAAAACTGGTGGAAACCCATTTTAGGCATGTTAGGAATTGGCTCAGAACTGAAACAACATGTCCTTAGACTACAAACCGAAATAGCTAGAGTCAGACATAAACAAACACACAAAAAGCACAAACCGTGTCATATAATAGGCAATAGTAAAATTTAAAAAAACTACAACACGTTCATATTGACATATAACAGTAAAATGTAAAAAACCTAACCCAACATACAATGAAGTCAATGGGTAGCCACCAATTTCTGACAGAAGATGACTTTGCACGAGCTCTAAGAGTAAGGATTACAGCGCGCACATTGATAATAACATTCATCACCCACTGACCAGGGTTCAATGTTAGCATCTCAGTACGAGAAATCTGATAAGGGCCACCTGGATGAACAAGAACCTCACTGGCGAAATGAATTAATTTTAGGTTATTACACACATCGATTAAAGAAATATGATATTTGAGTAAACTACACGTACCAGTCATTGTTTGATGCACCAAACACATACATAAGCACTTGGAGTTCACGTTGAGAAAGAGGATGGCGAATACCATAGGGTCCAGCAGCAAACCGGTGACATTTCGGCCCTCTCTTAGACTTCGTATATACAATGAATGGTGAGGTCTGTACCTTCGACAGCAAAGGAATTCGTTGACGCCGGTCTTCCATTATTGGATTAACACCCTTTCGTTTCACACGTGTCCTCTGAAACATGGAATCACAATTACAAAATTTAACTGAAAAGGAAATTATTGTTTAAACTAACAGATCCTATGGGTGAAGGTACGCAGGACACATACCTCGCCTTTACCCTGAACATTTTGTTGAGACTCGGAAAATAGATCAATAACTGCGACATCGGGGTTGTGGAAATGTAAATTTACTACCTCTGCATGTCCCTTACCCTGTAAAACTTTGCCTTCACTTGGTGAGATCACCTCCTCTTCAGGTGGTTGATCATCCTTCTCAACTGGTGATCTGTTCATAGGCTTGTCATTACCCAATTCATTAAGAAAATCAAACTGCCCAACTGCATCATCTACTCCATCACTCTGAACTGGTACATTTTTTTCAATGGCTTTAGTGACTGGTTGAGGGGTGCAGAACATTGTTGGAACATACGGTGCATTTGAGGCATGAGTATCCTCCCTCCGCATCTTTTGTGGTTGAGGAGTGTCTTTCACCCGCTTGCTCTTCAACGCCTCAATCAATATCGCAACCTTTCCACTAATTTCCGTGAGTTGACGGCGTTGCCACTTTTGTTCTGCTTTAACATCTTCAACTGTTGATGCTAAATCCGACACTTTTGAACACAACGCACCAACAACTGCCACCAGCTTATCAAATTGCTCACTTGAATTTGGTGAGGTCCCTTTATCCTCAGATTGACTATCTGACTCTTCACTATCACTATTGTACCCACTTCTTACACCGTGAGTACCATCCGCATCTTTATGTTTGTGTTCTCCTTTCAATGACTGAAGTTCATGCTGCTTCAATTCATTTCCTTCATCGCCAAATACCTACAGCACCAGCCGATTATTAGAAGAAACGCCCCTTTTCAGACCATGGAACAATATATAACAGAAGAAAATATTTTCACATTTTACTAGTATCTAACCTCATCAACTTCATTTAATACACGGCCATTGCAAATCTCTTTACACTTGCTATTTGTGAAATAAGCTATGGGAAGAATGCTTACATCCACCATTTGTCCTCCAAGTAATACATGATGCATGTAGAAAACCTAAAACATCAATGGCCAAATAGTATGCAAGTCTCAGGTTAAACAATAAAGGGCATATAACATCAACTTTTGGTTTCTAACATCAACAATTGGATGTAATTGTCTTCTCAGACATAACACGTTCCATACTTGAAAACAAAAATATGCCTGTAATAAACAGGTTGCATTCGATATAAACTGTATGTTAACCCAGATCATTTCAGCAACAAATTTTTTGACCACACAAGTCAAGTACAATTGACTCAACCAATTGGATGACTTTAGTCTTCCTAAGGACAAAAGATATCACATAAAAAAAATTTGCTTTAAATCACAGCCCTTCAAACAAATGCATTCCAGCAACACAATGTCCAAAATTGACCGACAAATGATATTACAACAAAGAATATAGGACAAAAATTTCAATTTTAGTTCATCCCCCCCAACACAAGTCTAAATGTATATATGTGACCACTAGCCTAAACGTTATTCCTCATGAATCATTGCAAGCATAAAAAGATCATCTTATCTTCGCTTAGTTTACATTACATAACTTTATTATGAAATTGACTAATAATATATATGTTTTCAGTACCTAATGTGATCAAAGTGACTTACCTGTAAAAATAATGCACACCCACCAAGATATTTCACACCATCCTGCAACACTTTTTTCATACCAAGCACAAGCTGCTGAAAAATAAGTGTCCCCCACTGCCCATCATTGAATGACTCCTCATTTTCAACACAATTAACAAACTGTGATCCAACATATTTTCGACTAGATGGACATAATACTGTTGCCAAGGCTAGAAGTATGTACAAGTGTTTGAATTCAACACCACTGGATCCTGTCAACTTTTCAGAGATTCCGTTCTCATCAATCACCCAGTGCTGACTCACATACTTACAATATTTATGCACCAAAGTTGATTTCTTCTTTAGATCAAATTTTGTCGATCCATCAGATACTCCCATAACAGCCGTTACATCAGCCACAGTAATGACAAATTTCTTACCATGAACACCCAGGGTCATGCTTCCCAAGTCACATGATCGTACAAGCCAACATATGAGATCAGTCTTCAAGTTCTAGACTTGGTTATCTAATAAGCTCCCCAGTCCAGTTTCATAAGCCAGCCTTTTCTGCTCTTCACTCAACCCTTTAACATGCTTACTAAAGCACCTAGGCCGACATGATATATTCCAGCAACCATCTTCTACCATAGTGGCCTTAATACTACATTTAGACTCGGCCAATCTTTCCCTCTGCTCATCAACTTCAGATTTCCATCGCTTACTCATATCCGTCCACTCCTGCAATTTATCAAAATGCTTCTCCTTATCCATATTCAAATAGTACTTACCCAATATGAAAGATTCTGTATAATCTTTAGACTTACATCTCGCGTCATCGGACGGCCATGAGTTTCCTCAAATCTTGCCCTTTCCCTGCTACTGCATTAAAATAATGGAAATATTTTCAATCACTACCATATCCATTAAATGGTCATACCAAAGTTCACATAATATACAACAAAACTTACATGAATCTGTTATAGGCATTTTTTCGCTTCAAAGAATGCCTATTTGAAGCTTTCCTACCATGTGACTCATTTGATTGGTCATCTCCCCCATTTTAAAAACTCAAATAAAAGTATTTGAGTTGCTTCCCACGATTTTGCAGCTGGCCCAATATTCTATCAACCTTGAAAAGTAAACGTCATGCTCTTTCATACAATTACTAACAAATATCTGTCCTAAATTTATTGCTACTGCTTTGTAATTTGTAAATACTTGTTAATTTCAATTACATGAAATGATGTTGTTATCAACCTAGAGTGCCCAAACTGTTCCTCTTAAAAAGAATTTTAAGTCACTTAGAACAATTCAACACGTACCAAGTGGCAACTAATATAGTCACTACTCATAAGCTCTAACTGACGAATTCTAGTCTAACCCAACAACAAAACAACAATGAAGAACAATCAACTCTTCTCGTCCCTCTTCAAGAAACCAACTAAGTAAATCAATTCAATGTAATGAACAATAAAACCATTGAGACAAGTTGTTTCACTTACCTGGAAGGCTAGAAAATCAGAGCACCGAAATAAATTGTAGACCAAAGACGAGCAGTCGAGCACTGGAAAAAGTGAATTCGATTTGGGGACCTTTAACCCAAAACCCAAAACCCAAGACCCAAGACGGCAACACCAATAGGGCCCTGCAACAGGCAACAGCAATAACAATCGATCTCTTCACTCTGACAAAAATCAATTAAATGAAATTAATAATTTTACAATACAATGCATACATTAAATTTGAATTTGTACTGTGAAATATACAATGTCGAGACTCAACTAGTACTCGAGAGAAGATAGATGAAAGTACCTCAGTTTAGACCTTCAGATTCACTTATTGAAGTAGAATCCTATAATTGGAAAATCAAATCACCGAAGATGCCGACAGCCTGATTGCCAAGAGTGAAGACTGAAGATTCAAGTCTGCAAGACGCCAGGTGGGGGTAGTCGGCCGGCGGATGCTAGCAGTTGGGTTGTCTTCTTCCTCGTAAATCTCAATCGGCGACTCCCTCGCCTCCGAGTCGGCGTACACCGTAGCCCTAGTCTCCTAGATTCGTGATTCAGGGGAGCTCTGGATTCTAGAGCCTGTGGACCGTGAAACTAAAAGAGAAAACAAACGAAACGCACCGTATCATCAAAATTATTTAAATAGGGTAAACCCTATAAAAGTCGTTCATTAATTTTAATTTATTTAATCACTTTTTTTAAAAAATTTCACTTTTTTTTTGTTTGTACAGCTTTTTTTTAATTTAATCATTTATTAAAATTATTTATTCCATTGTAGAATTATTTATCACTTTTTTCAGTTTTTAATACCTTCTTGAAAATATATACCAATTTTTTTAACATTTATCACTTATATATGTATATTATCACTTTATTATATTTAATCACTTTGTAAATATATTTAATTGCTTTTTTAACAGATTTTCATTTTTTTTTAGTTTTAATCGGTTTTTCCCTTATTTAATTGCCTTTTTTAAAAAATTTCACTTCCTTTTACTTTTTTATCACTTTTTTTTAGGTTAATCGTTATTCCAAATTATTTTTTCCATTGTAGAATGATTTATCACTTTTTTCTGGTTTAAATAGCTTTTTAAAAATATTT
>SMDT01002653.1:12500-417317 GCA_005392925.1 Aquilaria sinensis | reverse complement strand
GCTGCTCACTTTAGTATAGTTTTGTGTAAGCTTAGTAGAGCTAGGCTATATAATTGGTGTTTCAATTACTTGTTAAAAAAAATCTGTTCTCAGTTTTGGATATATATATATAGTGCAAAACTCTTTCATTATTTCCTTATAATTTCTCTTATCCTTCTTGTTGGTTGTGCCATGTTTTTTTATTTTTCTGTAACATTTATTTGAGCTTTCTAATTTTTTTCTTTTACTTATTTATTTATCGATGTTGGTTTTTTGTCTATTAATTTCTATGTTCGATTTGGTGGTTCAATTTGTTTGATTGTTTTCTATAGTATTCATGTTTCTATTTTCTTTTGCTATATTTTTAAATCATATTTTGGTTTTATGTTTTGTTTTCACAACAGGTTTATGATCATAAAATCAATCATATATGGTTGAGTTTATATTCATAACCATCTAACTAGATAACTGTGACGGAATTGACATCAAGAGTTTATCATGCTATTACAAAGCATATAAAAGAGAATTAATGATTTTTCTAATTGTGTTCTAACCATGGTTGTTTACATACTTTTTTATATAACTTCTGGTCTTTAATTAATATAATATTTCATCTTAGTTGTTCATCTGAAAGAGTATTCTTATATCTACTAACTAATGTAAGTGGCCTTGGTTTTTTAATGTGCTTGGCTCAACAAACCTGTATTAAAAGATAAAGGATTAACTTTGTCATTAATTCCTTATTTAGTATAGTAAGAGACTTTATGGAATCACTTAAATGTAATCTTCTAGAATTTTATGTCTGATGAAGGCACTTCAAACCATTGTGGGACTTGAGATGTAACTAATCAAACCTGTGTATACTATGACATATAAGTTTTGCCAGCATTAAGTTTTAAAGTCCAAATTTTCAGATCAAATATATTTTAAGGGAAAGTTGAAAAAAACTCCCCTGACATTTATCCTAACATACACTTCTTCATTTCTATTTTAGAAAACCAATACTTTGTCCCTTAAAATGGTCACATCAATCAAATTCACTGCCATGCAATTTGGTCAAATGCCATGATCGCCCAATAAGATTTGCAAATTATGCAAATCAATCACAATATTCATTTTATGCTACCTCAATCAATTTTATCTAAATATATAATATATTTCAACTAAATTATATATTTATGAATAATTTCTATCTTTATAAATTTACTAATAATTTCTAGATCTGTAATATATTTTTATATTTATAAACCAATAGTTTGTGCTTGTGATTAACATTAATATTTACTTGTTTAACATTTTATTCATTTTTCAATTAGTTCAAATAGAGAAGTATTATCTTTTAGGACAAATATATTTTATCTAATCTCATTTTATTTTGAAAACTAATTTTCACCACATGAAAGAAATATACACATTCTACAATTTTTTAGCAACACATAATATAAATAATATATTAATTTAAGCACATCATTAATTGTGTAACATTATATCATTTATTAAGTACATTTTTTAGCTAAATGGTAATTAATGTTTTGTAACTTTTTACCCTACCCAATGAAAAAATTTATAAGTTATACTTATTTTTTACAAAAAAAAATTAAAAGTAAAAAATTCATAAAATATATTACTTCAACAAATGTGAAATTTAGTTGTGCATTCAACAAATGTATTACACATTTACTATTTTTTAATTACCATTTAGTTGTGTATTCAATAAGTTTGAGGTTTTTGTTCCCTATAGAAGACCTTAAGGTGGTCCCTAGTTCAAGCCATAAACTGGATTATCAGGAAGTCATCATCAGCCTTCTAGGTATAAGATTGGAATGTTTGAGTGGAAATTCATGGTGGATATAATTGGTGGAGCAAGGCAGAAAAGAGAGGCGAAACCAAGATTACCAATATTTATAGGATACAATTGGTGGAGCAAGGGGGAAAAGAGAGCCGAAACCAAAATTGACACATTTTCAAGAAAAAGAAGATAAAAATTTTCAAGAAAAGGGAAAAAACAAAAAATAAATATCCACCATGAATTTCCACCAAATATTCCAATTCTATGCTTAGAAGGCTCATGATGGCTTTCCTGATGATCCAATTTATGGCTTGAACTAGAAAATCTGCTTGAGGTCTTCCACAGGGAACAAAAGTCTTGAACTTATTGAATACACAACTAAATGGTAACTAAAAAAAATAAATGTGTAATACATTTATTGAATGCACAACTAAATTTCACATTTATTAAAATATTATATTTTAAGAATTTTTTAAATTTTAAATTTTTTTAAAAAAAATAAGTATAACTTATTAATTTTTTCATTGGATAGGCTAAAAAGTTACAAAACATTAATTACCATTTGGCTAAAAAATGTACTTAATTAATGATATAATGATATGTAATTGATAATGTGCTTAATTAATATATTATTTGCATTTTGCAATGATAATAAATTGTAGAATATGTAGATTTCTTTCATATGATGAAAATTAGTTTTCAAAATAAAATGAGATTAGCTAAAATACATTTATCCAAAAAGATGATACTTCTCTATTTGAACTAATTGAAAAATGAATAAAATGTTAAACAAGTAAATATTAATATTAATCACAAGCATAAACTATTGGTTTATAAATATGGAAATATATTATAATTCTAGAAATTATTAGTAAATTTACAAATATATAAATTATTCAAAAATATAAATTTTATTAGAAATATATTATATATTTAGAGAAAATGGATTGAAGGTTGTATGAAACGAATATTGAGGTTGATTTGCACAATTTGTAAATCTTATTGGGCAATCATGGCATTTGGCCCACTTGCAAAGCAATGAATTTGAATGATATGACCCTTTCAGGGTGCAAAGTATAGGTTTTCTAAAATAGAGAGAGATAAGTGTAGATAAGGTCAAATGTCAGGAGGGTTCTTGTAACTTTCCCTATGTTTTAGCTAATTGTTTGTTTCTAACTTTTTGCCTTGCTAAATCATCAAAAAAAAAATTAGAATCAAGTCAAACTTAATCACAATCTAGTATTAATACATCAATTAACTTAATCAATAGTCCACTGAAAACACTTCGGCCTACAATTTATTTGTTTATATATTTTGAAGAATTGTTTCCGCTGGTTTTAGTTTGCACTTTAGAATGTTGTTTAGAATCTTAATTTTTTTATCAAATCAAATGTTTTAAAAGTTTTGGGATGAAGAGATGAGCACTTTTATATTCACGTTTTTAATAATTATTTTTGGTATTTTATTATACTTTTTAAATTATTGTTTCGATGAAGATATAACTTCTTAATAATATTTATATAACATTTAAATATATATTATTTTTTGAAACTCAATATAATTGGGAGTCCCTAAACAATGACGGGTATGTAAACTAGTTTGTTGAAATTTTAAACTATAAATAATATTTCTAAATCTATGAATTTATTGAGAGAATAGTGCATAATTATAAGGATCTTTTACTGTTCTAATTTAACAGTTACAAAAACTGAAAATTTAGTAATATTGTTTTTGTACTATTCCATATGTTTGCTTTCATGGTTGAAAAAAGGCCAAAATCCCTAATTCACCCCCAAACTTTGTTACCTGGGACACATAACCCCCTCTACTAATCACATGCTACGACTCCATCAAGAAAATGTTCTTTTTGGTTTCACAATGATATAAATGACAATGATATTAGAAAACAAAAGGTCGAACTTGGCATTTGTAATCCATGCTTTGCAAGATTCATGAAATCATAGCCTTTTCATTCACCGTATCTCTGTTTGGCCATCAAACAAAGGATATTCTCAATTCCTCTAATAATAGAAGAATGTTTTACATTGCTGCAATGAGATTCTCTTCTGTTAATGGATTCTCAATGAAAATGAATCTGGAATAACTTGGGGGAGAGAATGCTGACATCAGGGAAAGGATTTCAAATGGGACGATATTCTTCAATTAGTGTTGCCCATAGGGAGTTGGTGGTGTTTTTCGGTCGAGTGGAGCTAAAGATGATGGAAAAGTCAATGACCATTTGGCGGGCGCTTAGTTGGATGTTGGAATTGGTTGCCTGGATCAATAGGTGATCTTCGTCACATTTTCAACTCTAATCTCAATCAATTCTTTCAGTGTCACAGGCACAACCACAGTATTCATCATTGAAAGTCTTTCAAGTCTGAACTTTGATTCCTTTCTCATGGAAATTAATAATTATACTAAACAAATGGTGTGCCATTAGAAACAACCAGCTCCTCCTCGTTATATGTGTATTTTAAGTGGTCGACCTAGTCATTCCATTTTGGGGTTTTCACAGCTTCAAGTGAGAACTCGTGGTTTTGAATAGAAGATCAAGAGCTCGAATCCATATGAAGCCTTTGGATCAACTAGCGAGGCAGTGCCCCAATGAAACAACTATTCATTTGGAGATAGGCATCTAAGATAAGGTTGAAGTCCTCATTACTCTTTCAACATGTGGCTAAAACCAATTTCATTCTCCCCTTTTAATATTATTGTCATTTAAGTCCCTGTGAAATGAATAGAAATATTTCTATGACAAAGTCATAGCACATGATCACATGTCATCAGTAGAGACGGTTATGTGTCTCAGTTAACAAAGTTTGGGGGCTAAGTTACCCAAGTCATAGTTGAAGAGATTAAGTGTCCGAGTGAACAAAGTTTAGAGATGAATTAGGGATTTTGGCCTTGAAAAAACTACTCATTTTTTGTTCACAATGTCTAACCTAATGGATGTATTTTCGAAGTTAAATGGGTGGACAAGCATGAAGAAAAGTTCAATGGACTGATAGACATACTCATGAAAGTTTGATGATCATTAAAAGATTCAAGTCTTTCAAATACTACTAAAGTACTAACAATGCCAATAATAGGGGTGTAAAGGGGTTGGGCCGAGCTCAAGCCCAGTTTATCAGTACTACCCGACTCGAGCTCGAATTGCTTGAACCCAAATTTTGAGGCTTGAGCTCGGCTCAAGAAGGGCTCGAGCTCAGCCCGTGAGGCCGCTAGGCTCGAATTTACAATTATGACTCAAACATAATAATTTAATACTTAAGGCCTGGATGATTGGGGAGACGCCAGGTGAGAAATGAGGTCAACGAAGGCAGAGGCTAGGCCTGAATAGCAGTAGGGAAGAGGAAATGGATGTGGTTTTTGGGCTGGGCTTCTATAGAACTTATAGACTTATGGACTTATGGAAATTGGATTTAGATAGGGATAATATATGAAGGCCCTATTGAGCCCTATAAAAATTAGGGCCGAGCCTCACCAGACCTGGGCTCGCTCATTTAAGTACTGTGCCCGAAAATAGGTTCGAGCTCGAGCTTGATAAGGCTTGAGCCGAGCTCAAGCTCGGGTAGCCCATTAAAAGCCCTTCCTATTTACACCCCTAGCCAATAGGCCCAATACCTGAATTTATGTGTTCAACCTTTCAAATTTGTTATATTGCTCGTGGTAAAAGGCATGGAAAAAGCCAATAATATTTTCATTTCAACTCAATTTGACAATTTTACTTTTTTGTTGGTCAATAAAACTGTTAATGTTACAAAAGCAGTCCAAAAAAGATTAGTTTCCATTAACATCTGGATGTAGAAGTTTTTAATTAAGCTTTAAAAATATTCAAGGGCATCCAGAACTTATCCGATTTTGACTTCTATGACCATGGGCTTAGCAAGGCTTTGATAAGTTCTATTGAAAGAAATAAAGAATGGTTAATTTTATTTTAACTACCACTTAAGCAAATATGTTTGGGTCATTACTTACTTTCACTAAACTGTGTCATTTTACCATGAAAGAAAATGTAATAATGCAATATTCCTCTTATTTCATATTAAGCGCTCGTATCCACAGTGCGCAAGCTCACATTAGTGGTGGCCAGTGGGCAACCCAGCCCGGGCCCGGTAGGGCCTGGGTCGGCTTTTCTGGACCTGGGTATGGCCTGCAACAAAGCGGGGTGGCCTGGGCCAAGTTGGACCCGAACCCGGGCCGGGCGAGTCCAAGCTGGGCCGAATTTATGCAATTAATGAAAAATGTGTTTTAATATATTTACAATTGTTCTTCAATAGTAATTTTATGAAATATATATTTTTTTAAAAATAAATACCACCACCGGTGTCATTTTTATTAATGAAAAAGCCAAACAGCACTTACATAATTTGGAATGTATCTTACACTTAAAAATAGCAAAATGTTCCAGGAAAACAAAAGAGAATGTAAAACTTAATATCTGTGCTTAACAACATAATCAGATCGATTACATTCTTTAAATTATAAAGAAAATTACAATCTACTCTTGCAGGTCATCATCAGACTCTAAAAAAGCCCTAAAAAACTAGCCTTTAGTAGCTATTGAGTGAGGATAAAAAAGTTTGGGGACAAAAAAAATAGTCTAGAGCCGTTAGGGGGGTTGGTTGTAATTTTCCCATTTTTAAAAATTTTTTGAAAACTCAACGGATTTCTGGAAATGTTCGACTCGGCTGGGCTCGGCCGAGTTGTGGGCCGGGCCGGGTTGAATGGCGAGTTGGGCCGAGCTGTGCCAATTTGTGCCCTTTCTTCCAGGCCCATGTTCGGCCCACCACCTTCCAAACCTTATCCATGCTGGGCCGAGCCCGGATTTGACCATGCCGGGCCGAGTTTGACCTGAGTTAGGTCTGGGTCGAGCCCAGGCCAACCCGGCCCATTGGCCACCACTAGCTTCCATAACCACCAGACATAAAGAACACGTTGCCCCAAAAATCATTCTTTTTTTCAAAAGAAAAAGGCAAAAGGCCTGAATCACAAAAAGACTAATAATGCTTTTGCTTTTACTACCAATCACATTACTCTCCAAACAGATTGGCCCAACGTACTCGGCTTCGGCCCGCAACACCCTACCAAACCCGGGCCAGAAAAATAAACATGAAAAACACGTTGTCCCAAAAATCAATATAATCCTCGCCCGTCTCGGTTAATTTCTCAGTCTCATATTCTCATCCTCT
The DNA here is from genome assembly GCA_005392925.1 of Aquilaria sinensis. Classification (NCBI taxonomy): domain Eukaryota; kingdom Viridiplantae; phylum Streptophyta; class Magnoliopsida; order Malvales; family Thymelaeaceae; genus Aquilaria; species Aquilaria sinensis. The sequence continues at coordinate 410,354 of SMDT01002653.1, read as the reverse complement.
GACATTGAGCGAAGCTCCACAAGTCCAGCCATGGCGTCTCACTCTCTTCTCATGTTCATCTCCCTCCTCCTCTCCGTCTCCACTATCGCTCTCTCTGTAAGTACTACTTACTAACCCATTTCTTCTGGTTTCACATTCCTTTAAGCTTAATTCCAAATGTTAATTTATTTTTTTACGATATGATCTATGAATCGATGGTAGGACGGTGACTCTTGCGTCTACACGATCTACGTGAGGACCGGATCGATCTTTAAGGCAGGCACCGACTCCATCATCAGCCTCAAACTCTACAACAGCAGCGGCGAGTACGTGTCCATCACCGATCTCGAAACCTGGGGCCTCATGGGGCTCGGCCACAATTACTTCGAGAGGGACAATCTCGATATCTTCTCCGGCCGCGGCCCCTGCCTCTCCAGCCCGATCTGCGCCATGAACATCAGCTCAGACGGCTCCGGGAGCTACCCCGGCTGGTACGTCAACTACGTCAAGGTCACCGCCACCGGCGTCCACACGCCCTGCACCCAGCAGCTGTTCAAGATGAAGCAGTGGCTCGCACTCGATGCAGCCCCCTACGAGCTCAGCACCATCCGGAACTACTGTACCTATTACACCGAGGGGCGGCCGAAGAGGTCAAGCGCGTGAGGCATCGCGTTTTGTTTGTGTTAATTCGAGTCTTTTTGTGGTTTATCCTTTCAAGTGTGTTTGTGTGAATGGGCTAAATAAGGTTTTGCTGGATCGTCGTGTAACTCTTAATGATCATTAACGATATTAATCAGCAGTAATATGATTTATGCTTTTTGTTTGCTTTTAGAAACTGCACATGACTCCCTTCCTTTTTGCTCTTAATAGCTGACTTCTAATATTGTGCTGATATGGCCATTCGGTTCCTTAAATGAAAATTATCTGAAATTCTAGACTATAGATAATTTTCCTAGAGAGCAGTACATAAGTAAAAGGATCTTTTACTGTACTAATTTAGGAGTTTGAGAAGCTGAAAATTTAGTAATATTCTGTTTTGTACTAATCCATGCGTTTGCTTTCATAGCTGGGGAAAACTACTAATTTTTTTTGGTACACAATGTCAACCCAATGAGTGCATTTTCGAAGCTTAATGGGTGGACAAGCATGAACAAAAGTTCAATGGATTGATGATCGTTAAAAGAATTAGCCCTTTCAAATACTACTAAAGAACTAACAATGCCAATTGGCCCAATACTTGAATTTATGTCTTCAACCTTTCAAGTTTGTTATATTTCTCATGGTAGAAGACATATTAAAACAAAAACCACTAATATTTTCATTTCGGCTCAATTTGACAAAACCAGCCCAAAATGACTAGTTTCCATTAAAATCTGGATGAGACCCTTAACAAGTACAGGTTTTTAATTAAGTTTTAAGAATACCCAAATAGCTGCATCTAGAACAAATCTGTTATGGACTCCTGTGCCGATGGGCTTAGCTACCACTTAAGTAGGTACTTCGCGTCATAACTCACTTTGGCCTTTACTAAACTCTGTCATTTCACCATGAAAGAATATGATGTGCAATATTCCACTTATCTCACATTAAGTGTTTTTATTAACCTATCTCTTGATGCATCAATAATTTATTTGTCCATGTTTAAACCATGAATAGTTCACTTGGCAAAATATATTCCATAGTGGTGGCCAAATTGGCCAAAATGTAAGCAATAGTGGGGTTTTTGTGAGTTTTTCCAATCTCTCATGCATCATATTTTTGTCCGTCTATAATGTAGTTTTTGCACGTAAGAAAATTTTTTTATAAAAAATGAAAATTATAAAATAACTACCTTTTGGACAATTGCCCGATAAATCAACCTTGTTAATAACATGAGTTGTTTGTGCAAAGTTATATAACTATTGGATAACTGTTGATAAAAAATACGACTTACTTTCATACGCTATTCAGTGAGAAATTTCAGGAAAAAAAGAAATTATGCCAAACATAAAAGTCCTTGCTGTGTCCCATGGTCTCCTCTATCAACTGTTCTTCACTGCCACCACCCAGGTCTTCTCCTTCCCCCAAAAATGTGAAGTTGCCACTAGAAGCAGAAGGCCCACCTCGTACGCGATACGCCTGGCGATCTCTTATATTTAGCTGGTCATCTGGCCAAGATTAATTATATTTGTGTCAATACCTTCGTGTCGGAGAAGAAGCCAGTGAGTTCTTTCACGACCTCAGCCATGTTTGATTGGATTGGCAAAATCCATTGTCGTCAAAGATTATGGGGGCGCTCTGATGCTCAGGCTCAAATTAAATGACGACAGACAAACTGATGGGAGGGGGTAGAGGTGGCGGTGGATCAAGATTCATCTGTTAAACTTGAAGCAGAAGGGTTTTTGGTCAAAAGCTTTTCCCTGCCCCTCTTCTTTTTTGCTTTGTTTTTTATTTTTACTTTTTTTTAATTTTTTTGCAACCGAGTCTCTAATATCCTTTTAGTTACGCATATATAAGTGTATAAATGAAAAATAATACTCCTCTGTCTTACAAAATTTGTTCTTTTACTATTCACAGTAATTAATCTACAATTTTCTTTCTTTCAAAATTTCTTATAGAAATATAAACTTTTTATATGAAAATGGTACAGTAAATATAATTTTTAAAAACTTTTTATAAAACAAATTAATATCAATATATTAAAGTCAAAGTTTAATAAAAAAAATGGTTGTGAAACGGAGGGAGTGTGCATAAATTAAGTCAAAATATTTTATGCATGACAATTAATATAGGGACAATTCTAGTTTATCAGTAATAGTTTTGTAATATATTTTATAAAACTAGTTGTTGACATTTTCTTCAAACGTGAATAAATTACATGTAATTAGTTTAAATTTATTTAATAATATATTTTTAAAATAGATTTTCTAATAAGTTTATTAAAAAAACAAAATAGGCATAAAAAATACAACTTAACGTAAATATACCCTTAGTTTTTATTTGAAATAAAATATATAGTATTATAGTTTATCCAAGTTTTAAACAAATTGGTAACATAAAAAAGGTAAATTTTGTAGATAGTCAATAGTCTTTAGTTTATGCTTCTTTATCATTCTTAACTTATTAAGTATTCTCTTTCTTTTTCAAGTTTTTAAAATATTCTATATTTTCCTCTACTTGAATGATTCAACTAAACTTTGCCAACAACATCAAGGTTAATTCAAAAAAATTTCAGTATCAATTTTTTCCATATATGAAATAGTTATAGTGCACAATATATGCACTTATTGTGTAACAATGTTTTGTTGAGTTAACAAATTGCGCATAGTGGGAACAAATTAAAATGTTTTTAAATAGTTTAGTTTGGAGTGGAAATATTCACAATGTGTTTTGAATGGAAACATTCACAATTAAAATGAAATGAACATGTTCACAATTTGTTTAGAATGAAATGGATAGATTCACAACTTATTTGCAATGGATAGAAAAATAAAAAATTAAGGATTAAGTCAAAGCCTTTTCATTCACCGGATCTCTGTCCAACCATCAAACAAAGGATTTCTCACTTCTTCTAATAATAGAAGAACGTTTCCCATTGCTCTAGTGAGATCCTCTTTCGTCAATGGATTCTTAGTGAAAAATAATCTTGAATGACTTAGGGGAGAGAATGCTGACATCTGGGAGAGAATTTCCAATGGGACGATATTCTTCGATTGGTGTTGCCCATAGGGAGTCGGTGGCATTTTTCTGTCGAAGTGGAGCTAAAGATGATGGAAAAGTCGGTGACAAATTGGCAAGCGCTTAGTTGGATGTGGGAATTGGTTGCCTAGATCGGTGGGTGATTATTGTCGCATTTTCAACTCTAATCTCAACCAAATCTTTCAGTGTCACAAGCACAACCATGCTATTCCTCCTTGAGAGTCTTTCAAGCCTCGACTTTGATTCCTTTCTTAAGCGAATTAATAATTATACCAAACAAATGGTGAGCCTTGAAAAACAACCAACTTCTCCCTATTATATGTGAATTTTAGGTGGTTAACTTGGTCATTCCATTTTGGGGTTTTCACGGCTTTGAGTGAAAACTCGTGGTTTCGAATAGAAGATCGAGCGCTCGAATCCATGTGAAGCCTTTGGATTGGTAAGCAAGGTAGTGCCTCAATGAAACAACCGTGGATTTGGATATATGCATCTAAGACGAGGTTGAAGTCCTCATTGCTCTTTCAACATCTGGCTCACTCCAAGTTCATCCTCCCTTTTTAATATTATTGTCATTTTAAGTCCCTGTGAAATGAAAAGAAATATTTCAGTGACAAAGTCATAGCACATAATCACTTGTGATTAATAAAAGCGGTTATGTGATTCAGTTAACAAAGTTTGGGGGCTAAGCTATACCAAGTAATAGTTGAAGGGGTTCAATGTCCAAGTGAACAAAGTTTGGGGATGAATTAGGGATTTTGGCCTTGAAAAAACTACTCGTTTTTTGTACACAATGTCTACCCTGATGAGTGCATTTTCGAAGTTAAATGGGTGGACAAGCATGAAGAAAAGTTCAATGGACTGATAGACATACTCATGAAAGTTTGATGACCGTTAAAAGATTCAAGTATTTCAAATACTAAAGTACTAAGTACTGCCAATCAATACCTTAATTTATGTGTTCAACCTTTCAAATTTGTTATATTTCTTGTGGTAAAAGGCATGGAAAAAACCAATAATATTTTCATTTCAACTCAATTTGGCAATTTTTCTTTTTTGTTGGTCAACAAAACTGTTGATGTTACAAAAGCAGTCCAAAAAAGATTAGTTTCCATTAAAATCTGGATGTAGAAGTTTTTAATTAAGCTTTAAAAATACTTAAGGGCATCACTTATCTGATTTTGACTTATGTGACCATAGGCTTAGCAAAGCCTGATTAGTGCTATTGAAAGACAAAAAGAATGGTTAATTTTATTTTAGCTACCAGTTGAGCAGGTGCGTTTGGGTCATAACTCACTTTCACTAAACTGTGTCATTTTACCATGAAAGAAAATGTAATAATGCAATATTCCTCTCATTTCATATTAAGCGCTCGTATCCACAATCCGCGGGCTCCCATAACCACTAGACATAGAGAACACGTTGCCCCAAAAATCATTAGTTTTTTTCAAAAGAAAAAGCAAAAGGCCTGAATCACAAAAGGACTAATGCTTTTACTACCAATCCATTACTCTCCAAACAGATTGGCCCAACGTACCCGGCTTCGGCCCGCAACACCCTACCAAACCCGGGCCAGAAAAATAAACATAAAAAACACGTTGTCCCAAAAAACAATATGATCCTCGCCCGTCTCGGTTAATTTCTCAGTCTCATATTCTCATCCTCTGACATTGAGCGAAGCTCCACGAGTCCAGCCATGGCGTCTCACTCTCTTCTCCTGTCCATCTCTCTCCTCCTTTCCTTCTCCGCTATCGCTCTCTCTGTAAGTACTACTTACTAACCCATTTCTTCTGGTTTCACAGTCCTTTAAGCTTAATTCCAAATGTTAACTTCTTTTAGCAGTAGTAATTTTTTTTTTGTACGATATGATCTATGAATCGATGGTAGGACGGTGACTCTTGCGTCTACACGATCTACGTGAGGACAGGATCGATCATTAAGGCCGGCACCGACTCCATCATCAGCCTCAAACTCTACAACAGCAGCGGCGAGTACGTATCCATCACCGATCTCGAATCCTGGGGTGGCCTCATGGAGTCCGGCCACAATTACTTCGAGAGGGGCAATCTCGACATCTTCTCAGGCCGCGGCCCCTGCCTCTCCACCTCTGTCTGCGCCATGAACATCAGCTCCGACGGCTCCGGGCGCCACCACGGCTGGTACGTCAACTACGTCGAGGTCACCGCCACCGGCATCCACACGCCCTGCACCCAGCAGCAGTTCACGGTGGAGCAGTGGCTCGCACGCGATGCAGCCCCCTACAAGCTCACCGCTACCCGGAACTACTGTCCCGCTCCCGATTACACCGAGGGGCTCCTGAAGATGTCGAGCGCGTGAGACATCGCGTTTTGTTTGTGTTAATTCGAGTCTTTTTGTGGTTTATCCTTTCAAGTGCGCTTGTGTGTTAATTCCTGTCACTCTTAATGATCATTAACGCTATTAATCAGCAGTAATATGATTTATGCCTTTTTAATTTGTTTGCTTTTAGAAACTGCACATGACTCCCTTCCTTTCTGTTCTAATATTGTGCTGATATGGCCATTCGGTTCTTTAAATGAAAATTATCTGAAATTCTAGATTATAGATAATTTTCCTAAAGAGTAGTACTTAATTAAAAGATCTTTTACTGTACTAATTTAGCAGTTATAGAAACTGAAAATTTAGTAATATTCTTTTTTATACTAATCCATGTGTTTGCTTTCATAGTTCGAAAAAACTACTATTTTTTTTTTGGTACACAATATTGTCAACCCAATGATTGCATTTTCAAAGCTTAATGGGTGGACAAGTATGAACAAAAGTTCAAAGGATTGATGATCGTTAAAAGATTTAGGCCTTTCAAATACTACTAAAGTAATAATAATGCCAATAGGCCCAATATTTGAATTTATGTGTTCAACCTTTTTAAGTTTCTTATATTTCTCATGGTAGAGGTCATACAAAAAAAAAACCTCTGATATTTTCATTTCGGCTCAATTTGACAAAACCAGCCCAAAAAGACTAGTTTCCATTAAAATCTGGATGAGACCCTTAACAAGTACAAGTTTTTAATTAAGTTTTAAGAATACCCAAGCTGCATCCAGAACAAATCTGATATTGACTCCTGTGACCATGAGCTTAGCTACCACTTAACCAGGTACTTCGCGTCATAACTCACTTAAGAAAATTTTTACAAAAAAATGAAAATTATAAAAAAAACCAACTTTTAGACAATTACCGGATAAATCAACTTTGTTAACAACATGAGTTGTTTGTGCAAAGTTATGTAACTATTGGATAACTGTCGATCAAACATAAAAGTCTTTGTTGTGTCCCATGGTCTCCTCTCTCAACTGTTCTTCGCTGCCACCATTAGCATCTTCTCCTTCACCCCAAAACGTGAAGTTGCCACGCTAGAAGCAGAAGGCCCACCCCATACGCGTCTTATCTTTAGCTGGTTGTCTGACTAAGATTATGTTTGTGTCAGTACCTTCCTGTCCGAGAAGAAGCCGGTGAGTTTTTTGCGTCCTCAGCCATGTTTGATTGGATTGGCAAAATCCATTGCCGTCAAAGATTATGGGGCGCTCTAATGCTCAGGCTCAAATTAAATGACGACAGATAAGCTAACAGGCAGGGGTAGAGGTGGCGGTGGATGAAGATTCATCCGTTGAACTTGAAGCCGAAGGGTTTCGACCAAGAAAAGAAAAGCAAAGGTTTTGGGTCAAAAGCCTTTTTTTTTTTGCTTTGTTTTTTGTTTTTTGTTTTTATTTATTTTATTTTTTTTGCAACTGAGTCTCTAATATCCTTTTAGTTACGCATAAGTGTATAAATGGAAAATAATACTCTCTCTATCTTACAAAACTTGTTCTCTTTACTATTCAGAACAATTAATTCATGTTTTTCTTTTTTTCCAAATTTCTTATAGAAATATAAATTTTTTATATAAAAATGATACCTTAAAAACTCTAGTTTATAAATATAAGTTTTAAAAAAAATTATAATCTAAATATATTTAAGTCAAACTTTAGTCCAAAAAAGTTGTGATACAGAGGGAGTATATACTATGTACAAAGTCAAAATAGTTTATGCATAAAAATTAATATAGGGACTATTCTAGTGCATTAGTAATAGTTTTGTAATATATTTTATAAAACTAATCATTGACATATTCTTCAAATATGAATAAAGTACATGTAATTAGTTTAAATTTATTTAATAATATATTTTTAAAATAGATTTTCTAACAAGTTTATTAAAAAAACGTAATAGGCAAAAAGAATACAACTTAATGTAAATATACCCTTAGTTTTCATTTGAAATAAAATATACAGTATTATAGTTTATCCAAGTTTCGAAAAAATTGGTAACATAAAAAAGCATAAATGTTGTATATAGTCCATAGCTTTCAGTTTATACTTCTTTTATCATTCTTAACCTATTAAGTATTCTCTTTTTATTCTAAATTTTTAAAATGTTCTATATTTTTCCCCAATTGAATGATTCAATTGAACTTTGCCAACAACATCAAGGTTAATTCAAAAAAATTTCATTATCAAATTTTCCCTTATATGAAATAGTTATAGTGCACAATATATGCATTTATTGTGTAACTATGTTTTCTTGGGTTAACAAATTGCACATAGTGGGAACAAATTAAATTATTTTTAAATGGTTTAGAATAAAAAAAACAAAAATAAAAAATTAAGGATGAAATTTAGCTCAAATAGGATATGATCAAGGAGATTAAGTTTTCCGATGCTAGTTGCATATTTTAATAGCATATTTTATCTAAGTAAAAAAAACAAAAAAATGAAAATTATATTTTCATGGGGCATATTATATCTATTTTTTTTATCTTGAATAGATTAGCTATCATGTGTTGTTGGGTACAATTTTTATAATTAGCATTAGAGAGTTAGGTAATTTATTAAAATAAAAAATTAAACTATTAAAGCAAAAAATTAAAAACTATCTTTAGATAGATTTTCTTCAAATTCTAATACTAGTTGTTAATGAGAATGCCAACTAAGGTCCCTAGCAGATTAAAGAATAAAGACCTCATAAAATTTACCTTTATACTTATTGCAATAAATTACTTTAATTTTTAAAGTAGTTATTTGTGAAAAAAAATATTAAAAGTTTTTTAAATTTTTTTAATAATTAAATAAATAATACTTAATAATTTATTTCAAAATTTAAATTTTTTAATAAATTTACAAAAAAAAAAACAATAGGCATAAGCAAAAAAAGAAAAAGAAAAAATAGACACCATACATATAAAAAAGTATAGCTTAATGTTAAATATACCATTATTTTTTATTTGAAATAAATATATATAGTACTATATTTTATCCAAGTAAAAGAAATCGCTAATATAAAGAATAGGGTAAATTTTTTAGATAGCAATTAACCTTCAATTATGCTTCATTTTCATTCTTAGCCTATTAGTATTCTCTTTTGGTTTTAAACATTTTAACATATTTCATATGAGTCCCCAATTAGATGAAATCTTTTAACTCGGAGTAATTATAACTTTGTAATATCAATTTTTTAAATTAATTTAATCTTTTTGATAATTTCTCTCTTTCAAATTTTAATTGAGAAATGTTTTTTACAATTATATAAACTCTTGCATTATCAATTTTACCAGTATATGAGAGAGTTATTGTATCCAATGTATGTGCTTATTATGTAACAACTTTTGGTTTAGTTAACAAATCGAACTTATTAGGACAAATTAAAATGTTTTTATTTATTTTAGAATGAAAAGATAACATATAAAAGTTTAGATAAAATTTAGCTTAAATAAGTTAAAGATATTGAAGAAGATTAATTTTTTCAGTAGTTTGATTGCATATTTTAATAGTATATTTTATCTAACTTAAAAATAAAATAAATTAAACATTATATTTGGGTAATTCTCATGGGGACACCTTACATCTAATTTTATTTTTCATTTCATCTTGAATATAGGTACTAATTAAATAGAAAAATAAAATATGTATTTATGAATGTATTTTTAAGTGTTAATAAAAATATTTCATTGAAGTTAAAGGGTAATTAAATTGATAAATTTTTCAAACATAAATAAAGTACATGTAATTAGTCAAATTTATTTAATAATATATTTCAAAATACAATTTTTAATAAGTTTATCACAAAAATACAATAGGCATAAAAATGAGTACAACTTAATGTAAATGTCCCCTTAGTTTTTATTTGGAATAAAATATATAGTATTATAGTTTATCAAAGTTTAAAAGAATTGGCAATATAAAAAATAAGTTAAATTTTTTTAGATAGTCCATGGCCTTTAATTTTTGCTTCCGTGTCATTGTGTTTTGAAAAATTTAGCCATTGCCCTAAAATAGTGTAATTACAATAATGAGTTTATTTAAAGTATTACAATATATTAAACTTTAAGGACAAAAAAAATCGTTCAACATTTTAGTACACTCGTACTTTTTATGATATAATGTTTGTATGTATTATCACATTCATGTATATTGAGTTCGTGTATGTACTTATCTTTCAAATTATACATATATTTAATTTTAAAGGGAAATAAGTTTTAGTATGTTTACCCTTTTTTAGATATTCAGTAATAATTTTGGAGGAAAATGCGTTTTAGTACATTTACATTAATTTTTTTAGATATTAAGTAATAATTTTGTGATCCTAATTATATATATGTATCACATGATTGTTACATATCTATAACCTTATTTCTACATCAAGTTTATACACATTTGTTATTTAATTTGTACCTATCAATACTGATCAATTTTTTTTATAAAATTTTATTTTATTTCATTTGCAAATATATATAAATTTATTATATGCTTAATTATAAAATAATGCACATGAAAATATTTAAAAGAATGCAGTTATTATGCAATTGAATGTATCGGCAATGATTTTTAGGATTCCATTTGTACATAGATCTCCTAAGATTTACACATACGTCTTACTATTTTTTTAATTATATCACTCACTTTTTTTTGTAAATTGGATTTGTTTATATCTGCCTTCCAATTTGTACATATATCTGATTTTGAGGAATTCACATTTTAATACATTCAAACTTGTTTTCATACACACAATTGAATATATTAATAACAATTCTTATCTAATACGCACATATATTTTACATAATTTGTACCTCTTTCACATTTTTTGTATGTCTATTTTATACATATTCATTGTCTAGTTTGTAGATATATCTAAATTAAACGAAACGTGAGTTTTTACACATTCACCCCTATATAGGGTAATATTGAAACGTAATATAGAACATTGGCTTACCCATTAGATAAAAGGAATTTGTTACACTAAATATCTGAAATAATACCATTAGTGGTAAATACTTTATGCCCAAGCCAAGAAAAGGAAGTGACCTAGAAAATTTTGCAACTTCACCAAAAAAACCCAACTATAGCAACCATACTACCACCAAGCTTTTACAAGTGTTACAATTCAAGCCCCATCATTCTCTTCCTGCAAAATTCCATTGCTGCTACAAACGAGCAAGAAGTCACTTCCGGTGTCTATATATAATCTTTCAAATTCCGCATCTTCCTCGCATGCCCCAAGAACATATATAACACCAATAACATTCTGCCGTCAAGGCTTGTTCTTCTTCGTATATCCACTGGTTCGGCCGAGCATTACTCGGATTCACTGGACCGAGACAGCTCGTGATAATACCAAAAAGAGTGTTAATTCTTAAGACGCCCTCCTCCGTTCAGCTGGTCCCCTGATCCGCGTATACAATCTGTGATCTGATTCGTCAGCTTGCGATGTTTTTCAACTTGCACCTGGCTTCTAACAAGGCCTTGTTCACCTCCTCATCGTCCGGCGTCTCCTTGTGCAACGTCTCATAGTCCCGAACCGAAGCCTCCCACTTGCCTAGCTTGGCATTACAATCCGCTCTCCTTATCCTGGCCTTCTGGTACCCTGGCCGAAGGTTGAGGGCGGAAGTGCAATCCTCCACAGCCTTTTCGTAGTGTCCGAGTTTGGAGCGGCAGGTTGCTCTGTTGCACAACAGGACAGAGTTGAAGGGGTCGTGGTCGAGACCCTCCCCGTAGGCAACGCACGCCTCGTTATATCTCTTGGCCTTGAACAGCTCGTTTCCCTTGGATCTAGCTGCTGCCGCGGCCTTTGCCTTCCGCAGCACGTTCGCCGCTTCTCTGTTGTTCGAATCAAGCCTCACCGCTTTCTCAATCGCTGACAACGCCTCGTCAAATCTAATAATCAAGAAGAGATGAAGGAAACTCCGGTCAAACCGTGTTCCAAAATAAAGCCTGCAGCTGTTAATTTCATTGTGTGGACGGGCACACCTACCTTCCAACAGCCATGTCAACCTGTGATCGGACCACCAATAGGTTGGCATTACCAGATGGTCCAAAAAACCTAGTACAATCGTCAATACTAAAATCTGGACCTTTGGCTAGCTCTATGTCCGCCTCTTCATGCTTATACAGCTTCAAAAAGGCCTCTGCTCGCAATGCATATATCTAGTTCATCAATCAATAAAACGTTAGTATTTGATTTGAAAAAATGTGTCATTAAAAAGTTACATTGCAACGTAGCTAAGTAAATCTATCTTAGAAATGTGAGATTACTTGAGGTGCTGAATTTGCCCCGGCACTTATTGTATTGTGCGTCTCCTTGATCAAGCTATTCCAATCTCGCATCCTTTTTGCTTCAGAGCATTTGATCACGTGTTGTTGGAGAGCCTTCGCTTTCGCGATATCCTCACCATCTGCCTCTGGGCCCGCCTGCTTGTAATGGTTTATTGCCTTCTCTGCTTGTCCTAATCTATATATTCCGACCATCCACAATCGGTTAACTATCGGTTAACTATTTCTTTCTTCCTTTTGAAGGATAAAAAAAGTCTTCTTGTAAGTTCTATAACCTTTCCTCGTATGACCCAATTAAGTAAACTGGATTACAGAATTAATTATTACCTTATATACAAGTTTGCCAAACGATGATGAGCGCGATGATAACGGGGCTCGATTCGGATGGCCTCGCGGCACTCGAAAACCGCCCCAAGAATCCGCCCCAAAGCCGTTAGAGCGGCGCTTTTGTTGCTCCTGTACGACGCTTTTTCGGGGTCGATAGCGATCGCCGCCTCGTACAAGGCCAGCGCCTCCGCAAAATTCCCGTTTTTGTAGTCCTCGTTCCCCATCATCTTCAACTTTTCCGGATCCATCCTCGTCGACAGCGCCCGGCACAACGACGCCCCACCGGTTCTCTCCGCCGTCGTCCTTTTCACCGCTGAATTTCCCGTTCCGCCGTTCGTGTGAACTCTTCCGTTTGTCGTGGGATTCGTATAGGAATTCGTGTTTCCTCCTCCGGCTTTTTGTCTCAGATTGCCCAAGTTCCCATAGAGCATAACGTTTCCGGAAGAAGCACGGACCATCGTGCTGCTACCCTTCGTTTTCTGGTGATCGGCGATCATCATCTCCAGCTCTCCGGAGATTCCGATGGCCTCCTTCGGCAGCCTTCGGCCCTGGCTAACGTATCCTTGATGGTTGGCCACGGTTTCTTTCGGCTTCCTGACGACTTGGTTCGTCTGCTGTCCGGAGGGTTTTGCGTTCTCCGGCTTCTGCTGCTTTAAAAAGCTGGCATGTCGCAGAGGCTCCGATTGTTTAATGGAGAATGCGGGCTCCTCCGATACGCTACGCCGTTGGTGGTTGCTGGCCGCTGCCTGTGGTTTAACCAACTGCTGGCTGTCCATTTTCGGGAGTGAGCCGGTAGAACTCGACCGCCGCCGAGACCATGTTCGCCGCCCGAAAAAGGCCGTCATCAGGCCGCAGCCGTGTCTTCTTTCCGGCGAGTTCGCCATTTTTTTTTGTTTCTTTCGTACCCTTAAAAGAGCTTCAAGCAAACGGAATCCAAATACCTGTCGGTCTTGTGAGTTGGAGAATCGAAATTAGGCCCAATGAAGAATTTGGGTAGCTTCAATGGAGATCAAAACACCAGATATCTAACAAAGAAATCTGGGTCGATCGGTCCACTGTAATTTGCATCAAAATTTGAATTTGAAGGGAAAGAGGGAGGAGGATCAGCAAAGACATGAGGGAAGGACATTAACAAGATGTGGTTTGATGGATTAATTCTGAGAGAAGAGAAGTTCGGAGTTTGGTTGTTTATGGTTTTGTGTCGTTCTGGGAAGACAAGAGAGGGGTCGGTTGAGGAACAATAGGGATCTCAAGATTTTTAGGCATGGAAGTTAAATTAATGCTTTGCCTTGTACATACTTTGGGCTTGTAAGGCAATATATTTAAATTGTTGAAGATCTTTTATTGACTAATGCATGTAAGTTGTAACTCATCTTCTCCTATGGATATATGTCTGTGGATTTATTTGCAAAGTTTTTGAATTCAGTAACATATATAGTCAAATACTTTGTGTCTGTCTTTTGTTCACAGAGTACCATTGACCAGGCGTTAAGAGCTTTTTGTACCACTGAGGTGACCATCAATATACATTTTTGGTATTTAACACCCAATTCGTTTTAACTTTAGTCAATTGACTACAAAATGACTTATTTTTATTTTAATATCTTTTTACTTGAAATTAATTTTAATTAAAAGTCAATATTATGTAGCTGCAATAATCAATTGAAAATAAATTTTATAATCTTATTAAATTTTTATAAATTTTTCTAGTTTCAAGCCTTAAAAAAGAAAAATTCATAAAAATTTAATAACATCCTGAAAATTTACTTTCAAATTAATTATTGTATCTACATAACATTAGCTTTCAAACGAAATTGGTTTCAGATAAAAAAGATGTGAAAATAAAAAAAGAGTTAATTGACTTTAGACAAAATGAATTGGTCCTAAGTTTCATTAGAAGTAATTAATTAGCGACATTCGGCGTGGTACATAGATAACGTCAGCAACGACAAAATTAATAGTAGATTCAAAATTAGGTTCATCAAAGACAAAATACTAGATTAACATGATGAAACCAAAGCAATTTCAGTTGTCGTGTACTCGTGAACAGGTTTAAATCCCAAATTGGTCATCACACTTTTATAATCGCATCAATTTCTGTTCTGTTCTCATCCGTCCATCAATCTTTTGGAATTGTGCCAGTTAGGCCACTAGATGCCTGATTGGTATTGTTAGGGGATTGTTTCTGTAAACTGGAGCGAAATGAATGAGATTAAAAAGTCTTGATGAAACCAAGCAAGGGGGAACAAAACTACAATCGGGGGCGTGAAATGAAAATACCGAAAAAGAGGCAGAGGGATGTTCGGGCAATTGTAGCCTAGAGATTCTGTGTTTCCTGTTAGGGAGAGATTGGCACGATGGTAAGAATCCCATGATTGAGGTTGTTGGTCGAAGACATGTCTCAATTTCCTCCTGCTGGCACCTACTCAGCAAGGGAGGAGAGAATATAGTCACCGGGGAAAAACCTCAAAAGAATAGAAATGCGAATCATTGAAAAATTCTTGGGATTGAATTGGCCCCAAAAAGACAGCTTGGTGCCTCTTGTTCACCTTTTCTGAAAAGGTCTCCACGATTCAATCATTTATATTGTCCACTTTTGATCACGTTCGTTACTGAACCCTCTCTAGTTTCTACAGCTATCCTTGCACCTAATTCCTAAATTGCCTCATTAACAACTTTTAAAGCTTATTTTGATATTTTACTCGATTGATCAAAGTTTCAAGAACCACCCCCAAGAAAAAATGAAGCAGTAGTTGGGTGCAGCAAGACCAGGTCAAATAAATGAGATTGACCGACCAACAATTCTTCAGGGTTATAGAAACAGAGTACGAGACAGTGGCCTAATTGTAGCAATAAAACACTAGCGTTGCATTTTCCATAACTAACTACTACTAGTAATATTTTTCTATAGAAGATGATAAGGATCGGATTAGATGACAATGTAAACCAACAACCACCTTTTGACCTTCTACTCATTCAACAATACAAATTAGCGCATCCTGTGAACTTCAATGAACCGCATCCAAAAGGAAGAATGGCGGTTTAGTTTAACCTTGTTAAGGGAGATGGGAAAGAACGTTAAGATGACCATAAAATTTAAAAAAAAAAAATCTTGTGATGTTCCCTCTTCTACTTTTCTCTGCTGGTCGTAGTTTCATAAAAAATTCACCACTTGCTCACTTCTTTATGCTGGTTACCACGCCAAAAGTTTTGCTACTAGGGAAGAAGCATTTAGAATTTCTGACCAAATTAACGGTAGGTTTTCTTCATTTCCTTCAGTATCTCCTTGGTTATTTCATCTGCAGTGTACTCAACTCCAAAGCATCTTACAACCTCCATTTCTGGATTAATCAAGTACCTGCTCATTTAAACATACGATACATGATATGCCTAGTGGAAAGTAAATGTTGGAATCCTAAAAATCTCTTTTGGTGAAGGAATCGCCTGAAAGGGTGTGAGTTTGGGATAACTTACATGTTGTGGGAAGACTCAACAAGATAATCATCTCCTTCCTCTTCAACCTTCCTAAAGAAAACACGATATTCTTGGGCCATTTGTCTCACAGCATTTACAGGTCCTGTCAATCCCACTATTCTTGGATCGAACTCTGCAATTCAACAAACAGTAAACAAAGATGGAGAAACAATTTCCCATGTTCGCATAATGATTCAGTTCTTGCATTAATCACCACATTATAAGAGCAAACCAACCTCGAAGATATGCGTGAAGTTGAGCTGGTGTATCACGGTGAGGGTCAATTGAGACAAACACAGGTAAAACCTTAAGTTTCTGCTTTGACTCTTCATCAAAAAAAAAAAAAAAAAAAACCATCAGCAATGCAGCCGGGATGGTAGTTAAATACTACAAATTCCATCTAACAAGCAAGCACTGGTTAAACGCTATACCTATTATAGAAGAAAATAAGCAAATAAATGCCATACCTAATGTATCTATTGCTTTAGCCATCATCTGAACTTGCTCAGGTCCAACATCAGGAGATGATGTGTAGCCAAAGTAAAGGAGAACCCAGTTCCCCCTGAAGTCCTTCTCTGTGACTTTCTGATTTTCCGTATTGACCAAACTGAATGGACCACCTATTATTGGAGCAGCTGCAGAATCAGAACACTGGCGTGGTCCTTGGCCTGGACAAGCATAAAAATAAACAAATAAAAGATCCAGTAAAACGTGTATGTGACAAAATCCATTTCCTGGACAGAAACAAAGAAGTGAAACACTATACTGTTCCCACAGCATCCCACTAAACTACAAACCCAAGTGAGAAGCTGTTCAATGAAATATATTTATGCTGGGCAAAATTCTTCCAATGACACAATATGGTTGTTCATTCAAGTACTAATTCCTTGCATTTTACCACAATTGCACACTGTTGAAAGAATTATTCTATGAATACAGCAAAAGCTACGGACTGTCTAGGTCTGCATTGAACATCAACAGACCAGCGAAAGCACCATAATGTATTATTGAAGATGTTTCCCTTTTTCTTTTTGGTGGTGGTTTTTGGAGGTATGGGGGCACACAAAAAAAATCATAAACAGACTAAAAACATAATTCCAACAGTGAAATCATTAATTCTGCCGCTTCAAATGTTTCCAACACATTTAACTTGCAGATTGCTTTATTGAACATAGAACAAGGCACTTTGTCAGCTACAACATGCTGGAAGTAGAAATTGATACAAAAGCATACGAAGCTGCAGGGGCCAGTACCCAAATAAACAGTCCTAGAGTGAATAGGAGTTTCTAAAGTGCATTTGGAACACTGCAAATGCACAGAACGCTAGATACTCCATCGTATGTGTCTTATGCCACTTAATATATCTGCACAGAGAACACCCAGACTCTCTTCCTAATTATCAAACTTTTGTGAAGTGTAAATAAAGCAGACTCAATGTGGCTTCACAGGAATCTGCAGTCTTAAAAAGCAGTTCAAACTCAATCACAAACTTTGCAAATGAATTGGAGTTGCTCTGCTTGAGATTCCTCATGAAGAGTTTTATTCACGAGCTTTTGACATCAACCATAGAATTAGATCATATGATCCACAATGTATTAAGATATACAATCAATTGTGAAATACAAACTTGATACTGCTCATAGCATGATCTTAATAATGACATAACACTCAATCACGTCAGTTCTACAGGGTATCTTTGCACTTGTTGAAAGCTGAGACAGTTTGTAGCTTTACTTGCCTTTTCTACATTTAATGTGTGACCGTTTAACTCAAAAGCTGAGCATATGGTATGCATATTGATGGAACCAAGAAAACGTTTATGCTAATCTCTCCTCATATTAATTCCCTGTAAACCCTAGAATTCAATTTGATAAACTCATATCCTTATGCTTTAATGTCATTTAACACACACTGAACATAGAAAAGTAGCCATAGTTCCACAGGTAAAATATGGAACAACATCAGGCCTAACAGTTACCCTTAGAGTCTCTAAGCAATATTCCTCTTCTATTCCGGAAATGATCCTATAACCACTGACCCAGATTTACGAAATCAGCTGAATCAAGTACATTGCATCAAACAAACCAACAAGAGACCATGAGTGAATATCCTATCTATTATCATGAAAACTTCACCTTAATCTAGAAACGTGGCTTCACAAGGAACATGCACAGCCAAGCCTGATATAATAAGAATCTACAAGCTACCTAAGAACTGGGGATGCCAAGCATATGCATCAAGAGATTCAGGACTTCCCCAGAAAATATAGTTTGAACATGAACCAGATAATCTCTGACATCAGTCTACTGTTTGGTTGCATACATAAATATTACTCACAAAATGAACTCTTCTACATGCTAAAACAGTTTCCAATATTTTCCTGCAACATAAGACTGTCAACTATCCTAGAATTGAACACAAATAACTACCTTTATGAACCAGCCTCCTCTCGTCATTGTAATGCACGAAAGCCACTAATCCAGAAAATCCAAGAAAAGCAGCAGCTGGCTACAAGACAAATGTTCAAAATCCAATCAATTTGAACCATGTATAAGCCACAACTGGTAATAATATGATAACTACTAGAGATATGTTTTGACAATGAACAAAGGCGTCAACCATACGATGGCATAAGCAGTCCATGAGGGAGAAGTCTGTATCTGTTCCTGCACTAGATTGCGGTCGTTTAGCTTTCCACGACTGCTTTTTGATGAATTTGCATAGCTACAATACTGGATTCTCTTGGATGGACCAAACCTACCCATCAAATGCAACTTATAACCAGTGATTTGAACTCAAATGCATATAAACTGTGTCCATCGCAGCAAAGAATACAGTTCAACTTCCCAGATTATATTTGTGGAAAGAAAGATAAAGACAATCAAGGAAAGAGCAATCATTTTAGACAATAAATCAATACTTATATGATGCTTCAAACAAAGTGCTCACTAGGTATTCAGTAACACTAGATTCCCAACATGAAAACCCACTTGACATGAAGTACGAGAAAGCCAAAACACAGTTCAGCAGTTGTCTTCACACGCATAAATTCCTATCAAAATCAAGAAAACACTGAGGACTCAAATTCCAAGCATAAAATTCAAAGGAACGTTTGGGAAGGATAAAACAAGTAGTTCAAAAAGTGCCCACAAAAGAAACAAATGAAGGAAGAGACTGAAGGGCTTAAGATTTGGGCACGAAGCTCACCGCCAAAGATGGTTGTAGGCCTGCACTAGGCGGTGCTTCTGGGAGAAGAAGATGGACCGAAAAATGGGCATTTGGGGTCTCTACGAATTGAGTTCCGAGAGTGTGTTTGTGAAGCTAAAGGCCATGGCGATTTCCTTTATCGCAGAGAGGAATTGACAGAAGCAGGCAACCTTCTCGCTTCCGCCGGGTGAATTTTTCTTGGTGCCCAAGCTCATACAATTTTTTCTCGCTCAAAACGAAAAACAGAAAATAACATACTTTTAGAATTACATCCACTTTCGACTCCGCTTAAAATTGAAGCCCGGAACCAGAAGTCCATAGTTTCTACTAAAGCGCACGCAAATAATACTTCGAGGAAAGGCTGGGCGGAGAAAGGGCTTCTTGTTGTTGTTGGGGTTGTTGCGGGCCTTAATCTGGAGAAAGGTTGGTCTGATTTATGAAATTTGTGTAACGGATCACCTGGCTCGTGGCCCAGTTTCAGGTATAATGGTAAAGTGGCCCTAAAATTTGGGGCTTTAGTCCAACTGAGCTTATTAAATTAGGATAATTAAGTATGACAGAAGATTAGGGCGACAGACAAGACCAAGAATTAATAGCGACGGAAGCCTTCTGGTTCTCTGTTTTGGTTCTCTTCTTCGGACAGATTAGAACGCTCACTACTTCACTTTTGTGCTTCCCCTCTTAACAATTTTTCTTCTGTTATGTATGGGCTATAGTGAGAAAGCACGAAATTTGTCTTCTTTTTTTTTTCTTTCTAGTGCTTTAGATTATTTATATAAAACCACAATTTTATATGATTTGAATGTTTGATCAACGGTTCATAATAACTCTGCCCATGACAGGGGAGTAGAGACAGCTTGATTGATGAAAGATGTATAGAAGCTCAGCTGTGTCGTAGCACAAATCTTATAAGTTTTGGGCTTAGGCAGGCTGTTTATAGTTTAAGGGATAAATGATAAAACGGGCCATTCAAATTTGACGATTCATTATTTCCGCTGATCTGATAAGAATTAAGAGGGAGACGATAGTGATTTCTTTGCTATATACATGACCAAATGGTTGCAGCAAAATTGTAACTACAACTAAACTTTCATTAAACATAAACAAATTCACTCAAAGCATTGAAATAATTTACAAGGGGCTTAAATTCGTTGACTTTTTGAAAATGTATTTTAAACATCATGCAATGCATGCAGGTCACAGCGAAAATTAATTTGACAAAAATTACAAAGATGTCTGGCACACTAGCGAAAGCAAAAAATAAATAAATAAATAAGAATCAGAAACTAGAAATACAGAACTACGTCCTATAGTTCTCACTAACCTGAAACGATTCATATGAACATAAATATCAAAAGTAAATTTTGTCGAACCACCTGCTGCACTGAAAATTGGATCTCTCTGTAATATGGATTATTTCGCTCTCTCTATATGCGCTAGATGACTGTTGTAAGGTAATTTACATCTCCAATGGCTTAATAGTTGGAAAACGTAACTTCTCAGTAATGGTCATAAGTTACTGTTATTTGAACTTGATGATTTTGGTAGACAACTATTCGATGAACCTAAGAAATCTAGAGTGGATGGAACACTCATATAATTAAATCTTCAAGCCATATAATCACACGTAATTAAGAAACGCGCGCTACAAAATGAGTTCAAAACGAAGAAAACGAATATAACATGCTCAATCATTTAATTTTAATCACGGAGAATTTTATGAAGTAAAACAAAAGCCTAATTCCCTTTTTGACCCTTGTATTATGGTGACTCAGCCATTCACTCCCCTGTACTTTTGGGGGGTCATAATCGAGGTCTAAACTTTAATGACTGAGATACTTTACTCTGTTAATTTAGTAACTTAAATGTTTTCCATCAATTATATAACAGAATTTCATTTGATTGCACAATTTCAAATTTTAGGCTTTTAATTGTACAAACAAATAACTTTGGAACTTAAACTGCAATTAAACATAGTCTTGTAAGTTTTATATTTCAATCATTTGCACCCAGAACATTGTCTCTTACAACCCAAGTCCTTGGCCGCCCTGTCCAGCTATTGCTCCACCGTTGCTAGTCGTCTCTCTGACCTCGATGATGAACCCAAATTATTCTCAACGAACCCATGATGTCTCGATTCCATCTTCAATTTTGCCTTAGCCTTCGATTCCATTCTCAATTTTGTCTCAGCCTTTGATTTCAATTTTGTCTTGGCCTCCATCTCTGATTTCATCTCAACCTTCGTCTCTGATTTTGTCTCAGCACCATCATGACCGGTAACAAGAATAAAAGCCACCTTCAAATGATGCAAAATCTGCTAGATCTACAAAATTGATGCCAAATCTAGCATCGGTATAAATAAAATCGATAGTAAGCAAAATTGACCCCAAACCCACCTTTCAAGCGGTGCCTGATTTGCAAGATTCATGAGTTACAAGAAGGCCTTAAATCTTAACCTCGAATCAATTGAACTCCATTCCATATTTCCTCTCTGTTTGCATCGTTGGCTTTGTGTAAATCTCCTTCTTTTGGTTAGCCATTTGATTATTTTTTTTTTATCTAATTGATTTCACTTTTTTTTGTTCTATTTATTCTCTTTCTTCTATTTAAAGTCCTTTTTTTTCCTACCAATTCAAAGAGAAGAGTTTTGATTGGAAGAAATGAGTTTTACTTGGAAGAGAAGAGTCATGGTGCCAGCTGGAAGAGAAGAGTTTCAAT
Organism: Aquilaria sinensis; assembly: GCA_005392925.1. NCBI lineage: Eukaryota > Viridiplantae > Streptophyta > Magnoliopsida > Malvales > Thymelaeaceae > Aquilaria > Aquilaria sinensis. The sequence continues at coordinate 388,353 of SMDT01002653.1, read as the reverse complement.
TCTTCTCTGTTCATTAAAGGTTTTCAGCAGAAAATCTTCAGAATGATTTCGATCATAGATGAAAATCCCAGAAGCCTTTGGGATGATGCTTATGAAATAGGATATGGTCGTGTTTAGTTTTAGAGAACTTCCAATCAATAATTTAGGGTGTAAGTATTAGATTTAAAAGGTTAAAGTTTAGAATTAGGAGGAGACAAAATATTAGAATGTAAAAGATAAAAACAAAGTAACTTAAGTGGCAATTACATTTTTTTTTCTTTTAAATAATTAAAAGTAAAATAAATGGAGTAAAGTATCTTGACCATTAAAATTTATGATTTGATTATAACCCCCAAAAGTCTAAAAAAAAGAATTACCGAGTCACCACAGTAAAGGAGTCAAATATGAAATTAGGCCTAAAACAATTTAGTTCGTTGAAGTGGATGAATCGAACAACGTTTTATTCCTTCTTGGCATGTCCTGCCAAGTCCTTTTAACCGAACCCATTCCCAGAAGTATGTACGCAGCAATGACGTACACGAGTCGTGACCCACGAGCATGGGTTCCACAGATGGGTGGCCAAAAATAACACCAAAAAAAACGGGAAAAAGAGGGTGCCAAATGAAACAAGAGAAAAAAAAAAACAAAAAGGACTGATGAAGTATTCTTCTGCCTAATAGTCCTCCAGGGAAACTAAAGGCTTGATTTAAAGAATATCTTTTGCAAAATGGGAATTTATTTTGTCCCACTGCCGTAAGATATAGGGCGTTAATTTATACTTAATCTAACTATTGCCATGAAACATGTGTATACGTACAAACATCTAATTAGTTAATTAATTGATGTTGTTATTGGGAAAGTAGAGATCTAGAAGCCTTTATACCCTTGTAGGAGATAAAATAAATCACGTGCAACAATAAGATCGAATCCTCACCTGATTCGGCTTGAATGTACGGACAACCCACCGATTCAAGTAAAAGTATTTGGAGGGCAGCTTTCAAGTAAGTCCAATGTGAATTCTATCCTTTATATATACATATTCACACACATTTGTGTGCGTATTTTAGTAGAACTCTTTAAACCATAAAATAAGGGTAAATATATCTAAATTTTATCTTCCCAAATAAATAGAGATATGTGTAAATTACAGATTAAATATACACCAATTTAATGTATAAAAAAATGAGAGATTATACAAATGATAGTAGCAGAATGAACTACTGTCTCGGAGAATGGTGAGTAGGGGTGAGCATGGGTCGGGTTGGTTCGGTTTTATGGTGGAACCGAACCAACCCAAAATGGTCTCGGTTTCAAAATTTTTCTACCCAACCCAGAACCAAGAACCGAACAGAACCAGAACCATGGTTCTGGGTTTCTCGGTTCTGGTTCTTGGGTTTTTCGGTTTATACCATATACCTATAACAACACCAAAATTCAATAAATCTACATCCATAATCAGTTTTATGACATATTCAACATAATATACAATTAAATTAATATTTAAATATACATACTTAGATACATTCAAAAGAGTTTAAAATGTTGTTCTTAAAAAAATGGTTCAAAAGAGTTACTTGTGGGACATCTTTTATCTCAAACTAGTTTACTTTATTCCAGTAATTCTAATATTGGTATAACATTCAATATAGAAAACTAAGCCTTTAAGACCATCTTCTTCAGTATCAAAACCTAAAATATGTCAAAGTTATAAATTTTTAATTTTGCATGACTCAAATGAAAGAAATATCATAATTGTATCGTAAAGAGTAGTCTGGAATAAAAGATTGAAAGTAAAATGACTTAGGAGTGGTGGGTTTACGAAGCAAATTGATTTAAGTGAATATGGATAAATTTCGTAAATGATCTCACAACTTCCATACTGTTTCAATTTGGAACATCAGTTTAAGAGTTTACTATAAAAACACAAAATAACCATCATAATACTTCAAAGAAATATGTGTATATGTGTGTGTAGATATATTAGTAATACTATAATTTTTATTATATATATATCTCGGGTTCGGTTCCATCTCGGGTTGGTTCCATATGGAACCAGAACCAACCCAAAAACCATCAGTTCTACTATATGTGGAACCAACCCGAGAACCATGATCAATTTTTACCCAACCCAACCCAACCCAATGGGGGTGGTTCGGTTTCGGTTTCGGGTTTACCCAACCTATGCTCACTCCTAATGGTGAGGATGGTTGTACAGGGGGAGAGTGAAAGGGGTTGTGAACCTAATGAATGAAGGAACCAACGGATTATTACTACATTTGAGGACAGGTGTGAAAATGTATCGTATAATTAGTTGACTGACAAGAGGATGAGGGTGAGAAGTTGTAGTTGTAGCTTTGAGAGGTTCCAAATAACTTAATTGATCGGATAAAGCAATGTGTCTTATGTTAAAACTTTGCTGGGAACAAAAAAAAAACCACAAGAATAAGAATCGAAAAACCTAGATATATAGTTCTCGATTATAAGATTAGATTGAATTTTTTTAGAACAATAACTATTTCAGATTTGTCTAGTTCCACAAAATGTCAGGCTCATGCTTAAGGCTACTTGCAACGCTGCATGTTACAAGGATATATATCCTTGTTTATAAATACAACATCTTCTTGAAACAATATCTCGAATTCAACTTTTGTGAAAAGAGAAATGACCTTTGACAAATCCCAGTAATGGGGCTCAACGCGACTTGATTTGTATTACATGGGGCCAAGTTTAGTTACCTGATTCTAGAAGTCTTGAACCAAAAAATAAGCGTAACACCTTCATGGAACTATGGAAGTGAAGCAAGAACTTAATGGCTTGCACAGCCCGAGATGAGGAATTTGGAATTCGAAAAAGTCAAGTTGCAGGTTCATATCATGCGGGTCGCCCAGAAAAGGTGGAAGCAGGCCGAGACGAAGCCCACTTCCAGGCCATCTCCATCTTATATGTACTTTTGTCCTCAGTATGACTCATGAGTAATTCCTAGTTTCAAAGAGAAGAAAAGCAAAACCAGTCCCGTTGGGACTTGGTGATGGTAATGATAAAAGCTCACTTTCAGAAATGTAAGCAATTTTATTACTACTATTGATTAGAAGTATTGCTTTCTAATCAATCCCGAAATTATCTTTTATATATAAATATATATTCTTTTTCAGGCATCGATTACTTTAGAAAGCAAAATAAGCCCGTTTGAGACATGAAAGAATATCCCCATCCATCCAACGGTCCAGATCAGCGCTAAAAGCGACTGTTCCTTTTGTTCTCCCGGTTGGGGCTTCTATCGAAAATGATGGGAGGCGGAGGTCCCGTCAATTATTTATCAATCCTCGTCGTCTTTCATTCCTACCTCCCACCCATCCATCTTTTCTACTACTACCAGTTTAATTTTGTGGTATATGTAAAGAGATGGAATTAAACTGGATAATTAAGGATAACGCTTAGTTATTGAGTCAAATGTTTAGGTTATATTTTTTATTTAAATACAAAACTTATTCTAAAAATGCATTTTTTTTTCAATCCTGCCCTTTTTACACAATTAAGAAACTTAAATTTTTAAAAATTGTATTCCGAAATACATTTTAGGTTTTCACCCTTAATTGCCTGGCGGATTAATATTACTCCTAGCTTGTTCCTAGCTTGGCTCGGCTTCCGAGTTTCACAAGAGTTTTACAGGTTTAAGCAACTTAAATTATACATCACTTGTGGATTTTCAGCCCTAGGTTTTCGTTTTTGTTAGGTGAGTGATTTGAGAGCCTTACTTGCCACCTCGATTTTCCACAATCTTTTAGTAATCGTCAATCAAACAAGATCATATTAGTTTTAATTTATGTTAGCTTAGTATAAAATAATTTATTTTTTATATTTTTTTACTCTAAATCAATTTCAATTTAAAATTAATATTATGTATGTTTAATAATTTGAATTAAATTAACTTAAAATAAAACAAATTATGTCAAAGTCTTCATTACGGTTGCTCCAACTGAAATATGCACAGGATTTATGTTCATAGAATTGACAAATTTTCATACTTACTCCCATCATCCTTCATGAAATTATTTTTTAGGAAAATTTTTTACATTCTAATCATCTAAATTAAAACAATTAGTTAATTGTTTCATCGATTATTTAATACTAAAATACATATTACGACGATTTTCAAATGCCACTAGCTCACCTACCAGTAAAAATGACAAGCACCAGTACTAGAAGCAGGTGATTATTATTTATTAGCCAAGTAAATATAGATTCTCTTAAAGTTAAACATCAGTTACCATCCAAGTAATTGTCACCCGCTGTGCAAAATGATACAGGCTTGAATGGTAGTAGACTTTTACTGGTGGTGACCGCTTCACTTCGGTTGGTAAAAAACAAGGACAGTAGATCGCCACGCGATTACGTGTAGACATGGAAATATTATTCGTGGGAATTTCAGATTTTAGGGTTAGGGTTTGGTCGTGTAGGGGAAAATGTAGACCATAGGAATAAACGAATACAAATAAACAATACAATACAAGTATAAATAACACCTATACGACTAAGACACATCCATATAATTTCCAAGAGCCAGGTTGTCATATTGGAATAATTAACAGAGGAATTCAAGTAGTATTATTTTCATTATTCTTATATTTCCGCGGGTATAAAATAGAAGCTAACTTTCTTTCTGGTTTAGATGGTTGCAGCAAACTTGGATGTTGTTCAACTGATCTATCTATCAGACAAGATTTGAAACTTGGTTTGCTTCTTCTTTCTGTCAAATTAAAAAAGTTAATAAGTTTGTTCCTCTCGTTAAAGAAATCGAACTCGAAGAAAATGGGAGAGAGGGAAAAAAAAGGAAGAATATATATGAGGTAAAGTGGAAGATGAGGAAGGCCCCCTAAAAAAAAATCATCATTTTTGCTCCATATACGCTAGAACAGGTGGAAACTGTGAAAGATTCTCTGAGGTGCCTCAATTATAACCAAAAGATATGATCGGGTATTTTCTATTTATTTTTATGATATTTCAAATGGGTTTGATCAATTCTGACTTGGTCAAAGGCTGTGCCTAAGTTTGAACTTGCGTTAAAATAAATAGGTTTACCAGTACTAAAAAACTAGAGAAAATTAAAGCAGTTACCCTGAAAAACGGGGATAAATTTTCTGGATAAGTTTAGATACTGCCATAGTATAGCTAGTATACATTATTGTCTTCGCGTACAATTTGATTTCAATTTTATACAAGCTACTTAAATCCAGGGTTCTGTGGTCTTAGGAGAGTCATTGGTAGTGATGGCTGTTAATTTACTCTCTCTCTCTCTCTCTTCTTTTGTATTTTGGCCACAAATCTGTCGCTACTGTTTGTTTTCTCAGCTCAAACACATCATCGTATTTTTAGTCTAAGTCAAATTGGTCACTCTCTATTGTTAAATCATAAGAAAATTTTTGTATAAAATAAATATATTTTGTAAAAAAAGATCATGCATGATAACATTTTATGTGAAATGAGTATATTTCGTTATAAATTATCACAAAAATTGAGATTTATAACTTGATGAATGTGTTAAAATTTAAGTAAACGCTGGCAACTGTGTAGACATGAGCATGTAGAAATAAAAAAATGAATTCTACAAGCATTTTTTTACTGTTACATATTAAAAGTAACAATTTAACCCTGAATTCAACAAAGAATAGTCAATTTAACCGATTTGAAAATATGAGTGATATATTTGAATTGAGAAAAACAATAGTGATCTATCACTATTTGGACTTAGATACAAATATTGGTGAATTTTTATCATTTTTACCTATTTTTTTTAATCATTCAACAATATTTTTTTTCCTTGTTTTACTCCATAGTATTTCACAAATAATGGAAGTAAAATGCTAGCGGTTGTGTTTCAAGGATAGGAATTAATTATAAATTTCTCAAAACCTAGGAGGCCTTGAGCCACATTTATCATTGTATTTTGTTGTAAGGGCAGGAGATGATATTCGATTCCAGGTGACTTACCTGGCGAATGTCCTCATTACCATTACCAGTGCAGCTAAGCTAGCCCCGCGAGGACTCCCCCAATTTTGTTTCCCTGTTCAAGCTATTTTTACCATTCCCAAATAATCTAAACAAGTAATCCAAAAAATAAGAGTTAATTCCTTTTAACTGAAGTCAATTTAATTAAAAAATTTTATTTTTATTTTTATATTTTTTTTACCTTAAACCAATTTTATTTGAAAACCAATACTATATAGATTCAATAACCCATTTGAAAGTAAATTTTTATAATGTTATTAAATTTTTATAAATTTTTTTAATGCCTAAAGATAGAAAAATTCATAAAAAATTAGTAAGATTATGAAAATTGTATTTTCAATATATTATTACACTTACATAATATTAGCTTTTAAATAAAATTAGATTCGGATAAAAAAGATGTAAAATAAAAGAACATTTTGAATTTAGTTGAAATAAATTGGCTCTAAAATTCTCATCTAATTGAATAATATATATATATATATATATATATATATATATATATATATATATATATATATTATTACACTTACATAATATTTAATTTTAAATAAAATTAGATTCGGATAAAAAAGATACAAAATAAAAAAAAATTATTTTGAATTTATTCTCAACGAATTGACTCTAAAATTCTCATCTAATTGAATAATATATCAAATGATTTGATATACCATTCAAATTCTATGCCCACAGCTGACGTTGTAATTTTTTTTTTCTAAATCAAATGATAAATTAAAAAATAATTTAATGCAAATGAATCCCCCTCCATATAATTCTGTCTATAGTCAGTCTCTACTACATTTATTGCAAAAACTTCCATAAATCGCTCTTTATATTTTGGACATACCCTTAACTATTACTAAAAGTATAATTACATGCCACACAAGTACTAGTAGTCTAGCACTATGCCTGTACTATAGTCGGTAAACAAAAAAACAAAGCCTCAAAATTCTCATCCAAGTATATATGTTTGGATTTTTTTGTACATTTCCTTTGGTATTAAATATTTTTGGGATAATTACAATTTGATTCATGAGGTTTACGTGAAATTATATTTTACCCCCTCCTTTTTTAGAAATAAACACTTTACCTCTTACCTTTTTAATATAGTATGACAGTAAATTCTAAAATCTTAATTTAGGCATTATGATAATCAGCTTCCAGTAATTTTCAATCTATATAGTATTTTTTTTACAATTAATGGACATTTTATATTATCAAATTTTCCTTTGTATATTTCTTTAAACTTTTAAAATGATATTTTTTAAATGTCAATTACTTATAAAAAAAATGCTATACAAATTAAAATTACTTGAAGATGATAATCGTACATCCTAAATTAAAATTTCAGAAGTTACTATTACATTAAAAAGATATGGGGTAAAGTATATATTTTTTTAAATAAAGTAAATAAAATATAATTTCACCTAAACTTGAGGTAAATTGTAATTAAACCAAAATTCTGGACCATGAAACATTACTTATTCCATCAGAATGTTTATTCCTTTTTCAATTTTTCTAAATAAAAATTATTGAAAAAAATCTAAATAAAAATAACTAGAATGTTTTTTAAACGATAATTAATTAATTATTATTTTTATGTCAAATCAAAAAAATAGAAAACCATAAATTTTCTTAAAAAATAGTTAAAAACTTTTTTTAATTTCTTTATAAATAAATTTCCAACTGAATATTTTCATTTGGTATACACAAACAGTAAGCATTCAGGAATATTTAAAAAAACAAATGGGGAAAATTAAAAAAAAGTAATAAAATAAAATTTAAAAAAAAAAAAAAGAAGAAGAAGAAGAAGATACAGCAGGGCATCACCCTTCGGTTGCAGAGAGAAGCAGAGAAGTGATATTTCTTTTTCCTACTTTCACACAGCAGATCAAGACCACAGATCTCACATACTTTGACCATCACTTCCTCCATCGTAGAGTAGCCTCAGACTCTTTGTTTTTTTTTTTTATCTCCTCCTCTTCTCTGAGGCGTAGCCCCCACCTTGGATCTTTTTTGAGCTCAACCACAGCAAGAAAAGGCTACACAGCCCCCCAAACCACCATTTTCTTTTCCTTTTTCTCTCTTCCAAAACACCAAACCCTAGTTCCCCTCTCCGTATCCATAACCACACTAAGTTCCAAAACCCACAGCTTCTTCTCTTTCCCAGCTCTCTTCTCCTCCAACCCCCTTTAATCTTGTTCCATGACAGACCACTTGTAAAAGCTAGCTGCAACCAAAGCAAAAGAAAAGGGAAGAAAATCTCTGTCTTTGGTATTTGCAGATCAGAGCTTTTAAAGCAACATGGGTACTTTCTGATTCACCTCTTCCAGAAGATGATCTTCACCTTCTTTTCTCTTTCTTTCTCTCTCTATATCTTTCTACTTTTCCATCGGAAATGTCACTGTGAATGATAAAGCAGCTTCTCAGTGTCTGCAAGTTTCTAGCTTTTTCGAATATGGATTCTGGGAACAGTGGGAGTATACAGTCTTCCAGCGCCGGGAGCGAAGAGTACGACTCACGCGCCGACGCCATCTCCGCCTTCTTGTCCGCCGGCAACCCGCAGCAGCAGCAGCAGCAGGGTGCGTTCGACTCTGTTTCGAGCTATTTCGATCCTTTGTCTAGATCGCCCAACCCGAATTCCCTCCTCAATCTCGACATGGTCTGGCCCAGAGCCTTGAGATCCGACCCGAATTGCACTGATCTCACCGGCTTGTTATCATCGCCGTTACAGCCCCAGCAGCTAGTGGCGAACCAATCAGAGCAACCCAACAGAGCCAACTTTGCCCTCTCACAGTCACAGCTCCCGCAACCGCCGGAAGGTTCGACATCCAGAGCAACGGCTTCAGCTTCTGTTCCCGTTATGGCGGATCAAACCGGGAGCAACAACAACCCGGTCCGGCCAAAAAAGAGATCCAGAGCATCGCGGCGTGCGCCGACTACGGTGTTGACGACGGACACGACGAATTTCCGGGCGATGGTTCAAGAATTCACCGGCATACCGTCGCCGCCGTTCGCCGCTTCCCCGTTCCAGCGAAGCCGGCTCGATCTGTTCGGCTCGGCTTCGCCCGCCATAAGATCGGGTCATCTAGATACTTCCGCGCCGCCTTATCTCCTGCGACCCTTCGCCCAGAAATTCCAGCCGCCGCCATTCCTCTCTCATCCACCGCCGCCGTCTTCTTCCTCGCTAATCGCCGACGCCGTAGCTGCGACAGGCAACAACACTAACAACACCATGGTGACTTCAACTTCGGTTAATTTCCAAATTCCATCCGATTTAGGCGTTTCGAAGCAGCCTCATCAGAGTGTTCACAACATGCAAAATCCCATCCTCAACTTGCAATCTCTCCTCCAAGCTTCCCAGAAATACCCTCTCCAGAACGAGTTCGGGCTCGGCCACGTCGGATTCGGACTGACGGATGGTTCGGCGGCGGGCGGCGGGGCATTGCAGAGGAACGAAGTTACAAACGCGCAAAACTGGGGAGATGGGTTGAGTGCCGAACAGAGGTACAACAACTCGCAGCAGGGGCTGACGAATGGGAAGTTGAACAGTTTGTCGGCGGTTGTCTCCTCCGGTTTTTGCGGCGATAATAAAGGGCCGGAAAATGTGACAGCCGCCGCTGCTGGTGCTGCTTCGAGAACGGAAGGTATGGTGGAGCAGTGGATTTGTCCATCAGATTTGAAAAATATTTAATAGTTAAGGGAAAAAAAAGAAGAGTAAATGACAAAATTAACGAAGATTAGAAATTGAAAAAACTGGGGAAACGAAACTACTGGTAGTATATTATATTAATTGCTGGAATCATTTTATGTTCTCCATATCTTAACAATGAGTTTCCGGCTTCACATTGTTGAAATATTTATTTTTACATTATATATGTAAATATTACAATTAATGTCTGTGTTTTTAATTTTAACTTTAACTTGAATTATATACTTTTAAATGTTCAACGACGTGGCGTTAAGGGTAACGGTTGTTTTTTACTTTTTGGGGGTTTGACTATTGAGAGCCAAATGTGTGAAAACGGATAACGAAACACCCATTAAACTCTGTTCCTCCCTTCCCCTCCTTCGTTCCTCGTACCTTTGCCGCGTTGCTTCTGCTGCTGCTGTGATTTCCGTGTAACTTTGAAATTGGCTGTCTTTTTTTGAAAAAATAAAATTCCTTTAGGGGTATTTCTGCCATTTCGTTACCAACTCTATAATTTTAAATAGTTGTGCGTACTTTGTTTTTTTTTAAGAACTTTTTGTATTTATGTGGAGAAAATAATGGAGTGATTGGTGGCGAGATTGGGGGTATTTGTTAGCGATTGGGCGCCGTAATCCCGTTTTATTAGTGGAGTTTAAGTTCCTTGTGTATCTTGTGCGATTATTCTTCCCTCTCTTTCATCTCCTTATTTTTTTTTAATTATGCGTAGACACGTCAATCCTTTGTATCAGGCCAGCAGATTACATGTTTAATACAGATTAAGTTAGTCTTGTGCATTTAACGTAGAATTGAATTTATTTGAAAGTCAAAATCTGGGATGCAGCCTGAAAAGGATAGTGAAGTATAAAATTTTGCTGACTGTACCGAGGTGGTAGGATTTGGTCATATCCATCCATCTAAACCTTGGCTCATTGCGTGATAGAGTATGTGTATAAATATTGTGTGGCTGTACTTTTTGGACAAAAAAAACCTTTTTCACTTAGGTCATGGGGGTGGTGGTACAACACTTTCTTCGCTTGCATTTGCCTCTTCAATCTGCAATGGCAAGTACAAGGTAAGGGTAGGGAGGTTATATGGTTACCTTAAATCTTAAAGCACTAGTTGTTGCAGATTTTTTTTCCTATTTAGAATTATTTATAAGTATAAAGTTGAAAATTTATAGTAATTAGGGGAATTAGTCGGTTTCTCAAAATTTAAAGGGTATCGGGCCACTTTCTAATCAGTAGAAATTGTTATTTTAATATAAGTGGAGGAAGAAGAGAATTAAACTCTTCATCTCAGAGTTGAGAGGCCAAAATTTCAATCAACTGACATAAGCATCGGGTTTTGATGTATGTGTTTATAAGCAGGAAATAAAAGATCATTGATATTCATATTTATGTACGTATGTATATACAATATTACATGCATAGGGAAAGATTGAATATAAAAAAATTATAAGTTAATTACAATAAATAATATTAAATGCATTGGAGATGAATGTAAAATACAACATTGTTAATTTGCATTCTTGTTTTAGACTAATGAACTTACCATATGTCGATAGTTAATTTGTTCCTTCGTCTAAAAGATGGTTGAAAGCATTTATGCTTGGCCGTATTTGGGTGTGAAATATAATTTTCAATTTTCGAAACAAAATAAATTTCACAAAATTTTAATTTCTTGTAAAATGTAACCAAATAATTAACGTATGTACTCTCAACAGCTATAACTTTTTTAAAGTTCTGGCAAAACTATTTATAGTTACTATGGAAAAATAAATAAATAGAGCAAAAAATGAAGAGATGAGGGTTTCTTACTGACCCTCGTCGCTTCTGCATGCATGCATGCATGGTAAAAATAGTAAAAAGCACTATAGTGTAGGGTAATTGAGATTCCTAATCCGATGCTTAAAGTATATACTCTACCAAACCGAATTTGCACTAACAGTAACACAGCAAGTAAAATGAAAAACGAAGAATAAGAAATTCTATAATATCTACTTGCTTATTTTTCTTTTTGCCTGACACTTATTTTACTAATTTCCCTTTTTATACTTAAAGTGTAGAGTTAATTGCATCTATGACCCTTAATCTTTTATTATCGTACCATTTTAGACCGTAATCTTAATTTCTTGCATGCAAAGTCCTTAACCTCATTGAAATATTTTATTTTGGACTTTTGGTGAATAGAAAACGTTAATATTGACAGAAAATGTCATGTGGCATGCCAACACGAGCAATTGCCCACAGTGGCACTCTTAATCATAACTACACCTACCACGTGTCAATTACTATGATAATATGAAAAAAAAAATAACAATGATATGGAAAAAAGGGAAAACAAAAAAAAACATGAAGTCCATAATCTGACAACCTTTTCATTGTCTACCATGTCCAACCTATGCCAGTCCCCTCCTTTTAATGCCTTCATTGGCTGCCACAACTTCACCCTTAAATCCATTCTTCATCCCAGTACTCGCCCTCCGCCATCTACCTTTCTCTATTCTCTTCTGCTTGTAAGGCACTAGTGGGTTACGTTCCGCCATCACCATTACCATGCTTGTCATCCAACCCTTCTTCTCCGTCAGGAACCTTTGCTCGCCCTTTCGCACTAGCAACCTTCCTCTCTCCACCCCTGCCATAGTTTTTTAATTGACCTAAATTTTCTCAGGCATTTCATCAAGCATATTCTAGGCAAAATTAATTTGAAGTAAAAAAGTCCTATACGAGTAATCCTTCATCCCCAATAAGCTATGAATTCATAAAAATAATAGAACCCAAACTCATTGCACAACAATAAATTAGCAAGTTATAAGAAAATCACCCGAAATTTGACGCCTCGACCTTGCTGTCGAGAAGGCTTAGCCCCTCAACCTTGATGAATTTGATGCCACCATCGTTCAATTGGCTAGCCGAGAATTGGCGCTATTTTCGTCGTCGAGAGCACCTGATTTCTGTTGAATAACAGAAAAATTAGTGTTTATTGGACAACAAGAGAATGAACTCAGTTAATGTCTTGGAGAATACTAGGCTCGTCTTCGCTAAGGGAGGTGCCTACTCTGGTTTGGATGATGGTTCATGGTTTTGAGTAGTGGAGATGGGAGAGACGATGGGTATACGGGGGAGTCAGGAGAAGATGGAAGAGGGGATTGGCGGAGCTTGGACTTGGCAGACGGCGAAGGGGTTGGTGGATTATGGGCTTCACATTTTCTTTCTATTTTTTTCCCTCATTTTTGTCTCTCCTTTCCCACATCATCATAGCAGTTGGCATGTGGGTAGATGTATGTATGATTCATAGTGCCACTGTTGCCAATTGCCAATATTGGCATGCCATGTGACATTTTGCATCCATATGAATATTTTCCATCCATAAAAGATTCAAAATGGAATACTTATATGATATTAGGGACTTTGTATGTAAAAAAATTGAGATTATGGTCTAAAATGGTATAATAATAAAAAATTAAGAGCCACAAATGTAATTAACCCTTAAAATGCATTACAAATTACAAGTTGGAAAGTTTAAAAAAAAGAAAAAAAAGGTAAGGACAAATGATTAAAGGCGAGAAATGATGAAACGGTATAGAGACATGGTACAATAGTATAAAATGAAAGCATCTTAGTTTCCCGCCAAAAAGGCTACCGATACCAGACGGAAAATTTTAATATGAATGTCAAAGCTGGATAACTTTACATGAAGCTGTGATATGAAAAAAGGTGGCAATCTTTTTCACCTTACTGATTGATAGATCATCATCTTTTTCACTTCAATAATGCAAACCTGGAGCTCGAGGGTCACCTTTAGTTTAAATTTTGAATTAATCATGAGGGAAACTTATGGTTGGTTGGGTTTATTTTTCCCTTGCACAGAAGAGTACTCTGTCGTCTTTGTAATTGGTGTTAAAATTTTAAATAATTTATTCAACTCTAAGATCGTGGTTTTTGTTTGTCAATATATATATATATATATATGTATGGTTGTATCTATATATATATAGTATCTTTTGTTTTAATTTCATATATATATAGTATCTTTTGTTTTAATTTCAAGGGATCTTTTATAAAGTAAATTGATTATAGTTTAACTTTTCCTTGAGCAACCATAAAAACATAACAATTAATGATCAAATGGTCAGCCGTCACAGTGGGATTTCGGGGTGGTTTTTAAGGGCCAGGCCTTGAGTGGGAGGGGTGCGACGCTTCTTTAGGCAAATCATGGTGGCCCATTCCCACAGTAGGAGCTACCAGTACCATATAGCATTAGCTGCTCTATAGCAATGATGCCTATTTATTTCTCACTTTAATTTATCACTCGCTCCATACGCTCATGTTTAACCTAGATTAGGGTGTCTTTTACTAATTTTGATGGCTATTAGATGCCTTACTGCAGCAAAATAAAGTATGTTTAGCCAAAAGGGTCCATAAAAACCAGCTGGTGACATGTATCCTACGGCAGTTTTAAACAAAAACCTCAAATTTCTCTCTAATGTTTTTGATTAGGCTCAAATTTGTTACTAAATTTTTTTTCTCTCCAAATCTCCCATTAATATTTTAAAATGATTCAAATGTGCCATTAGATATTAAAAAAATAATAATAAGAAACGTAAAAATTACAAAAATTTAAATCTTGGAATGATTATGTAACTTTCAAAAAAAATATCAAGGACTTTATGTATTTTTTTAGACATGCAAAAAAATAATAATCAAATTTCTCATTAATGTTTTTGAAGTACGCTAAAATTGTCCACTAAATTTTTTTTCTTCTACTAAACCAATCAACTAATCGCCACCGGTAAACAGCAGCTTGGCCATCTATCCATGGCACAAAAAATCAAGTTATCCTTGCACCACCATTTATGAGTGTCGCACAAAAATGATGACTAGTAGAAAACAACACATTCAAGCCGTTCCAAGCCGCAACTCCTCTATTCTCCTTCAACCTCACCACTAATTCCACCTAAGAGGCTTGGTTTGTTTGCTGGTAAAGGAAGCGCATGAACTTACATGTAGCTATTAGTGGATGAGACACTATTACTGATCAAAGCCGAAACCTTGCCCTCAAACCTCTAAAAGGGTAAATATAGAAATGAGACTAAAAACCCACAAGTTAAAACAAAAATTAGGTTTTTAAACTTTAAACCTCAATTTTACAAAAATCTGGTACTAACTTGAAAATATGGTTTTTAAAAAATTTGAAGAGGAGATAAAGAAGAATCGAATTATGCAAAAATCTTTCAAACATGAAATTTTTTATCGTTGGCTGCTATGGACAATTGCCAAAAATTCTTCAAACAATAGTGTTTTAATGTGCAGCAGTATATCTGCCCCCAATTTAAAACTTTTATGGCACATTCAATCCGTTTTGAGAAATTATTGGTAGATTCTGACCAAAAAGAACTTTTGTCTCAAATTTGAACCTAACTCAAAACATCAACGATAAATTTAATATTTTTGCTAGTACTAATATTCTTCATGCAATGGTTAAACTCGAAATTAAGAATATATAAGTGTGTGCGCAAATTACGAGCTAGCTAGTTTGAAATAGTTTCAACGAATTATGTCACAACTAAGACTTATGTTACATATGGAAATCAAAGATGGGTCCTTATTGCTTTGTATATACTACCAATGATGGGCCAAAATTATATATTTATACGATCATAGATAAGCCAAATGTACGTAGGTAAATAAAAAAGGATAGGTTAACAACCAACTAAAATCAATAATGACTCTTGACTGTGGATTTCCAGCACAGATTGCGGAGTACATGTGTAGAAGACGCGAATGTAGACCGCAACTGCGAATTTGGACCGCCGAAGACTCGACTTTAACTTGTTTATCTTTTGACTTTTTCAATCTAAACTATACACACACACATGTATATGTATGTATGTATGTATGTATGTATATATAAAGAGTGTGTGTGGTGGTGTAGTCACGATAAAAATATCTGGCAGTTTGTTAACATGTACAAAATTGGGATAAATTTGGAAAACCAAGATTGTCCAAAAAAAATTGAGTCCAGAAAAATAACACAAACCATATACTTCAAGACCCAATATTACAGTATAAATAACTAATATGCTTCTCAAATCTTATTGCTCCTTCGACCAAGTAAGGAAATAGAACCAAATCATAAAGGCCAATCTATAGATGATGGACAAATGAAATATATATTCATTAGAACAACAAATTCCAAAACTAAATTCACGAATACCAACCTCAAGGTCGCATAAACTCATATATGTTACCTGCAACATTTACCAAAAATTAAGAACACACATAAAAAAATGAGCGAAATGAAAAAAACTCACAACTTGTTTCGAGCATACTTAATAGGCATTAAAGTTGTTGAATTGAAATAGATTATCGCCAACAAGCCAAGAAGCAAGCTTTGTTCCCAGAATTAATGACAGAGATACGGGAGAATTGAAGCGAGCGCCATTACGGATGTGAATCATTTGAGGGGCAAAGGTGAATTATTAAAGAGAATACAAGACCAGAGGGAAGGATTATGGATTTTTTTTTTTCTGTGTCACAAGGATATACCAAATCCACTAAAAAAATATACAAAAGCCCAATATTAATTTCGAAATTCACATATAAAGAGCTAACTTTAATAAATCTACAATTTTATAAAATACTCCATCCGTCTTAAAAAAGATTAGATATATTTTTTTTAGTTGTCCTAAAAAAATTGAAAATTTTCCTTTTTTAAAAAATTATTAACAATCAATTTACCTTACTATCCATATTTAAACTCACACTACATAAAAAGATTTTTTTTTTAATTTTCATTTAAACTTCCAATATACAATTTTTTTTTAAAAAAATCTTCTTTAATTATCATTTAAAATTCTCACTATGTAAACATAAAATAAAATATTTTTTTAATTTTAGTTTCAAGAGAAAAAAATTGAAAAAAATACTAAAAATATTATAAACATTAACCTTCATATCTAGGAAAACGTTTGTCATGTATTATGTATGAAACGGGATGTATTTAACAATCCCTAATAAAAATTTTCAAAAGATATGGGGGGCGGCTGCCCCTCCCCGGCTTGTGAGCTACGCTATTCTCTGCGTATGGGACGCGTGATAATTAAGTCAATTGACTTAATTATTTTTTATATTTTTTTTATTTAAAATTAATTTTATTTAAAAGTTAATATTATATAGATATAATAATTTATTTGAAAGTAAATTTTTATAATATTGTTAAATTTTTATAACTTTTTTAATACTTTAAATTAAAAAAATTCATAAAAATTTAATAAAATTACATAAATTGTATATTTTCAATGAATTATTATAGCTATATAATATTAATTTTTAATTAAAATTAATTTTAAATAAAAAAAATATAAAAATAAAAATAAGATTGTTTGAAGTTAATTCATTTAAATTAAAATAAACTGGGTGTAACTCTTTCTCCCATCATCATCGCAACTCTATACACTACTGTACCAAGGTAATTGGACATCACTATTTAGGCGTTTCATTTTCTGTTACAATGACAAACTGCCCAGAAAGACTTTGCCATTAGAATAGTAACGAGACTCAGGAGTCGTCATTCTCATTATTTTCCGTCACATGTGGAGACATTAATAAAAAGAAATACCACTATTCGCTTTTTCTAATGTACGAAAGCACTAAAAGACGTATTTTCATAATTTTTTATAAAAGAGATCAACAAAATTGAAATGAAAAGAGTATTGGTTGCTAACAAATTGAGAACTCATGGCTTGGTGAAGTGGTTCATACCAGTGTTATCAAACCTGGAAGCTGGAATGGCATGACCAATTGGGCCGGTTTAACCGCAACCCGAGGAGACACAGCGGACCAAGTGATGCATTTAAAAACATTAAACCAATTTGGTTTAAACCAGCTTAAACTATTTAGCTCATTTTACTTGAGTAAGACCAGAGTTATATATGGTTTTGGTATTTTTTATTTTTATTTTTACCTTATGAGCTTAGCAACTCTGCTACCTTAATTATTTTAGGTTAATGCTTTACTAATTGGCCTAAAATTACAAAGTTAAAAATAAATAAATAAAAAGGTCATATTCTTTTAATGCTTTTTGTTAGCACATACTTTTAGAATATTGAAGATTTTTAACTTTGAAATATGAATGATTAATTATTCACACATTGAAATTACACTACAACAGAAAAAAGGCCTTTTGTTAAGGAACATATCATAGGAAAATCGTAGCAAATGCGTATTTGCTACGAAAATTTCCGTAGCAGGTGATCGTCACGAAAATCTTTGCCGCAAAAAGTGATCGCACAATATCGCAGCAAATCTGCAATGATTTGCGATGATTCTGTGATGATTACTATTTGCTACGATTTTGCCTCGATATACTTGTGACAATTAGAATCATCGCAAAAGTAATTTACATTTGCTACGATTCTAATCATCGTAACCTACAATAAAAAAGTCTCATGATTTTACTATGATTCCTTATATTTCTTATTTTTTTAGAAGAATTATTTTAGTAGTGGATTAGTAGTGTGTTTGTTTTAATTATTATATTATATTAATTATATAAATGTAAATTATTTTGGTAGACATTATATTTGTTTAAATTTTTATATTATATTAATTATTATTACAAAATTATGCCAAAAAATAAATATAAATATAAAAAATAATGAATTATTATTAATATAAATATCAATTAAATACATTAATGTGCCTCATAAATACAAAATATCAATTATACATATAAATGTGTCTCACAAATACAAAAATATGTTAAAAAAACTCTAAACTTAATAGCGAACTCCCTAATTTGGTGGTATCAATCGATTGACTCAAATACTTCCATTCTCATTAGTGAATAACGCAAAAATATGTCGGTTAGTTTTCATAATTTTATTTAAATCATTAAAATAATGTATCTTAGCTTTTATAATTTAGTTCTCGAAATTATCTATACCCTTAACTTCTAATAAATTGAACAACCAAAACAATCACAAATTAACAACCACCTAACTGAAAAATTTTTATAACTAATTTTTAACTAATTAAACCACATAAATCAAAATCAACCTTACTTACAAATTCTTGTTACTAACTTGTAACAAATTAAAGCACTTAAACAATTAGAAATGTTCATCCACATCACTAAGACATGTTTAATTTACTAACTTCTAACAAATTAAAAATAAGAAATAAAGTAAGAAAGATATTAAACTTGCCTCCAAGTAGGAAATGCACCAAACAAGAATGTTGGGATGAAATTTTGAAAAAATTAGCTCTAAGGACATTTTTTTATGACTAGGAGGAAGAAAAAAATTGGGAGGAGAGGATGTTGGAGAAGGAAAAAGAACGAGAGGAAGAGGATGGCTGCGGGCATATACAAAGGAAAATTGTCGCAAAATCGTTGCTAATTTTTTTGCCCAACATTTGGTAAAACATTTTAAAATTTCACCACCCAAGCAAAAAGTTTTTTAAAATTTTAGCATGGCGACAATTATTTTTAACAATTTGCAATGACTTTACTTCAATTTTTAAAATTGTCATAGAATCATTGCTAAACTTACCACCAAGGGGAAAATTTTTTAAATTTTAATATGGCGGCAATAATTTTTTACTATTTGTGACAATTTCGCTTTGATCAGAAATCGTCTCAGGATCATGGCTAACTTTTTTTTCACATTTTATGGTTCGATTATTTTTTTTTCCATTTTTATAGTCTTCATGCTAAATTTTATTCCAATGGCTGAACAGATAACTTTTTAAAAAATTTAGGTTTAACTGAAATTTTTTTTAAAGATCAGGGGCCATTGTTGTACTAATTATGATGGCTTAAACTGAAAGTTCTAAAAATTTGGGTACGCCTTTTTAGTAATTTTGAAGGCTTAGGGTCTAATGTTGTAATTTTGACAATTAATCTTCTAGAGCATTAACCATGCCAAAATTGGAAAATTCTTTTTAAGCTAAATTTGGAAATCTCCCCAAATTTTGGAGTTTCTAATTTAAAAGTTTTCAAAAGATTCCTCATGATTTTTAAACTTACTAAATATAGAAATCTCAAAAGAGATGCTACTTTCCAAATATAGAAACCCCCTATAAAGTGGAAAGTTTATGGTTTTGGGTTAGTGTTTAGGGTTAGGTCAGTTAGTGTTAATTAGGGTTAGTGTAGGGTTAGTGTTTAGGATTAGTGTTATGTTAGTGTTTAAGGTTAGTGTTAGTCTCCCAAATGTTGGGACTTTCAAAATTTGGAAGTCTCAAAAAAGTTTGGAGTAAGGATTAGTGTTTAGGGTGAGTGTTAGAGTTAGTGTTTAGGATTTGTGTTTGGGTGAATGCTTAGAGTTTAGTATTTAGGGTTATGATTTAATGTTGGTGTTTAGAGTCAGTGATAAGGTTTAGGGAATTTATGTTTAGGGTTTAGAGATTTTGGATTTTGAGTTAGTGTTAGTAGTGTTAGTATTTAGAGTTAAGGGTTTACGATTTAAGGTTTAGGGTTTAAGGTTAGGGTTAAGGTTAGAGTTTAAGGTTTAAGAAGTTGGTGATTTAGGGTTTTAGGGTTTGGGATGTTAGGGGTTTAGAGGTATTGGGGGTTAGATCATGTGGAGATTGTAGCATATTTTCCTACTATTTTGCTACGCTTTTTTGCTACGATTATTTTCGTAGCAATTTTGTCACTACTTTTCCCTCAAAAAATCCCTACAAAATCATTTAAGATGATGTTTGCTACAAATTATTTGCAACGATTATAATTGTAGCAAAATTGGCCTACTTGAATCGCCATAAAAAGAATCATGGCAAAATTGTCGCAATTTGCACTTTGAACTGGTCAACATTATCTTTTGCGATGATTCTACCTCGATTCCTTTTTGCACCAAATATAATCGTAACAGACGTTCATTGGTATTAGCAACTTCTCTTGTAGTGTTATGCGTTATGCTATTATGAAATATAAAGTGGTAAAATATTATTATATGATTTATGTATGAAAAAACATGGAAGCCAACTATATTTAGATAAAAGCAGCATGATATGGTTGGCGGGATGTGAAGATGGTTGTGTGTGAACTGTGAAGGCTGACGCATGTTGTGGTTGATCTGCCACCCGCCACTGCTATGGATTGCTTTCGAGGCCGAATTTGATAATATTGGTTAACACTTATGGCTGGTTTTTGGATGTCCAAGGCTCAATCTCTCAGCACCCATTGGCTTCTTTCTCCCATATATGTACCAAAACAATGTGCGCGCGCGCGTATTTATACATACATACATACATACATACATACATATACATATATAAAGGAAGCTAATAAGAGTGGCAAACGTTTGTACATTGATCGATTTTTCTACAATATTTGTTTATATAGTGGGTACTGCGTAGCTAGGTGATAGGGAGAAGCAATGATCAAAATATTGTCTTTCGATCAAAGGGGAGCTTTTAATCAATAAATTGTTGGTTCAGCACTAATTAACATGCCAAATTAATTAAGCATTATGTTTTTGCCTTCTTTAAATAGTAATTCGGAAGATGAATTAGAAAGCCATAATGGAGTACAATCAACGCTAAATGTGTTGATAATTGCGTCTACAAGTGGAAAGACTCAAAAAGTGTTGGCTTGCAATCGAATTTCCTCTAAGTGCGTCTTGTCTTCTTTTTTGCTTCTCTTCTTCTTTTTTTCTTTTTTAGGATGAACGAAGAAGGGAAGTGCGTTTTCCCTTTAACTTTAAAATTGCCATTAGTTTTTTGATAAAATTATCCAATATTAGTTTTGTTAAAAATTTCATTGGCATAAAGCAAATAACGCAACCAGATATATACATATGTTATTTGAACTATATCTATACGTTAAATAGAGCAAAATTTTTAACTTTAAAATTACCATTAGTTTTTTTATAAATTAATGGATAATATCCTAACATATTATGATTTTAAAATCTATGATATCTTCCTTATGCTACTGAAATTTTTAATAAATCAATGATACTTAGCACATCAAGTTACTGCAACAAAAGTTTTCTTTTGTATCCTAACTAATTAGACTCAAGTTTTACGTTGTAATTAATGAAGATTGAAAAAATAAGTTGCATTTTATATATGAAGATTATTTACTTTTAAAATATTTTTAGAAATTATTATTATTATTATTATTATTATTATTATTATTTATTTTATTATTTAGGCCGGGAAAGGAAAATGTCTAGAAAAATTAAATATTTTATAAAAAATACTAAGCCTTAATATATAAAAGGCTATAATTTCATATTTGGCCCGTATACTTTCATATTTGTTCCAATACAAGAGGCTTAATAGGTAGTAATTTAGGTGATATTAAGACCAATAAGATAGAACCAAGTTACTGTAGAATGTTCATAAAATAGCAGACATATAGTCATTGGATCATATTTTTATTCAAAAACTAAGGTTTATGACAATGTTATCTGATTAAAAAATATAATGCTGAAAAAATTTAAACAAAGTTGATTCAAATTAAAACACATTATATTTCAAATGAGATTCACAAAATATATTTATTACCTCAAAATTATACTTCAAAATTTCTATTTCTAAATTATTTGTACTTTGAAATTAACCTAATAATATATCTAGAATTTACCTCAAAATGTTACCACAAACTGAACTTGTCACAACTGGTGGGTATCGTGTATCCCGTATTCTTCTATATATTATTTGTTGAGACCCATGCTAGACATTCAATTTTTTAGTTCATTTTTTTTTCTGTCTGTAGTTTGAATTTGTATATATTATTTTTTAGCGCCTGTATATAATCTAATTTCCATTTTCAATCATTATCTGTGTTATCCTTTAGTATTAGAAGGATCAATACTTAAATTTTTGCTACTTTTATCTAGCTTAATACTTCTGTTGGAAAAATCAGAGAAAGAGGGAGAAAAGTCAGTCGACTTATTTGGCTGATTGCTAATGTCAACTCTTTTACTCGGGCGACCGAAAACAAAAGTAAAAAGGATATGTCAAGCACTTTCAATTCACTGGGCCTTTCCAGATAATAACCTTAGCTTGTTCCAATCCCAAAATTAATATCCCGAAAACGATTTAAAGGCAAAAAACCTCCCAAAAAACTCAAGGAAAAAAAGAAAAAATGGGGCATCCTTTTCGTTTGTGCATAGTTAGATCGTTACATTATTCATTTGCCTGCCCAAGTGGGTCAGAGGTGATTTTCATGATGCCCACATTGTCCGCCATTAGCAGCCCTAACCAAAGTGAAAATCTCATCATGCTAGATTTCAAACTTACAAAAAGAACGACTTTCAATTCCTACCTATAAATAATATATATTGATTTGTATATAGAGAAATTTGATGAGTGTTGAATGATTTGTAACTATTACAATAAATTCAGACCTTTGTGTATGAGTGCCCCCATGCATGTAATAAGTGTAATTACTGCAAATAATCAGATTGATTATTGCAAGTACGTACTCCGAGGCGCATTATTGACTTGCTGGGATCGTCTAATTAAGCTCAAAGTTCTATTATTAGCGAATAATTAGAGAACCTTGTTATATCAGTATAATTAGTTTTGGGGCCAAAATTAATTAGCTAGTAGTAATCTAGCTACATATGGGTTAATCTCATTATGGAAGTGCCAAAAAAGTTTTATCAATCAAGACATGCAGATTTGAAGATCAATCTGCCACCGCCTTCGCTTTTTATATATCTAAATGTTATGAGCTTAGAACCCTTTTTTTTTTTTTTTGTAAGTTTCTGAGTTACCCGATGAAAAGGTAATCACTCATTAATCAAAATCAAATTAAGGCAAGACAAATAGTAGTCGATTTTTGTGAGCTGCATGTGAAGAAGCTAATGATCAACACAATGTCTCGAAGTGGCTCTTTTTTCTTTTTTGGTTTTGAAAACTCACATACACACACAGAGGGAGAGAGAGGGAGGGAGAGGGACAGAGAGAGATTTGCCCCCCAGCAAAGCACAAACTGAAAAGGAGAGAGAGAGAGAGGGGGGGGGGGGGGGGGGGGGGGGGGGGGAATGAAAAATAAAGAGAAGGAAAAGGCAGCTAGGGGCGAGACTTTAGGAGGCATTGACATTTGGAAAGTGACAATAAGGTCACTGGTGGCGAAGAAGAGACAAAGGGGGTGGAGCCAACCGGCCTGGGTTGCTCATCATCATGCTTGCTTGCCCGCCCTTAATGATGCCTTCTCGCTGAGTCCATATTGATGAAATCATGGCCACTGAGTCAGCACTTCCCTGTGGCACCCACCCACCCCACAGCCACAGCCTACCCTGGCCCCCTCCCCTCCATCCCCCTGCTCGCCAGCTAACTGCTCACATCTATAACTTTTATTATCGCCCAAACTTTGATCACCTTTTTTTGCTCTTTGTGATCAAAATGTGATTTTCTTTATCTGAATATGCCATATGTGAAATACCTATCTCTATATTGGGCATGTATCTATAGGCTCATTGGCATTTTATTTTGTCTTTTAGATGTAATGAACTACTTATGAGAATGTATTCTTTATAATGAAGAAATAGCATAGATATGCATCTTAATGTATATACTCTCTGTTTCCAATACTTATTTCTGTCTGTGCAAAAAATAAAGAGAAAAATTAAAGTATAAACAACACACAAACATTTTAATTTTTCTTAATTTTCTTTTTTTAGACTCAAATAGTATACTGTAGATTATTCGTTCAACAAAGGGCTGAACAAGAGTAAACTCTTATTCTCTCTCACATTGTGTTAAGGAAATTTCATTACAGATACATACATGGTGCCGCCCACTGTTTATTGATGTTCTCCAGTATATAATATAAGTTGTAAAACTTGTTTATATATCGAAATCAAACAAATGTGTTCAAACCAAGTCTGAAAATTGTTTTGATTCATTTATGGGTCGCAAGGTCAATAAATAATCGCTAGACATTATTTAAATAGTTTTTTTGAACTGCAAAATAAAAAAAAAAATTGCTGCTTTATTTTTCCTTAACCCTTGTGTTAGTATTTAGTAAAGTTCGGATTAATCTCGACACCCACCAAGTTGTATGATAGAAACCACGTAGGCCTTCGATGGGCTAATATTTTTATATGGAACATGGTCACAGTAGGGTGGGTGGGGGCGTCCTTGGTGGGCCGCCTGATGTTTGGGCCAACACATTACCTAGGGCAGGTACAAATAAAAAAATACTCTCGAGACTCTCCATCTCAAAATTTTCACAACATTTAATATTTAGCAATTAATTAGTAATTTTTTATTTTCATTATTTAGGTATATAAATAAAAAAAACTTATATATAAATAATAAATAAAGACTTATAGCTTATAAATATATATTTTTAAATTTTTTCTAACAAATAATAGTATAAATAAATTTAAGCTAAACTATTAAAAAAAATTAAACATGAGTCCTAGTTAATGAATGCAAATACATTTTAAAAATCGGCAAAACAGCCATGTGAAAAGTCAACAAATGGAAATAGAAAACCAGCAAAGAATGATCAAAGACTTGTATTTGGGGGATTTTTTTTTGTGGGGTGGGGGGGGGGGGGGGGGGGGAGGAATAGTTTAATTACTGGGTTCTTTGCTAGTGTCGACTCTTCAGTTCTCAGCCTGAATTATTAAGTGATTTTAGCTTTTGAGGTGTTAGAAATCAGAATCCTTTTACTCATACCAATTATCTTAACACCATTTTTTTCATTCAAGTCACTATTTATTAGTATATTTTATAGCAGCTGGCTTATGTACTTAAGACGAGAAATGGCATACAATAGTAATATTTTGTAGTATTCAAAAATATTAGAAGGCTTTAAGAGTTTAAAGGTAAAGAAGAGAGTATGATATCGTTTTAGCAATTTTAGAAAATAAGCTTTCCATTATATTAATATTCAAATCAATACAAGGTTGCATGGATTTTTAAGTTTGATATTAGGAACTTATAATTACCTCATAAGATTTATCCTAACCTACAGTTTACCCTTTTATTTTTAAAAATAAATACATTTTTTTTATATTATCTGATAATAACTTCTAAAATTTTGATTTAAACTATACAGCATTCATATTCTAATAATTTTGATCTTTCTGATATTTTTTTATACTTAATAGATATTTTAATTTTTTTTCCTTCTGTAAATGTATTTTTCTCCTTATAAATCCATATCAATATTTTTTAAAAGTCAGTTAATTATAAAAAAATATAAAAAATCTTAAAATTACTAAAATATGGGAATAATATACTTTAAATTTAGATTTCAAAAGTTG
The DNA here is from genome assembly GCA_005392925.1 of Aquilaria sinensis. Classification (NCBI taxonomy): domain Eukaryota; kingdom Viridiplantae; phylum Streptophyta; class Magnoliopsida; order Malvales; family Thymelaeaceae; genus Aquilaria; species Aquilaria sinensis. The sequence continues at coordinate 362,440 of SMDT01002653.1, read as the reverse complement.
TTATTGGACACTATAAAAAAAATAAAGGGTAAAATGTAGGTTTTCTAAAATAAAAAAATTCAAGTGTAGGTTAAACCAAACCAGAATTGTGGTTTTGTATTTTTCCTTAATATCAAGATAAAAAGTTGCAGTGGGCCATCGTAATTACTGAAAATAAAACGATGAGACATTGGTTTTACGGAGTAGTTCAAATAATGTTTATGTTTAGGCACATTTTCTTACCTCAGAAAATTCTAAAGTTACCTAGGGTATTATTTCATGGGTTAATTACAATTTATCACCCAAAGTTTAGGTAATATTAAACTTTTCCAATCCTATTTTACAATGATATACTTTGTCCTTTACCTTAAACTTTACCTTATAAAAAAATTATTTTATATTTACAGAATGAAACTAAACTAGAATGTACAATAACTATAAAAAATACCATTTAAAAAATAATTATTATATAATTTAAATTAAATTTTTAAAAGATATACTAGATGGACAATGTAAAACATATAGGTAAAGTGTATACTTATGAAATAACAGTAGGAAGTGGATCTCACCCAAACACAGACCTTGTTTTATATATTGCGTCACAGGGGCATCAGGTTGAGGTGGGCGAAGTCGTATAAAATATGAAAACGTTCAAAGGCGGGAAATAGGTTGCGTGTGGACCGAGACCGATGACGTGGTAAGGCGGGGCCCGATGTCAGGCAAGTAAACCTGCTCCCCATCTGTACGGACACGACGTCTCCTGTCTTCATCTCCATCAGCTCACACCTCAATTCTTGCTTATCATTATTCCTTCACCTCCTGAGTCCTGACCAGACAAATTCAATTTCCGCATTCCCAAATCCTACAAACACTATTATAAACGCCTACATGTTATAAATAAATTTTGACATAGGGCCCTACGGAGCTGTCTGCTATAGGCTCTAGCGAACATCATTCATTACTCTCTCGTTTTCATAAATTTTGCTAAATTTTCTTTTTTGAGTGGTTCTAAAATTTTACATTATTTCTTATTTTAGTAACTTTTTTATATTTTATTTATCATTATATGCGTATTAATACATCTCTCTATATTTCATGGACTCCACACACACACACACACACATGAATTGAGGATAGAGGTGAGTGGGCCGACGCAAATCGAGACTAAAGGCGGAGAGGTGATGCAAATCAAGGTCAGAGGTGGAAAGGTGATGCAAATCAAGGTCAGAGGTGTAGAGGCGACGCGAATCAAGGTCGGAGGTGAATTGGTGATGTGAATCAAGCCTAGAGTAGGAAGCGACGCAAATCAAGGCCGAAATGGAAGGATAATAATGCAATTGAAGACAGACGGACGGACAAATGGACGACGGACGGACAGACAGGTGCAAGAAGAAAAGAGATAATGGAGAGATAAAAGTGTAAATTGGTGGGCTTTTCTTAAACCATGCGCAATTGTAAATGGAGCAAACCTTCTAAGATGGAGGAAGTATAATTTTTTTTTACAGTAAATCACCTACTTATATTCTCAAATTAAATGGAATTTGATACTATTATTATGATTATGGTCAAATTGACCATTTAGAAGACTAACAAAGAATATATTTTATTTCTATTATAACATTTTGTTAAAACTGTTGAGAAATATAAAAAATTAAAAAATTCATGTAGTTACTATGCTCTTAGAGAAATTACAACAATCATTCCTGATGCCCAGCAGCATCTTCGTCGGGTGACATTATGACTTCGGGAGGGACTTCCTGAGAGGGAGAACGTCTGATGCAAAGGTTTCCCAGAGGAGCGTGCCTGAAATGCTCAGAAAAGAGGGTTAGGAGGTCCCCGGAGTGTTTTTCCGGGGAGGAGCCTCCGACGCCCAAGTCAGGGTCCTGAGAGGAGATAGAGGAGGAACACTAGGAGGTTAGATGGCCTTGCCTGTGTGTGTTTTTTCAAGGAGAAAAGGTCCGATGCCTTGCCAGGTCCTGTTTCCTGGTATTTATAGGAGTGCCCAGCCCGTTCAGATTACAACACGTGTTCGGCCGGATGTTTTCTGTACCTTCGGGCATATGGGACAAGTAGCCGTTTATAGGCTCTTTGAGTCTTGGACTGAGACAGGTTGTGACAAGACTTGAACGGCGTTGGCGCGTCAGACCGCCGTTTGAGGCGGCGTGTAGCGCCTGTGGACGACATGTCAGAGGCTCCTTAAATGCTCATGTCATACTCCCGAGGTCCTTCGGGCGAGACCGTCCTTTGGTACGGATGCCCTTCTTCGGGAATCATGCCCGTAGTTCGGGGATTTCCCGGATTCGGGGGTTCCGCCTTCGGAGAGAGTCTTTCCTGTCAGCAATAGCTGGTCGTTTATCCCCGAAGGCGATCCGTTCGGTCCCCCAAGGGAGCCGGCAACATCTCTGAAATTTCTGACGTTCTAGCCGAAATCGTGAGTTCGAGGCGTTTGGCTTCGCTTCTTCCTAGGTCAGTCTTAGCGCCTCCTTCGGATGACGCCAGGTTTCCTGGCCACGCTTTTGGCAGGAAGTGTGTGGTGAGAGAAGCGATAGCCCTTCAGCTATCAATTCCTGAACTATTTTAATTAATGCTTTAAGTCCCATAAACTAAAAATAATAACATTTGGGTTTTGTTAGTCACCGATGATGAAGGAACAGAACCAACCTCCTCCTTCAAGTAGGTATTGGTGTAACAAGGGACCCAATTGATGGTCTTTTGGTTCGACCAACAGCAGTGTTCGCTTGATAGCTTTTGCCATTTTGTAAACAATCTACTTTCCACCCATGTGCATTTTTTTGTCTCTCTTCTCATGCAAAAGCCACTATGTACTACCAAACCCATGTCACTGCCTTGTTCGGATTTGATTGAATAGTGACATACCTAACTTAAAAAGACCTAAATCCATAGTAGATATTATCATCATCAACATCATTGTTGTTGTCAGCAGGCCTTTTGTCAAAATTGAGGGCATACCTAAACAGATTGTATTAGAATTTGCTAGGTCAGATTAAGGTATTCCACCAGGGTTGCAATGAGTTTTAATCATTTGTGGATCTGGGTGGTCTAAATTCAATCTAAGAAGCCTGACTTGCACCACCTAAAGGTAAAACAGAAACAGCATCGGATGGTGCTCCGAAACAAAGGATTAGAGTTTTCTTCTATGATCATCGACGACACGAGCTCTCTATTACCACTTGCCATTTAGCAGCAAAAAATACAACTCTAATCCAAATCACTATTTTTCAAATTCTATTTGTCTCTATGTCAATGGAGGAAATTGCCAATTACTTTTTCACTCAAGCTATATGTACAAGACTTGGCGCTTCAACAATGATAAGAATGGTAGAAGAGAATGAGGAGCAATTCAGTATGGTTGATAGGGCAGATGGAGATAGTAGCTAAATAGTTAAATGTTAAAATTTACGAGGCTTTATAGCTCCAGACAAAATCTTATGGGCTAAATTAGGTATTTTATTTTTCATATTTAAGCTTACATATTCATAGCATGTTTATCATCACATCATCAAAATATTTCAAATAATCACACAGCTGAACAAAAGTAATGACAATCACCAATGTTTGCTAATAATGTAATATTAATGAACCATTTAACTATAAAAAATATATAATGGTTATCCACATATGTCAAAAATATTAATAAGTTATTTGCCACTTTTTTCTATAAATTTATGTAGCATCAAAGGCGAATATAAAATGACACATCAGCCTTGAAGTTTGTTATAAAACAAACGAAAGATATGGGGCTGTCTGTGCAATTTACGTAAAACAGTTGTTATTTATTTATTTATTTTACATTAGTTGAGTCGGTTAGGAATTTTTCACATAAATTGTCTTGCTCATTGGTTCCATTTTTTGTGGGCTTCTTAGAGGATGGATATCAAAATTTTTATAACTTACATTGTTTTTTCATTTTTATCTATAAAAAAAAAAACAAAAAAATACATTTTGTGTAGTAAGAATTTTGATAAGAATTAAAAAAAAAAATTGGATAAGAGTCAACTGTAAAAGGCAATCTCTAGTACATTTTACTATCCTCGCAAATAAATGTGATGCAGTGGTGATACTTGTGCCGGGAAATTTGGGCCCCAGATATTGTGGGCTAGTGGGCCCAATCAAGCCTGGCAAAGCACAAAAAAGGTCCCCGAGCCTAATGTGGCAAAATATGCAAGGAGGTGAATTCAGGCTATGTATCACTGCAAATAAATTTACACGTGTTCTTTCCCAATAATCATTCCTAGAAAAGGACATTGCCTAAATGAACATTCTTCTATTACATATGCTCACCCAAAAATCATACTTAGCATCATATTATTATTTTTATAGGTACTCAGATTAGCCCAATTTGGTGCACCTGGCCCATAGCCCTCTTTCATTTCAAGGCCCGCTTTTTGTTTTTTCAAGCTTTACTTATTCAAGTAGTTATCACGATTAGCACTATTCTTTTTCTAAACAAAAAATTATGATTCCTCTCTTTTAGGCAAGTTGGGATAAACTTAATTGGATTAATGAGCTTTCTTTATTCACCGTTCAAATATGGGTCAAAGGTTGGTCAAAATGGGTAGATTATTTTGTTATGTATTTGGTGCTTAGTTTGGTCTTATTTACAGTTCTTTGCCACTTGCCATAATTGGTGAAGATGCAAGGTAATAACACTCCTTCCAGAGATAATTCTAGGACCCGATCCGATTTAATTACTATAAATTTTCAAAATAAAAACATAAAATTGTAATAATTTTCATCTCCTCCTTCATTTCGCATCAGAGCTACCAAACCCCACTTACTTCTTCGTCATCACCTTCTTCCTCACCAGCGATTTCATGTTCTTAAATGGAACTGCTTTGGGGCTTGTGGTAGCTTAATATGAAGGAGGGCATGAACTGGTACCATCCATCTTTCTCAGCTACGCGTTGCCGTAACCACTGATGTAGCTAGTTGAAGGAACCAATCCAGCCTTGCCCAACTTCTTCTACCATCACTGGTGCCTGCCGGCGTAAAATCCAGTCCGTAGAGGCTCGATCCGAGTTACTTGCTCTGGAAAATCTTCCTTACTGCACTGCCGAGCTTAGGTCGGTTTCAGAACGAATCGATAGGTGGAACCAAAGGTGGCAGATGGGATACAGACCCAAAGGACGACACAACCAGCTGAGGGTAGGTCACAAGGCTTGGGGAAGGAACAACAAAGGCAGCTGGGGTGGGTCGCGAGGCTTGGGGGAGGATCGACATCGCAGGAATAAGACATAGGCGTGTGCTCCTCTATGAGAGAGCACGCGGCTAAAAACAGTGGTATTTTCGGTGTTGGCAAGGGGACCAGGTTTTGGAGGAATCGCTATTGATCTCCAAGTTCACGACAAAGCTGGGTGGGTGTCGAATAGATCAAAGAACAAATTTGTCCAGAGGAAAGTGGGTCAATTTTGACGGGCATTTTTACCCTCACCCGCATGTGAAAATCTCATTAATGAATGCCAATTAAATTGAAATTAACTGCCTCTTAGTTGCGAACATGTGACAATCATTAAATAAGTGTGATCATCTGTATCATCACATATTTATGTTAATTCAACTACAGTCATGTATCTAATGCGTAAAAGGCAGAACGTTAAAAAAACTAACGAAATTTGTTGAGATCACTACTTGATTCACTCTTCATGTAACTCTCATAAATTTAAATCTTTTAAACTACGTGACAAAAAACTTTCAAACTGAAACCTCTTTCACTTGGGTGTTTTTCTTTCCTAATCGAGCTGTTTTTTTTTTTTTGTAGTTTGATTTCCTCTGGTGTTCTTTTTTATTTATTTTTTTTCATTTTACCATTGTTTGGTGTCACCAAATTTGGAGCAAATCTCCGCTTCTTTGTGTTGGGTGTTGCAACTTGCAAGCTTGAAGTCGGCCGATAGGGACTCCTGGCTAGATTGAATAGGTGTTCGGCATCAATACAGCCCCTGTACGCTAGGACGACATCATTCTCAACAGCTGCAAGCACCAATTCTTGGGCGTCAAAATTCAAACCAGAAACTTGGCCGACTGGTTCGTTCAACAAAAGGGCTATTGTCGATTGTCATGTCTGCCACGTTCCAGGCATAAATCATGTCCTTCATCCTGGAAAATATCCACATGCCTTCGTACATCAAGCAACTAATTTCTGGCCCTAAATGTTGGACCCGGAAACAGATCCCGCTACAGCAACCTAAACTTTACCTCTTCTATCTCAATCGACAGTGTAGAGCTTTTCATAACTCATCGAAATTGTGATTCTTGCGAGACCCTTTCCTTGCGTTTCAAGTTTTTGCCGGAAGATGGAACTCGATGCTGTTGTTCGATCGGTTAGCTTTTGGTCAGTTCTTCTTAGCAGGTTTCGATAAAACATCGCTGGTGTGCGATGCAAAAGACTATTTCTTGAGGATAGGGCACTATGATTAAGTCTAGATCGCTCAACACGCTTCCGATTCCATAATCATAATCACTATTTCCATAGTATGTTCATAGCAAATGCAGAAAGTCTTGATATAGGAGATTTGAGAGAGGTGATAGGTGTGATTAATTAAAGTTTTATCCTTAAATTTGTTTGTTTGGGTAATTATGGATCTAAAGTTTTGAATGTGTTTTGGGAGCAGGACAGAGCAAGATGCCGCTTATGTTTTGGGCATCGTATGAGGTGCATACAGAGTCGAGGGGTTGAGTGACCCATTTATTCAAGTTTAAGGGCTGAGTTGCCTTAAGTTGAAGTTCAAGGGGCTAAGTGACCTGGCCAATCGAGTTAGAGGGTTTCTACTATATTTTGGCCAACAAAAAAAGGTCCAAGTATCTGTCTGAATAATCCATGTGCATGTAGCCCAATTTTCATGCACAAAAATGGTAAAAAGTTTTAACCTATACTATTCATTACTTTGGTACAAACTCTACCTATATGCTTTGTTTATGAGGTTTACTATTCACTACTAGTATACGAAAAGAAAAAAAAAACACAATCAGTAATAACGAGTTGAAAATAAAACCCAAGCTTGTGTTATGACATGCATATTTGGGCTAAAATTCTGGGCCTTTTATCAGAAGTTGAATTTTTTTTTTGTACCGGAAAGAAAATAAAAAATATATTACATGAAATTATATAACCTAAGAGCCAACGTAGTCAAGTGATGAGCAGTGCTAACTGCTGAACGGCAAACAACCAGAAGAAAAACCCTTCGAAGGGTAGTGATCAATTGACGAATTTTGTTAACATCCTTCTCGGCTTCCTAGTGTTGAGTACTGTTGGATTTGTTCCATTCATAGCTTACATTTATTTGATTTTGATAATAACAAAACATATTTGTTTTATGTGTTTCAAAACTTTACCTAAAGATTTAAATTGGTCTTTTATTAATAAAGTTTTGATATTTGGAAGGAAAATTATTTCATAAGTATATTTGAAGTATTTATGTTGATTCAAGCATTGCTTGTGAAGGAAGAAATCATTTTGGAGAAAAATTCATTGAAGTTTGAAAGTTTGGAAGTAAGAAAATCCTGGAACTTCATTTTCATTCGAGTGGAATGTTTTCAACCGAGTGAAACTGGAGTCAGTTTTTGAACACGAGAGAATTTTATTTCTGGACAAGAAAATCATTCGAGTGAAATTTTTTCAACCGGGTGAAACTGGACTCAGTTTTCGCACCCGAGAGGATTTTATTTCTGGACAAGAAAATCATTCGAGTGAAATTTTTTCAACCGGGTGAAACTGGACTCAGTTTTCGCACCCGAGAGGATTTTATTTCTGGACAAGAAAATCATTCGAATGAAAAATTTTCATCCGGGTGAAACTTGGATTCCAGACCTGCGCGCGAGTTTCCGGTTCGAAAAATCTTTGAAAAATAAATATAAATTCATGCCACGTCAGATTCCACATGTATAAAGCACTGACAGCTCATTAATTACAAATATAACCGTTGGAGGTCAAACCTTGACTTTCGTTATCAGACAGAATTTTCAACCGAGTGAAAATATTTCACCCGAGTGAAACTGGGCGACAGACGCAAAAACCTGTCAAATTTGACAGCAACGGTCACCTGCTTTCTTGGAGACATTTCTGACCTTCCCAACGGTTCTTCAACGTCTCTTTGGCCCCCAAATGAGCATAAATACATGGAGAAACACCTTGGAGATAACTCTTGGCCATAAGATCAAAGATTCATCATCAAATCCAAGAGAAAAGAGCTTATCTTGAGAAATTCATTATTGTAGTTGTGCTTTCACTTGTATATCTAGCTTGAGTACTATTGTGTGAGCTTGTGAGTTTGTAAACATTTCAAGTCTTAGAATCTCTTGAGTGTAGAGTGGTTCCTAGTAAGCCTTGAAGAAAACTAGGGAGTGGTTTCTAGTGAGCCTTGGAGAAAACTAGAGATTGGTTGGGTGTGAACCTTGAAGAAAACACCATTGTAATCTTGATCAAGAGATAGTGGAGGAAATGTCAAGTGGGCAAGCTTGAGGAGAGGACGTAGACTCCGGTTGGTGGAGTTGAACCTCTATAAATCCCGGTGCACTCTTTCCTTTATCCTCTTTTATTTACTTGCTTTATTTGTGCTTAGCATTACTTGGTTTGTTCTTGATCTTTGGTTGAGTAATTTAGTTGTAAATTTTGATTTTACTAAAGTTTTTAAAACAACCAATTCACCCCCCCTCTTGGTTGCACTTGGGCCAACAAGTACTTCTCTTCATATGTGGTAAGCTTCTTGCTTAAATAGTAAACTGCATGCTCTTTCTTGCCAGTCTCATCGCGTTGACCCAATACGGATCCTAATGAAGAATCTTGCATTGACAAGTATAGGATCAATGGTTCTCCAGGTCGAGGCAGTACCAAGACTGGTGGATTAGAGAGGTATTGCTTGATTCTCTCAAATGCCTTTTGGCATTCATCATTCCACTAGATTGGATTGTTTTTTTTTTAGTGACTTGAACAAAGGTTCGCATTTGGATGTCAACTGCGCTATGAACCTTGCTATGAAGTTGATCTTGCCCAATAAACTTCTTACTTCTTTTGGGGTCTTTGGAGGAGACATATCTTGAATTGCCTTAGCTTTACTTGAATCAATTCGAATCCCATTTTTGCTCATCATAAATCCCAGTAATTTGCCCGAAGAAGCCCCAAAAGTACATTTAGAAGGATTCAATTTTAGCTGGTACTTGCGAAGTCTACCGAACATCTTTTTGAGTACATCTAGATGCCCCCTAGTGATGCAGGATTTGGCAATCATATCATCTACGTAGACCTTAATCTCCTTATGCATCATGTTATGGAACAAAGAAACCATCGCTCTTTGATAGGTAGCACCAGCATTCTTCAGCCCGAAGGACATTACTTTATAGTAGAACGTCCCCTAGAGGCTAATGAAGGCAGTTTTTATCATATCATCTAGATCAAGCTTAATCTGATTGTACCCAAAAAACCATCCACGAAAGAAAAGTAGGAATTCCCAGCAGTATTATCCACCAGCGTATCGATGTGAGGAAGTGGGAAATTGTCCTTAGGGCTGGCCTTATTTAGGGGTTGATAGCCTTGACAGACTCTTAGTTTCCCACTTTCCTTATTTTCCATAGGGACTATGTTGACAACCTACTCTGTGTACTCAACGACTCCCAGAAATCCTGCATCCCATAACTTTTGAATTTCATCTTTAACTCTTAAGATTAGCTCTGGCTTCAGTCTTCATAGCTTCTGTCGGACAGGTTTTGCCCCGGGCTTCAATGGTATTTTGTGCAACATTATATCCGAGCTTAGGCCTGGCATATCTTGATATGACCAAGCGAATACATCCACATGTTCTCTTAGCTAGTGTATCAATTCCTCCTTTTCCTCAGAAGGAAATAGAGTGCCAATTTTAACTTCTCTCACATTTTGATTATCTCCGAGGTTGACTATCTCAGTTCGTTCCTGGCTTGTTATCTTTCCTTTTCATCTTGCTTGATTAGTTTTAGTAACTCTGGAGATATTTAGAGATCTTCCGAGTCAGCAGTATTTACCGGATTATCAAAGTTCATTCTTTTATTGTTATCAAAGAGAATTTTAGGTCTGTAGTAGTAAGAAGGAAAAGAGGGAGAAGAAAATGGCAAGAATGAGATGAATGCAAAATTGACGTTTTATTGATAGTGTGCATAAATCACAACTTTATTGAAATGAATAGCAATACCTAAACTACACCCTATTGATTGGACCTATCTCTATGAGGTTTTTACTATTAAATTACTTTGGAAAGCTCTAGATTACAACAGGTAGATTTATCGCCTCCCAATTGTCCAGCACATCCCACGAGCTACAGGGTTGCACGAGCTTCTCATCCTCAGGTGAGTCCCTGGTTATCGTCTGAATCGAAAGATCTTCAAGAGATTTCTGGACGTCGATGATTAGTGTGCCATTGTCGTCACACCTTGGAATCAAGCCACCACTCACGAACATTTCAATTATGTAGGGGATGCTTAGGTCTCCTCCATCTGGAGTGTACCCTTTCAGCCGTGCAATCCTCTTTTCCTTCTTCTCAGCTATCATCTTCATCTTATCTTGTCTTGTTGGTGTGAAACCCAGGCCATACCTTCCTTCATTTGGAGGGATATCCAGGGGTTTTGAAATCCCTTGTAAGGCTTGTCCCAAGCCTAGTCCTGGCGAATATCCTCCTTTCATGATGAGCTTTGCCATCATTCGACTTGTCTTAGAAATGCTAGGGATGGGCTGATCTTCATATTCACCAACATATGTAGCATTGACAACCTCAAAGGATCTAAATAAGCAATCCGGCGTATCTTCGTTGATCTCTACATGTTGAGCATCGACTGGCCTAGACAGCAGAATATCTTTTTCAGCAAACACAGTTATCAACCTTCCTTTGATAATGAACTTCAGCCTTTGATGCAGTGAAGATGGAACCGCCCTAGCCATGTGGATCCATGATCTTCCCAGTATACAACTATAAGAAGGCTTGATATCCATCACTTGGAATGCAATATGGAAGATACACAGGCCAATTGTTATCGGCAATTCTATGTCCCCTATAACATCTCTCCTCGTCCCATCGAATGCTCGAACGACTACGTGGCTGGTGATGATGTATGATGGGTCCATGCCTAATTTGTGCAAGGTTTCTAGAGGCATTACATTCAAAGCTGACCCATTATCAATGAAGACCCTAACCATGATCCGATCCTGGTACTTAGTAGAAATATGTAGAGCCTTCGAATGTCCTCCCCCTTTCATTGGTATATCGTCATCGGTAAATGAAATGAGATTCTGAGCTGTGATATTGTTGACAAGGTGATCAAAACTATTCACAGAGATGTCTTGTGCAACATAAGCCTTGTTCAAAATTTTGAGGAGAGTTTCTCGATGAGCATCAGAATTTAGAAGCAACGAGAGTATGGAAATCTTTGCTGGCAGACGGCTCAACTGCTGTACGACACTGTATTCATTTTGCTTTATAAGTTTGAGGAACTCGCATGTCTGTTCATCCGTCACTACTCGAGGGGTTCCTTGCTCCTGCGTTACATTTGTAGTGGGGAGTGCAGACTTCGGGTCAATGCCATCCTTATCACATTGGGGCCTGGCCACTGGCTTTGATGAATAAAAACGATCGCTGCGAGTCATGCCCCCAACCTCTGGCAGGGTTGATGTGATGTTGGAAGTATAATCGTATTTCCATGGCACTGCTTTGTCCGATTTGTAGGGGAATGAAGTTGGGACTTGAATTTTTAAAGGCCTGACGGTGGGCATTAGAATTGGTATGACTAGTGGCCTTGGCCCGGCATCAACTTCCTCTTCTCTGGCGATTATATTCGTACTGACTTCCCCTCCTTGCGTAGAGATTATAAGTTGGGATGAGTCCATGAGTCCTTGTAAGAGCTCATGAAATTGTGGACAAGTTTGGATAGAGTGACTTTCACTATCGTGAAAAGTACACCACTTTCTGTCCTTGTCCTCTTTATGCTCGAGTGAATGTTTTTTAACGATAACTCCTTCCTTCACAAGCCATGAGTATATGAACTCAAGAGGGGTTGTAATATCGTCAACTGATGTCTTTACAAGATGATCTTCTTTTATCATGTTCATAGGCCCAGCTTAATGGGGTGGTAATGGGTTATGGGTGACACTTGGCTCTTCAGAAAAATCTAGCCACTTTGACTCAATTAGCTGTTGGACCACCCATTTTAATGCTAGACAATTTTCGATACCATGACCCACAACACCATCATGATATGGGCAAGTTACATTGGAATCATACCATTTTGGATATGGTGGTTCCATTGGCCTTGTGGGAATTGGGCGAATAAGTTGGCTCTCAATGAGTTTAGGATATAACTCCGCGTAGGTCATAGGGATTGGTAGGAATGTTTCCTTTTGTCTTTGCATAGCCGTCGGCGAAGCTAGAGCAAATGGTCATGATTCAATGGGCTTAGCAGCGAAATAACACGGGCGAGGCCCAGATGCTAAAGCACCTACTAAGGGGATTCCACTTCCCCGACTCTCTTGTTGTATTTCTTCATCCTTCCTTCTAGGCGGTCCCTTTTTTTTTGCTCATTCACTGTAAGACTCGATGATTTTTCCAATTTTGATCCCATGCTCAATTCTTTCCCCGGATAAGACAATATCGGAGAAATTACTTGCCGAGTTGCCAATGAGCTTGTCATTGTACGGGTATTTCAACGTTTGGATGAACAAGGTTACCATTTCTTTTTCCATCATGGGGGGTTGAACTTGCGTTACCGAGTCTCTCCATATCTGAGCATATTCTTTGACTGTCTCTTGTTTTCTCTTCTCCATGTTTTGCAGGGTTTGTCGATCAGGAGCCAGGTCCATGACATGCTTATAATTGTTGATAAAAGCTTGTGCGAGGTCACTCCAGGTTTTGATGTTTCTTGGGCCTTTGCTCAGATACCACTGTAGTGCAGATTTCGTAAGACTCTCCTGAAAAAGAGCCATCCATACCTTTTCATCCTTTGTGAGTGGTTGTATCTTTCTCAAGAACAGGGTGATGTGTATAATGGAGCAGCTCGTTCCATCGTACTTCACAAAATCCGGCACTTTGAAATCTGAAGGGATTACCACATCAGGCACCAAGCAAAGGTCATCCACAGAGAGAGATTCAAATATGGTGCCCCCTTCAATAGCTCGGAGCCGCTTCTCTATAGTTTCAAGCTTTTGACCATCATCTTCTTCTTTTTTTAGTGCATTCCTTCCTTTGTAAATGGGATTGTGCCTAAAATGAATATCGTCGGATGGACCTGAGTCTTGAAAAGGCATTTCTTGGACTGGGGCCCGTTGCGGGGTGAACCCTGGAGGGTAGATGAGATCCTACGGGTCATTGGTGGGGGTTTGGACCGCTTTCCCCTTGATCAGGTCCATCAATAGCCTCATCTGTTCAGCCATACTTTCGATCTTTAATTCCATGTCGGTGAGACATCCTTCCATTTGTTCCGCCATGCATCTTACTTGCAGCCGAGCTGGATATGGATGTTGAGTACCAATCTTTCACTCCTTTTTAAAAGTGGGAATTCTTTTATTAGACTTTATGTGTGAATCGATAAATGATGTATGATGCACATGCTATTTTTATTAATGTGATTAAAGAAGTGGAGTTGAACGGCCACTATCGTAGCACTTTCAAACTCTAATGACTGTCTATGCCTAAACATTTAGCGCAACACTAAATCACCAAAGGAATCCTAAAGCCAAATAAAGAAAGCCATAGTGGGTCAGTCCACTTCATTACATCAAAGACTAAAAGAACTTTCCAAGATGGTCATATTGCTTATGAGTCTTCTTGATGTAGTTGATCATCTTCTGCTGACCCGGGAATGAGTTAGGCCAAGCACCAGCAATTTTGTCATTGGCTTCTTCACCCATCTCCACTTGACATGCAGACCGGATATACTCTCGTTTCCAGTTCTCTTTCTCCCATTTATTCTTATCGTAATCCTCAACCAACTGCTTAATGATGGCCTATTTGTCTTTAAGGTTTCCTCGTAAGAATAGGTTTTCGTTCCTCAATGCCTCCAGCTCAGAGTTTTTCTCGTCTATCTCGACTCGGATCTTCTTCATCTTGCCTCTTTCTCCATTAAGTTCTTCCTCGAGATCCCTTTTAGTAGTGCAGCTAGGTCCGTCCGGAGGGAGAATACCTTCCCATCAATTTTGCCTCCATTATGGATACCTTTTTGAAGACACTAAGGTTCCAGGCTTTACTAGGTAAACTTTCTTCCATTCTATTGCCATTCCAGAAACGAGATGGTGGCATTGCGGATCGTCATAAGAGAACTCGAGCTCGCAAAATCGATGTGTCATTTGGCACAAACTGCTGGGACCCAAACTGCTTACGAACCAAAATTGGGGTGTAGCTTGTTCCTCCCCATATTCCAAGAAGATGAACCCATGGAAGCTTCCTACATCGATAGAGTACTGGTCTTGCTGAGATAAAAGGCGCCCTCCATGTAATCTGAGAATCTGGCAAGCTTTTAATGAAATCCCTCCACTCTTCTTTGCTCCCTTTTTCTATCCAGATGCTGTCTATGAAAACTTTGATTGGAATAAAATCTTGGAAGAAGCGACGGCCAAATTCCCTCTTTAGTCATGGCAAATGACTCTTAATCCAGATGTGTAGTAACGGCGCACAACCGATGAACCGTCCTCCATTATATCTACAAAAGTTGAGGGGGCGAATGGTTTCAGCCCGAATAGCAGGAAGAGGGCTCATGTGTTTCCTTTGCATCTAATCCAATAGCTTGATTACCCCTTCATCAATGTGTGATAACACCTTTGGAAATATGACGAGCCCATAGATTGCTAGTGCCAACATCTTCCTCTTTTGTGCTTTTGATGTCAATGTCTCCATAAGGTGTTTGAGAGTGCTCCATGCCATGCTTTTTCCACCCTTTTTAGTAGCTCACAGCTTGAGATCCATAACTTGCATGTTCAAGAAGCGAGATAGGCATCGTAACACATCACTCTTCGGATCGGGAGAATATGCCTCAATTGAGAAGTCAAGAAGAATGTTCAAAAGGACACCGTACTATTCGATAGTCGGAGTCAAGTTCATCTTATTGATCGATAAACAACGATAATATGGATCTCAGAATGATATCAGTGCTCGAAACAAAGCCTCGTCGATCTTGACGTCCAAAAGACAAACAATGTGCCCGAGTTCGCTATCGAAGATCTCTCTTTCAGCAGAGGACCAAGCCTTCCATATCTGTGATAACTCCTTCATGGAGTTCTGTTCTAATCGAAAATGGACTTGGCTTTTCAAATCGATCTCACTTCCAGGTAACAGGCAATCTTCATGTACTAACTGTGACTCCTCAGAGAGGTCCATGGCTCTGGCTGACCTTCTTCTATAGTAGATGCCCAAGTCTCGTTGCAATCAGTCGGAAGTAGGTCAAGAATATCCATGGTGATGGAGGTTGCGCTAAATGCTTCTTATAGTGTAATGCATGCAAAGAGAACAGCAACTTGAAAAGAGTTAGTAACATATATGAGCTACTATAAAAATATAAATCATCGTTATAAAGAGAAAAGTATACTAACAAGGCACAAAGTGGTTAGTTTGACAAGAGAGTTAGCAATAAACAAGCTATGGGTTGTTAAGAAAATCCTAGTGGATAGATCTATGGCCATTATATGTGTAGGTAGTTTTTGAAAAGAAAGGTTATGGGTTGGTTCTTGAATCTCTCTTACTAAGTCCTATCGGACTAGAAAAGACCCAATTCCTCACCCATGAGGGTTATGTAAGGAAGGATTAATTCGAGTCGTGGTTTTCATGGTCCCATGGGGTGACTACTGTCACACTCAAGCAACACTACTGACTACTACGGATTAGAGAGAGCGCAGAAACTATTGTCTCACGCGACTAGCCTAACACGGGTATTTTGCAAAACTTGGTTGGAGTGAGCTTACGTATTGAGCTCATTATGCATGCCGAAGTGTGTGCGTGCACCACTCTAAAAAAAAACACAACACATCAAATCAGTATATCGAGAAACAAACAAGAAAGAAAAAAGCAAAACTAAACCCTTTTTTTTTTGTGGCTAGACTCGTTCCCAGTGAAGTTGCCAAGCTGTAGTAATGAGATTTTTTAGGAGTCACCACCAATCAGTTTACCTAGGTCGATTGGATACCTGTTATGGTCTGCGAGAGATTCTGAGATCGTGAGTTGGTTACGCTAAAATAACCTTATTAAAGCGCCCGGGAATTGGTACCATGGGGTTCAGTTTTATCTTTTCCTAACCTTTTATTTCTTAATCTAATCTTTGATTTAAAGTGATTTTTATGAATTTTATTTAATTTTTAATTCCAAACCGGGTATCTTATCAGACCAACCGAATATGGAATAAACAATCTGTCTCGGGATTTTATCAAACCACCGAGAACAGACATCCTGAAAAATAAATGTCAAGTACTAAAAATATAAAAAGAGTTACCTTCATTTGCTTTCTTGTTAACGTCTATATAATGAGAAAAAAAAATCTAAGTAATTAAAGAACTAAGTATTATTTATTCTAAGACATATTATGAGATCCTAAAACCAAATTGCATAATCCTAAAATTAGTTAATAAAAATAAAAGATGACTGAGGTAATTTAAGAAAATAAAATAGAATAAGCAAAAAAACATACGAGGTGAAATTAATGACTAAATTTAATGGGTGCCCAAAACAAACAAACAAAAAAGAAACAAAGAAAAACAATGAAAAAAAATAAAAAATAAAAGCTTGCTGTCAGTGATTGATCTGCAAAACAGAAGAACATTAGTGACTTTTATGAATGAAATAAAAAAAAACTGAAGGGTTAAGGAGGGGTTTTACCAAAAGTGAATGGTGTTGGGTCGCGACGGGAGGAGTACCGGTATTGAGGTGATGGCGTCTGGAGTGGCTAGGCAGGCGACGCTGGCAGCGGTGGGCGACGGCGGGACGCGACTCGTCGAGAGAGAGATAACGCCGCGACGAGGGAGGACGTGCCTAGGGCCTGCGGTGGCGACGGACGGCGGCTAGCGGCGACGGAAAGGGGGCGACGCTAACGACAGTGGAGGCTGGAGGCAGGAACGGGGACGGGGAAGGGAAAAGAGGAGACCGGAGGTTGACGACGGCAGAGGGAAAAGGTTTAGGTTTTCTGGGAAGAACGGAGGAGAGGCAGGGGTTCAAGGCTGCTGTTTTTCCTTTTTTTCGACACTAGAGCTTAGGGTTTCATTTTTCTGTCCCTTTCTCTCGAAATCTGAGCCATATTTATACTAGTGTAGGCTTAAAAAGTGATTAACGCTGCTTTTTAGAGTTTAAAATCCAATCCAAATCAAATTTGAAGAATTTTAGTCCAATTAGGATATAATCTGGTGAAATTACTAGTTTCAGTCCAATAAAACTCCCAATCTGCCTATTCTGCCCTAAATTCTGTGCGAATGTCAATTTGACCCAAAACTTTCAGGAATTGTCATATTAGCCCAAAACTTTGCAAAAACCCCATAATTTTCCTAAAATTCCCTAAAATCTCCAGATTTGGCTCAAACTGTCTAATATTCGTAGATCTGCCCCAAACCTTTGAATTTTACTCGCCCGTTTTCTCTCAAACTTTTTCTTTTTGCCCAAATTGACCCCACAAGACTTTTAAGACTCCAAATTAGTACCTAAACTAAATTAACTCCTTTTTATACCCTAGATGACTACTTAAAAATTATCAATATATCCTAAATGTGACTAGATTAACTAATTGTGCAAAAAAACCCTAAAAATGATAAAAATGACCCAAATTTCTAACAAACGACCAAATAGTCCCAAAAAATGAAAATGCCCCCTAAACTAATTTTCCTAATCTAAAACTTAACAAAAAGTTTGTACACAGACAAAATTAGGTGTCAACACCTAGTGAACTGGATTATAATAAATGATCTGAAGGAACCCGACAAGGCAATTTATAAGAATTGTGATATTCTCCATTCCACATGTGTTGGCCTTTCTAAGAGCAAACAGAATGGCTTGGATTTTAGCACTCAAAACTAACGATATGTACCTGATGAAACAAGAGAAATTATGAGTCATTGGAAAAAGGGGATCTCGATAAAATCAGGCGATTGCTCCATGTCTTGATGAGGGATCCCTAGCACCATCAACTTGAAATATATAGGGAGGAGATGAAGAATAGCCACTCATCCAACATTTCACCTGCGAAGGAGATCGAGGCTGCAATGACCTACAAATGTGTACCTTATAGAGTCTAGCTACCGGTATCTCTTGTACAAATGAGTATTTATCACAAATCACCTGATGAGTATCTATAGAAGTTTGTTGAAATACTTTATAATTCCAACTAAGCCATATGCTCCATAAAGTCATCAAGAGCTGATTGCTGGTATGTGATTGCCATGAATGATAATCATGAAGATTTTTGGTAATCCAAGAAATAAAATCCTCATTAATACTCGGTTGGTATACCTCTAATACCTTGGACTAGAACTTCTTAGAATCTGGATAATGAAGGAATAGATGTGATGCGGTCCAGTTGTGCGGGACCAGCATCTTCACTGTGTGCGGTGATGAAGGTAGCGGGGGGTCCTGGAGAAAAATTGGCGTCCTGGGTGGATCACCTCAAGTGATGGCCGGCAGCTCCTTGGTCCCGTGGCGAGGAGGTGACAGGAAGTTCCTACGGCGTGGTAAAGGGCCCGGAACAAAGATCCTCCAGGGATGCCTGGCTGGAACACTCAGAAAACAGCGGTTATGAGGTCCCCGGAATCTTTTTCCGGGGAGGAGCCTCCGACGCCCAAGTCAGTGCCTTTTTTCAGAGGAAAACACCGTAATAACTACAAGAGACGTGTACCTGGCGTGTCTTTATGCGGGCCGGAGGGAGAGTATTCAGGCGGAGAGGAGAGAGTGTCCTTAGTTTTCCGGCCTCTCTCTATCCCTCTTTTCTCCAGCCGAAGCCCCCTTTTTGGCCATGTGCTTGGCATATTTAAAGGAGGAAACGAGCCTTTAAGATTGTGGCACGTGTATGGTTGGATGATGCCTGTACTGCTGGGCGTGGGATTCCTTGGCCGCATGCAGGCTCCTCGAGCCATGAGCTGCAACAATCATACCCTTATATGACAAGATAAGGGGGTGTGTCACTTTGTCAGAGTACATGTGAGCGCGCCGTGCAGGGCGTGCGGGCGAAGTGTCAGAGACTCCTGGATGACTTCTGCCGCACCTCTGAGGTCCCCTAGGTCGAAGTCCGTCTTTGTAGTGGGGGCCTTTCCCGTAGTCAGGCTGGTACCTCGGGGCATCACCTGTTTCCGAGGTTAGTTCGGTCGCCCTCATGAGAGAGACGGTCCGTTGATTTCCCGAGGTAGGTACCGGCATTCTGCCGAGGTGGTATTCCTCAGGTGTCTGGCTCCCTTCTTTCCCGAAGTCCTTAGGTAACTAGTGTGGCCACACTTCGGTCATCACATGCCCCCTTCGGAAAGCCGAAAAGGATACTTCAACTGATGCTTTCATTTGTGGGCTGTTTTCAGGACTTCGGAGTATGTCATTCGCCACCCAAGGGATGTGCCTTGTTCGGGCAGATGCCACTTGTCTGTCTTTTGGTGCTCTTTTGGCGTTCTCGAGGTGCCTAACTTCTCCCAACTTTTTCATTCTTTTTTGCCATTGGCCAGCGAACCGTCACGTCTTGAAACTAAGTGTGTCAGTTCTTGGTGATACGCCCGAGTTTTCAGAATATCAAAAAGTGCGCCCAGGTTTCTCGCGATGAGTGACACGTGGCAAGAGCTGGCTGGGAAAGGCACGTCTTCCCGTGCGAGGGGCAGTTATGGCATCGTTTCGCCTTCGTGCGGCAGTTGTGCCTCTTCTTGCTCTATATAAACACCTTTCGCTTCATTTTTGCCTCACTTTTTATTTTTAACTCTCATCTGCTCTAGAGCCTTTTCTCTGTCTTTTCTCTCTTTTTTGGCGCAATTCTTACAGCGGAGCGATTTCCGGCTATTTTTCACGACAGTGTCTAGAAATCCAGATTTTGGCAAGGCTTTTGGTGAGTTCTGTTTCAGAGTTCCTTTGGTTTTTTGGTTTTCGGCTTCCCGAAGTCGTTTTCCTCTGTCCCAAAGTCCCTCCTCCTCTTGTCCTACCATATCTTCGTTTATTCCCGAGATTGGGCTTCCTCTTATGTCTCCCCTTTGCCAGTTTTTTGAAAGTGAATTTCCTTTCAAAATTTTCAGCATTCTTTGTCTTTGTAGGCTCACACTGATGTTCTTTTTCAGAAATAAGTGACGAATCAGCTGCCTACTATAAGTCCCTCTTTTTTGGTCAGACCAAGAAGGGAAAACAAATGAAGAAGAGTGCTACCAAGAGGCGTAAGACTTCAGGGGGCAGGCCGCCTTCGGCGATGAAGAGGACGAAGAAGGACACCCTTCTTCCACCCCCAGAGGATGCGGCGGAGACTGAACATGTCATCGTAACTTCCATCCCGCCTGAGACTCCCGGTGGGGCTGAAATTTCTACCCAGGTTCCTGTGGGGACGCTTACTGTTGCCACCGTTCCAAGTCCTACCGCGTCAGTGATCCCTTTAAGTACCTTAGCAGGTGATTCTACTGCTGAGGAATTGGAGAAACGCCGAAATTATGAAGGGGAAAACGTTCCTACTGCTGAGGAATTGGAGAAACGCCGAAATTATGAAGGGGAACACGTTCCTACTGCTGACGAATTGGAGAAACGCCAAAGGGATAAAGGGAAACAGGTTTCTGCCGTCGTGGAAGAGATCCCAGACTCTGACGAGGACACTGCTGGGGTTCCGCCCGGTTTGCCTTTTGCTCTATTTTTTCGATACTTTCGATTTGTATAACTGAGGAGCTTTATCTAACTTGCATTTTCGTTTTTTCAGAGGATTTGGCGCCCCCAGTGTGGGTAACTGATCACGCCTGAAGACGGGCTCTTCGGGATTCTCTCATCCCGAGGGACAAAATCCCAAAGGAGCCATTCTGGTCTTTCACGGAGGACATGAATCTGTTCTCCGAAGACTGTCAGGAAATGGCCCCCCAGATGGCAAGGGGCGTGCTTACCCAAGCTTCTTCCAAGGCGGTTGCCGATGAGTGTGCCTCCGAGGGCACCCTTATTGCCAAGATTTCTGAGCACGTTGCCCGTGTAACTTTCCTGGTCCCTTTACTTTTCTTCCCACTTCCTTATCTCCGTATTTTGGCTTTCCTTGAAATTTTGCTAAGTGTCCCTTCTCTTGCAGATCTTGGGGTACAGTGAGTACTTTCGGGTGTGGACAGAAGAGCAGTCTTCGGCCCGAGTTCGAGCCGAGAATGAGCTGGCGATGGCCAAGCGCTTCTGTGCTGATTCGGCGTTGGCCAATATCGAAGTAAGCCAAATAGCCAGGGAGAAGGTAGCTGCTGTTGGGGACGAGTTTTTGAGGGGCCAGGAGGACCTCATAAAAGACTTCTCACACAAGATGGCCATCCTTGGCGCGGAGGTTGTGGGCTTAACCTCAGCCAATGAAGCCATTCAAAAGGAGAAGGAGGAAGAGACCGCTCTCTTAGCGATGGCTCTTGCTGACAATGCCAACCTTCGAGACGAGGTTTGCATGCTGAAGGAGGACGATGCTAACCTCCGAACCGAGGTCGACATGCTGAAGAAGGACTCAAAGAACAAGAAGAAGGTGAAAGAACTGGAAAAGGAGGTTGCAACCCTTCAAAAGGAGGTCTCGAATCTTCAGAACGAGGCGGATGACTTAGACGTGGCTAAGGACAAAGCTGTCCAGGCAACGAAGGTTGGTTTTCAGGATGGTTTCTACCTAGCCCGTCATCAGTTTCGCAAGAAGTATCTAGACCTTGACCTCTCCTTTTTGGCAGCCATGGATATTCCCGAGGGTCCTCGGTGGGCTTGGTCAAAGATAGAGCTCCTCAACCTGTCACCTGCCTCATTTCCGAAGACGTCGGCCAAAGACAGCGGAGCTGGAGCTTCCCATGACGCCGGGGCCCTCTAGATATCCTAGGGCTTTTTTCCTTCTTCTTTTTCTTTGTGTTTTTCTTTTCTTTGTAACCTTCTTCCTGTATCAAAATTTCGATTAATGAATTCTCATAATTTTGGCTAAGTGTTTTGAGTAATCTTTTCCAATATTTCGAGCGATCTTTTCCATCTTTTCCCGACCACATTCAGCCAAGGGATCTTGGGAAAACCCTTGTCGTTTTCCATCTTTTCCCGACCACATTCGACCAAGGGATCTTGGGAAAACCCTTGTCGTTTTCCACCTTTTCTCAACCACATTCGGCCAAGGGATCTTGGGAAAACCCTTGTGGTTTTCCATCTTTTCCCGACCACATTTCGCCAAGGGATCTTGGGAAAACCCTTGTCGTTTTCCATCTTTTCCCAACCACATTCGGCCAAGGGATCTTGGGAAAACCCTTATGGTTTTCCATCTTTTCCTGACCACATTCGGCCAAGGGATCTTGGGAAAATCTTTGTCGTTTTCCATCTTTTCCAGACCACATTCGGCCAAGGGATCTTGGGAAAACCTTTGTCGTTTTCCATCTTCGTACTGGAGATAAATGAGAAAGGTATTTTCCCCCCTTCGCTCTTTTGAGAGTTTGTTTGGTAACTCTTAGGTTTGATAGGAAATTTTCCTGGCCATTTTCCCTTTGCTTTCTCCAACCTCTTTTGTAGTCCTTTTTTATAGCTCTTTTGGCAACCTTGCCTATCTGTTGCTCGACAGTTGAGCTAGTAGGCCGAAGTGCTTTCTCATGCTGATGATGGATTCTTGAAATCCATTGCCTATAGGCTTTGCCTGCATGGTTTTCCCTTGATCAGGAAAAATATGGTTCGGAACGCCTTTGCACTTTCTGACGCTTTAGGAGGATTTTTGGGATCCTTTGGTTCCGGGGTTTCTCCTGCTAGGATCTTTCAGCCTTTTGTGCGAGGTCGTTATACCTAGCTTTGCCATACTCGGATGGCCCAATACTTCTGATAATCAAAATTTGATCGTTTCTATGGCCTCTCTGCCTTCGGGCCCCCGAGGGGGTATCCCAGCGTCCTGACGTTCTGCGCTTGGGGTTCCACTGGCAAGGAGTTTCCATTCTGGATCTACCTTCGCTCTGTCTCCCTTATTGGTTCCAGCCTTCCCTCCTTTTGGGATTTCGGCGGTGTAGTCTGCCAGTACCTGGGCGTTCACTGCCCTTCTATGCTCATGCGTGACGTAGTACTTTCCGAGTTCGATGCACCATTTTTATAGTCTTTTCCGAATGCTTCTACCCTTTTTTGTGACGTCGCGCAGGGGCAGGTCACTTCGGACAGCGATAGCGTGTTCAGGGAAGTAGAATCGGTTCCTTCTGCCCGCTAGTCAAGTCATAGACGACTTTTCGGGGCAATGGGTCTTGACTTTGTTACCGAGGAGATGGCGATTTTTCCTCAGGTGCCGAACTCGGGGAGGTCCGGGCCATCCTGAACCCGCTTTTCCCGCAGTCCATATCCCGAAGGGGCTTACTTCCCGAAGGGGACTCATCTCGTTGATCTTTACTTCCCACACTTTTGTGACTTGACACGGGACTTTTCCCCTCAACGAGGTAGCGCTGCGGAGGTGCTTTGGTTTGAACTTAGCTGTGGCCTTTTTCGGCTTGACTACTGCATCATTTCGACCACGACAAGGCGTGGGTATTCGCGCAGGAAGCCTATGATAGTAGTCAGAGGGCATTTACCCTCGGGCGGAGGCACCCCTGCTGCCATTATTCGGTTGCCCGCTGAATTTTTGGCGCGGACGGGGACCTCGGAAGCCCCTTCTTCTTAGAACGTCGAGCTTCAACTTCGGCAACCTGGGAGCTAGTTCCCACAGACGGCGCCAAATGATGCGGTCCGGTTGTGCGGGACCGGCATCTCCACTGTGTGCGGTGATGAAGGCAGCAGGGGGTCCTGGAGAAAAATTGGCGTCCTGGGTGGATCGCCTCAAGTGATGGCCGGCAGCTCCTTGGTCCCGTGGCGAGGAGGTGACAGGAAGTTCCTACGGCATGGTAAAGGGCCCGGAAGAAAGATCCTCCAGGGATGCCTGGCTGGACCACTCAGAAAACAGCGGTTAGGAGGTCCCCGGAATCTTTTTCTCGGGGAGGAGCCTCCGACGCCCAAGTCAGTGCCTTTTTTTAAAGGGAAACACCGTAATAAGTACAAGAGACGTGTACCTGGCGTGTCTTTCTGTGGGCCGGAGGGAGAGTATTCAGGCGGAGAGGAGAAAGTGTCCTCTGTTTTCCGGCCTCTCTCTATCCCTCTTTTCTCCAGCCGGAGCCCCCTTTATGGCCATGTGCCTGGCGTATTTAAAGGAGGAAACGAGCCTTTAATATTGTGGCATGTGTATGGTTGGATGATGTCTGTACTGCTGGGCGTGGGATTCCTTGGCCGCCTGCAGGCTCCTCGTGTTAGGACCATTAGATACTTGGCTTAGGCCAAGAATAAAAAGAAACATCAATTTAAAACATGAGGGACTTGATTGAAAGTAAGGATGAGGATGTAAATGAAATTATGGGAACTTGAAGGGTGAAAATGCACCATGAAAATAAGTGCATGGACAAAGGTGGAATTAGACCAATTTTGGTTGACAAAAACAAATTCGCCGGTCAAGAATTGCGGCTTCTTCCAAATTAATTTGGTCATGGGTTAATTACCACTTTGGGCTATATTAATGAAAGCTTGGCAATTTGAGCCATGAGTTAAGAATAAAGCCGAAATAATCCTACATTTTAATGGCTAAAGTGTGCACATGGAAACCTAAGGGGAAAAAGTGTCATATTTAGAGTATTTAGGGACCAATGTTGACATTGAGCCAAAATGTTGAATAGGTGTCCAATTTCATTTAATGCGCCAGAAATCCTTTGCTCTTTGCTGCTTGTTGAACGAAAACGTCTGCCATTCCTCATTAATGCGTTGAACAAATGAAAATCGTTTGTCTTGCGCCCATTAATGCGCCAGGAGCCATTTATACGCCTAGCCTTCGTTATTTGCTGGGGGTGGGCTTAAAACGAAACAGAGCTCCGGCATTTCCTCTGGTGCGAAAAGGCTACCTGGCCGAAAAAGGGGAGAAACGAAAAGAAAAAGAAAAGAGAAGAGAAAAGAGCTTCTGTTCGTATGAATTCAGGCTAGTTGGCCGAGAGAAACAAAAGAGCTTCAAAGCGTGAGGGAGCAAAGTTGAAGCTTGGAGGAGAAATCAAGCTTTGATTGTGAGGTAGGGTTTTCACTTTTACTTGTTTTCTTGGTACTTTTCCATGAACAAGTAATTATGGCAGCTAAGTGATGGTTATATACTGCTATATGATCTTAGCTTGCTAGATGGGCATATTGAGGAGATACAGTTATGTGTAAATTGGCTAGCTAGTCAAGGTAATGGCATGTGTTAAAATTCCTAGTGAGGGAGGCCAACTCGCTAGTGAATTTGGAGCTCTAGTGGAATGGGAGTGAAATTGTGAAGGTGGAAGTGCCAAAGTGCACATGGACACATGCTAGTGGATATGGCCGAATATACCTTGTGGTGTGTGTGTGAGTTCTGTGTGCTTGGTTGTTTGTTTGTGCATGCTAACTCATATATGGATGGTTTATGATGATTATATATTGTGGTATTTTTTTGTGGTTTCCATGTCTTCATGTCTTTCTTGCAGGATAAGTAAGCTTGTGGAGGTTAAGTCATTGGACTTAACTAAATAGACCTTATATGGTCGTATGTGAAACCCTACTGAGTAATTGTTACTCATTGCCCATACATTTTGTTTCAGGAAAGGATATACAGCTTGAGTAGTTACTTGAGTTGCTAGTTTGTGTGCTAGTTAGTACACTATTTGCTCGAGGTATGTGCCAACTGAATCTTGGCTTGAATACTTATATTATAAGTCTTATGGCTTAAGGCTGAAACTTACGTTCTAAGTTTGCAGGCTTTTGTAGTTGTGGGATCGGTCTAGGTACAGGAAGGATGTGTGGATTTGGACCCGGGTTACGGTTTGTATGTTTGGGTTGGTTTTGTGAGTGTGCTGCTGTTCTGTACACTTAGGTTTCTTTTAAGAAACTAGGGTATATGGCTTGTAACCTTAACCTTGGCTACTTTGGGTTATAGCATCCTTGGATTGTATCCAAGCTAGTGATGCTGGATATTAGGCTATTTTGAGCGTATATATATACAGCCTTGTTTGTACATGGTTTGTATGTACATATGGTGGATGTTATGTGCCAAGTTATGTTAAGAATATGAGCTTATGGTTATGTTTCATGAAGCAGTCTCTTGAGTACTGATGATTGGCTGAATGTACATGTGCATGGAAACTTGATTTTTCAAACTACAGAGATGTGGGCTTCTTGGTTGTCATTCATGAAAGTAGCACACTTGATAAGCACACATCCTAGACACTTAACAGATAAAAGTGTATGCCTTGCTTGTATTGCAAGTTATTGATTTATACCCTTGCCTTGTGTTGCAAGTGAGGGGTTGGGCCTACTTAAGCTGCAGGTTGCTGTTCTAAATAATTCCTAAGCCTCCTGGGACATATCCCAGCTCTCAGTTTAAGAAAATAAGGTTTAAACAATAGGGAGTTATTAACACCTGGTCTTAGGTGAAATCAATTGAATCTTGGGTAATTTTGGCGAGTGTTACTGAGAGTGCACAGGCTGGGGCCTGTGTGGGATGTGACAGGCTTTGTTTGGTATCAGAGCCTAAGGTTAAAGTATAGCCTAGACTCGTTCCCACATAGGATTGCATAAGACTTGTATTATTGGATATATGTGAATAGCTGCATTTTAAAGTGCAGGATGAGAATCAGAGGCAGGGACAGGGATTCCCTGAGACAAGCAGAAGAAACTGCAGCCCATCATGCAGAGGGACTGCAGGAAAATGTGCCTGAAACTCAGGTTGAAGAAATGGAACATAATGTGGCTGAAGAGCCAATTGCCAGGTACCAAGCACCTGGACCTAGCAGAGATAGACAAGAGAGAATGGAAGTAATGATGGAATCACTGCATGCCACTGTGACTCAATTAGTGCTGGGAATGCAAACCTTGGCTAGAGGCCAAGCCCAGAATCAGGAGGAGTCAGAACCAGCAGAGACTGAAGGGAGAAGAAGAAGAAGAAGGCCTGGCAAAGAGCCAGTGGGTTATGACCAATCCAGTAGAGCTGGAGGGAATCAAGAGGAAGAGGAAGCAGATGAGGAAAGGAGGCACCCAAGGGCCAGGAGAATGAGATCAGAGGTGAGGCAGGAGCCCAGAATTGAGGAAGAAGAGGAGGATGACAGCCCAGATATAGAGGAGAGAGATGCATACATATACTCCAGAGGGACTGAACCCTCTATTGAGGAGACCACAATGAGAAGTAGGTCATCCAGAGATAAATCCAGTAGCAGAGATGAGAGCAGGAGAAGGTACAGCAGAGGAGGACTAAAGGAGGGCCAGTTGGAGGGGTTCCTGGCACTGAAACCTCCCATTTTCAGAGGAGGATGTGACCCAGAGGAGGCAGAATTCTGGGTATATCAAATAGAGAAGATATTGGAAAGAATGGAAGTTACTTCTACTCAGAAGGTACTGCTAGCCACTTTCAGGTTAGAAGGAAATGCTGAACTTTGGTGGAGGGCAGTACAAAGAAACTATCAGGAAAGGAATCAGAGGAGACCACCAGCTAGGAGGAGATCTATGAGGTGGTCATATTTTCAGCAGGTTTTCGACCAGCAATATGTTAGTGAGGCTCAGAAAGATCAGAAACAGGTGGAGTTTGATCAGCTGGAACAGGGGGATCTCACTGTTCTGGAATATGAACAAAGATTTAACAGTTTGATCAGATATGCCCCACAGTATGAGGGACAGGAAGAATTGAGAACCAAGAGGTTTATAAGAGGCTTAAGGCCTGAGCTGAGACAGATTCTTAGGGCAGTAGGGGCTAGGGACTACTACTCTGTCATGCAGAGTGCCCTAGCTTTGGAGCAGGAATTCCAGGAACAATTTAAAAGTGGGCCTGGAAGTGGAAGTGGAACAAAGAAAGGCCAACAATTAAAAAGGCCGAGAGAAGAGAAAGATGCAGGGGGAAGCAGAAGGGAAAACAAGAAAGAAAGGGGACCACAACCACAGCAGTTTGGTCCTCGGTACAAAAAAGGCTTTTGTAGTTGTGGGATCGGTCTAGGTACAGGAAGGATGTGTGGATTTGGACCCGGGTTACGGTTTGTATGTTTGGGTTGGTTTTGTGAGTGTGCTGCTGTTCTGTACACTTAGGTTTCTTTTAAGAAACTAGGGTATATGGTTTGTAACCTTAACCTTGGCTACTTTGGGTTATAGCATCCTTGGATTGTATCCAAGCTAGTGATGCTGGATATTAGGCTATTTTGAGCGTATATATATACAGCCTTGTTTGTACATGGTTTGTATGTACATATGGTGGATGTTATGTGCCAAGTTATGTTAAGATTATGAGCTTATGGTTATGTTTCATGAAGCAGTCTCTTGAGTACTGATGATTGGCTGAATGTACATGTGCATGGAAACTTGATTTTTCAAACTACAGAGATGTGGGCTTCTTGGTTGTCATTCATGAAAGTAGCACACTTGATAAGCACACATCCTAGACACTTAACAGATAAAAGTGTATGCCTTGCTTGTATTGCAAGTTATTGATTTATACCCTTGCCTTGTGTTGCAAGTGAGGGGTTGGGCCTACTTAAGCTGCAGGTTGCTGTTCTAAATAATTCCTAAGCCTCCTGGGACATATCCCAGCTCTCAGTTTAAGAAAATAAGGTTTAAACAATAGGGAGTTATTAACACCTGGTCTTAGGTGAAATCAATTGAATCTTCGGTAATTTTGGCGAGTGTTACTGAGAGTGCACAGGCTGGGGCCTGTGTGGGATGTGACACCTCGAGCCATGAGCTGCAATAATCATACCCTGATATGACAAGACAGAGGGTGTGTCACTTTGTCAGAGTACATGTGAGCGCACCGTGCAGGGCATACGGGCGAAGTGTCAGAGTCTCCTGGATGACTTCTGCCGCGCCTCTGAGGTCCCCTAGGTCGAAGTCCGTCTTCGTAGTGGGGGCCTTTCCCGGAGTCAGGCTGGTACCTCGGGGCATCACCTGTTTCCGAGGTTAGTTTGGTTGCCCTCGCGAGGGAGATGGTCCGTTGATTTCCCGAGGTAGGTACCGGCGTTCTGCCGAGGTGGTATTCCTCAGGTGTCTGGCTCCCTTCTTTCCCGAAGTCCTTAGGTAACTAGTGTGGCCACACTTCAGTCATCAAGATGAGTTATGTCTTCATCTGCTAATAAACATTGGGGGCAAGAAACATCCAGAGTAATACCTTTCTTCAAGAGTTCAATTCGGGTGGGAAGAGCATTAGACACAGAGTTCCATATGAAGGTCTTATATCTTTTGAGGAAGATATGTGTGGTTGGAGAATTAAAATCTTGTTAGTCTTAAGATATAGACTCCAATTGGAATAATATATACGCTTTCTTAGGAGTGTAGTTCCCATTAATCGAGCCTTCCTACACCAGCCAATCATCCTCTTCCTTGGTCCATCTTTGCACCTTCCGAACAATTGCCTTCATCACATTACTGTCAAAATAGATGTTAGAATGTGGAAGTTCCATTTCATTGTGTTAGATTAAAAAAGATCCTTAACTTTAGATAACTAGTGGGATGGGGCACCCAAATTTAAGTGTATGGTTTTTGTATCTGGCCGATCACACTAAAGAAAAACCTGGGATTTAGTAATCGCTCTAAATGTCCACTAAAAGACCATCTCTTATCTTCAACATAGGCGTGGTTTTAAAAACTCCATACCAATAATTAAGCTCTTCCATAGAACTATTGGATTCAACCTTGGACTAGCTTTCCAAATAGATCCCCCTCTACCATACTTCGCCTCCAGCATCTGACAGACCAGGGAACTAAGTTCTTTGTGCATGATCCGCCAAAAACATTTTGTCCAATTTATCTCATTCTTAAAGTAGTATAAAAGCTACTAATCATAATATTCTTCTATTTAAATAAAGTTGAGTGCTTTTGTCTCTACTTAAAATACTTATTTATTGATAATTTTCTTCCAAGATTTTTTTCTCCTAAATAGTATGCCTTGATATCATCTTACTCCAAAATAAAAATTTTAAAAAAAACAATAAACTAGTTACATTACTTCAAACATCTTATGCACTTTACTTTTCAATCACAAACAACATACCTATTAACAACTGCTTTTGATTTAGACAAGTTGGGAATAGTCCCTAAATTGCATTTCCACTGTTAAAAGAGACAATTTTAATAACAACAACAACCTTTACTTTAAATCGATATCAATTATTTCACTTTTGTAAAGATTATTTTTTATTTTTTTCTCACTTGTTTTCAACCCTTCTATCATGAATACAATGTAAAAATGTTCTTTTATATCTTCATCGTGTCAATTTACATATCAATACTCAGTGGATGCTATGGAAAAACTAATTAAAAAATTCCCACTAACTCTGATCTCTTAGTTGATTTAATACTTTCAATAACTGTGTTCTTTTTTTATATTTTTACCACAACTGTCTGTCTTCACTTTTTTTTTTCACAAATAAAATCCATTTTTACCATCTTTTTATAAAATGTATTCATATATAAAATAGTTGTTTTCTCCTTATATGTGTTGATTTAAAAAATTATGTTACTAAAAAATCACCTCACAATTTGAGTAAAGATGACATTGTGAATTTTGTATGACACAATTTGATTGCTTTTCAATATGTAAATGGTACCATTTAGATTAAATGTATTCGGTCATTTACTATCACCTATAATTTGATAAGGTTTATATAAACCGAACTTAGTTCTGTTTAGTGTTTCTTTAAGAAAATAAACTGTCATAAAAAAAATAAGAGACTTGCCTCTTTTGGAAGCCGGCCGAACGGCAACCTAGAGGGTTCAGGGTCTTTAGAGTTCTATAGCTTTTGCTTTGTTAACGTTTGTGATCACCAGTTAACCTACTTTAAAAAGAAAGAGAAATAAAAATGCCTATTAATTATTTAATGTATTTATTATTGTCTTTAGTGAGCAATAAAGGGTTTCTTATTAGAATTAGGGGCTTGATGTGCTCCTATTTGATAGGACGTTAGGTCGCTCTTTACTTTGCGATTGCTACTAGCATAACAACCAAGCAAATTTTTTATATTTCAACCATATAATTCTGCTGCTCGTTATCCATATGCATGCATTTAAGGATTTGTAAATGACACTTAAATTATCCATCTTATTGTTTATGAAATAATATGATAACTTTTGTAGTTTGACTATTAGGTTCATCCTATCATTCATGGAATATTATGATAATTTTTGTAATTTAAATTTTACTTTTTTTTGTTCACTAAATATATATATAGATGTCATGTATTAAAGATTCCTAGATTATATTACATTTTTATTCTTGCCATACATATGTAGTACATAGAAATGTAAAAATTCATTCAGTTTATACTGCATACATAAAAAAATGCTAAAAATATTGAATATATAATGTGGAATAAACACAAACAAATAAAATTATAACATCTTATAGTACTTTTTTATTTATTAGGAGTGAAAGCCAAGTAAAAATGTTGTGTGCTGGGCGTCCGCCGCTTGCTATGGGCCTAAGACTACCACCCATCCTCCTACTGTTCCCTCCACCACGACGTCTCCGGTCTCCCTCGCCTCCCTTCCCCTCTCCAAAAACATATAAAGATTTCAAAATTTACATTTTCCTTCGTATTTTCAAACACTATTAATCAATTGTCACTCAGCAGCTTGAAAATTGATTTGAACCGATTAAATATGATACAATAAGTTCAAACTATCTAAAAATATGTGATGGTTACTGAAAATTTTAAATTGTCATAAATGCTTAATTTTTTTCTTAACTCTATAAGGAAAACAGGGGATACTGGGAAGGCTTGCAAAATCTAAGGGGAATATCTGTCATTTTGACTGAAGTTTAGGGAATTCAGTGTAATTAACCCTCAACCGTTACGATGCACAATATGCCTCCCCAAGTCAACAGAGTAAACATGCAAAGGAAACAGAGGACCCATAATAAAGAGTTTTCCAATCCTTATTCCGATCAAGATGCCGGCGACGATGAATCCGGAGAGCTTGACTCTGATTCTGGTGAATCTTGCTGGAATAATGGAGAGAGCAGACGAGTCACTGTTACCGGGAGTTTACAAGGAGGTTGGCGCCGCTCTGAACACTGACCCAACTGGGCTGGGCTCACTCACTCTTTTCCGATCAATTGTTCAGTCTTCTTGCTATCCATTGGCCGCTTATCTGTCTATGTATCACAATCGAGCCCATGTCATTGCTCTTGGTGCTTTCCTCTGGGCTGCTGCCACTTGTCTTGTTGCCTTTTCCAGTACATTTTCCCAGGTTTTTAGCTCTCTCTTCATTTGTTTTAGTTGCACAATGCAGATTGGGTGTTTTTAATTTTTATTTTTGTTTGCATTTCTTATAAATATACCTCCGAGATTCCAATGTTCTAGTTGCATTTCTTATAAATATACCTCCGAGATCTGGTTGTAGGATAGTGGTATTGATTATGAAATTGGGTCGTTTGGATTTGCTGGGAAATGCTTTACTAATTGGTGGTGGGGATTTCTGGTTTCTAATTCTCTTACAGGAATATCAAACCTAGCCTTGATTCTTAAGTCCTGGCTGTAACGAAAAAGTAACGCTTGGCATTAGTGTTTCTTAACAGTTTTCGGATCTGTGTTGTGGAGAAATTTGATAAATTTAATCTGATAATCATAACCCAGAATGTGAATTTATGGTGACACGGCAACAGGAGTGAACTTGTTCGTCAGTCTTCGAGCATGATAGTTTCTTCATGTAACTCTTCCCATCTATGCGGGTGGAAGGCATTTGAAAGATGAGACATTTGGTGTTAGTTTTTCTTGACATTTGTCCGGTCTGTGTAACTTCCCATTTCTGTGGGGGGCAGTTGAGAGTTGAGACATAGTAAAACACAAAAGCTTGTGACTATTAAAAATTTGTTAATGTGTTGCCTTAGGCTAACAAGTAGTCTTCTTGTTCCTCCGGCTGCTTATTTCTATGTTTGCATTAACCATGTAATAATGCCCAAGTCAGATTCGAACTAATTGTTATGCCTTATTGTTATGTAGCAAAGGAACATGGGAAAGCTTACGCTTTTTGTTGGCATAAACAGGTAGCTAACCTGATATTTGGTCAATTAGGTTGCAGTTTCAAGAGGTTTGAATGGGATCGGACTTGCCATAGTGACACCGGCCATTCAGTCTCTTGTTGCTGATTCAACCGACGAAAGCAACCGGGGCACTGCCTTTGGATGGCTCCAACTTACTGGAAGTATTGGCTCCATTATAGGTGGACTTTGTTCTGTCCTAATTGCGTCAACCACTTTCATGGGAATACCCGGTTGGAGGATTGCCTTTCACTTGGTTGCCACCTTAAGTGTTCTAGTTGGTATTCTGGTCCGTCTTTTTGCTAACGACCCACGCTTTTCAGACATTGAAGGCAGAGCAAGAGAACTTGTACCACGTAAGCCTTTTATTTCAGAAATAAAGGACCTAATCAGAGAAGCAAAGTCAGTTATCAAAATCCCATCTTTCCAAATCATTGTTGCTCAAGGTGTGTCTGGATCATTCCCTTGGTCAGCCTTGTCATTTGCTCCAATGTGGTTGGAGCTTATCGGTTTCTCCCACAAGACAACCGCGTTTCTGATGACTCTTTTCACGGTTGCTTGTTCAGTTGGGGGTCTGTTTGGTGGTAAAATGGGAGATATTCTTGCAAAACGCTTCCCAAATTCTGGGAGGATAATCCTCTCACAGATAAGTTCAGGTTCTGCGATCCCTATAGCAGCTGTTTTGTTTTTAGCACTGCCGGATGATCCATCGACTGCATTTTTGCACGGATTGATCCTGGTTGTCATGGGATTGTGTGTGTCCTGGAATGCCGCAGCTACAAACAAGTATGTTTATACTCTTCTTGACTTGTTTACATTTCACTTTCGAAATCCATCACAATGAATGGGATGCCAGTGAAGCACAATCATTTTGCTTTAGTTCTCGTGCCAGTTTCTAATTTTGTGCTTGAATTAAGCTTGCAAGGAGATACTAGGCAAAAGGTATTCATTATGTTAAGTCAGAAAGTGAGCACCGGATGAGCATGTTCATGCTATATTTGGTAATAAGCATTCTGTTCTGTAGTATGTGACCGATATGGACAGTCCAATATTTGCAGAAATTGTCCCTGAGAGATCTCGAACGAGCATCTATGCATTGGACCGATCTTTCGAGTCCATCCTAGCATCTTTTGCTCCTCCTGTGGTCGGGATCCTAGCACAACATGTTTATGGTTACAAGCCAATACCAAAAGGATCATCTGAAGTCACAGCAATAGAAACAGATAGGGAGAATGCTGCATCACTCGCCAAGGCACTATATACTGCAATTGGGATTCCTATGGCCACATGCTGCTTGATTTACTCGTTCCTTTATTCAACATACCCGAAAGACAGAGAAAGAGCAAGAATGCAGGCCTTGGTTGAATCAGAAATGCAGCAGATGATGGAGGCAGCGACCATTCCAATTAATGGCGACGAGCGTTGTGTGAGTGACTTGGGTGACAAGGAAGCAATAAACTTGCAGGTGAAGCTAAGAAGCCAGCTAGATGTTGAGTATGGAACTGAAGAGAGTATTTGCTTGGATGATAATGATGAGAAGTCTTTGCTACAGAAACATCTGGGTTCATGACATGCACTTTCAGATTTTTGGTTTCTTTTCCAATTTTCTGGATGATGTCCTCATAATATTTTTCCGACCTTCAGATTAAACGACTGGGACACGAAATTTATTGTTATGACTATAAATTTATTTAAAGTGTATAGCCAGCTTTCTGGATGATTTCCTCATGAGCCATGTGGACGTTAGGCTTTCAAATGAGCATAGGCTTGAGCCACGAGACCGGTGACCTTCACACACGTTTCATCAATCAAACCAACCGTCACTCCCTCGTCATGCAAATTATAAATTCAAGGCCACCCAAAAAAAAAAAAGCCACCAAAAAAATGTCGAAGAATTGGTTGAGGCAGAGCTTTAAGAGAGTAGGTAGAGTTTTGGGAGGAAAAAAGGAAGGCAAAAATGGATCCGAGTTTGAGGCACTGGAGGGCCACCCAGCAGGGCAAGTAACGCAGAGGACGGTGCGAGCTCGCACGGCGCCGTTGGGAATACAGTGAAGAAGCTGCTCAAAGAGTTCAAGATCTACAGATGGAGCCCCGACAACCCCAACAACAAGCCCTTTCTCCAGTCCTTCCACGTTAACCTCTCCACCTGTGGCCCTATGGTACTGTCTACTAACTACTTGACACATAAACTTGTAGGGTAGGTTCTGTTCGGTAACATTCCTTATGCATACCACATGTGATTAGGTGTTGGATGCGTTACAAAAGATAAAGGCAGAGGAAGATGCGAGCCTGTGCTACAGGAGGTCGTGCAGGGAAGGGATATGTGGGTCCTGCTCCATGAACATTGAGTGGACCAACACGGCGGCCTGCCTCAAGCCCATTGACGCAGATACCAGCAAGCCCACCAACATCACTCCCCTCCCTCACATTTTCGTCATCAAGGACCTCGTTGTTGATCTCACCAATTTTTACAACCAATACAAGTAAGCATTTTACTACAACCCAATACCTTCCTTTCCACCTACAAGATCCTTCACGACATCCTTCTCCTACTAAATGATGCGTTTTTATATATACAAATGATACAAGTGGAGAGTTTTAGCCATGCCCTTGAGGCTCAGCCCTCCACATGATAGTGACATTGTTAGATGTTCTTAATTGACTTAAATGAATGTCAGTGGAGCCGTGGTTGAAGACAAGGCGGCCACCTCCGGACGGAAGAGAGTACCGGCAATCACTGGCGGACCGGAAAAAAGCTAGATGGAGTATATGAGTGCATCCTCTGCGCCTGTTGCAGCACAGCCTGCCCCTCACACTGGTGGAACCCTGATGAGTTTCTTGGCCCTGCCGCTCCTCTTCATGCTTATCTTTGGATCGCAAACAGGTACTAGCCAGCTAGTAATTAATTAATACTTCATTCATCCCAAATTTTTTATACCATTCACTTTTTAATAATTAATTTATAATTTTTTATTTTTAACATTATAATATATAAATGACAAACCTTTGTGTATAGATGGTAAGTCAAGACCTATAGTTTTCAAATATATTTTTTAAATTCATTTTTACTAAGTAATAAAATAAATAAATTCAAATCAAATTAGCTAAAAAAATTAAATGGAATATAAAGAAAGTGGTATGGAATGAGTATATGCTTAACAAAGTTATAATTATTAGTGAATATTATTGATATTTGCGTGTGACAGTCGAGATGAGTCCACAGAGGAGCGGCTACAATCGTTGACGGAGGAGGAGAAGAAATTGTACCGGTGCCGGACGATCAAGAACTGCACGGCAACTTGCCCTAAATTCCTGAATCCAGCCAAGGCAATCCACAAGATGAAGGCCAGGCATTTGGCCGGTCGTCGACCTTTGGACAAAGTTGAGACCGTTGCTTAGTTAGGAACAAGAACCAATACTTGTACATGTGCATCCTCTTTGTTTAGATGGTGTAATAATAACTAAGAGATTTCGTGGATGTTTGATAGTTTTGCTCGAGATGTTTATAAACCCTAGCCGACGAATGAACTTGCTCCCTCCGTCATACTTCTTACACATAAATTATAAAAAAGCTTGGTTTGCTTAGACTGGTTCTGAGTTTGATACATTTACAATCCTGGTTCAGACACTATTTGACTGTCAGCCGTCGGAAAGCAATTGCAGGAGGTCACCTATTGACGGGTCGCTCACCGCCTCCGGAGGTTCCTCCGCTTTCTCTCTGTCGTGACTCCGCCCACCCTTGCATTACTTCAAACTCAGGAGACGCTTGGGACTTCTGCTTTCCCTGGCACACGGGTTTAGGTGAGGTGGGTCAAACATGCTGGCTCCTGGTTTATTTGTCCTCCAATCACAATTTTCTGGCTTTTCTAGCTTTGAGATGTGTCGTTGGAGGAAAAATGGGCAAAGATTATCTTTATATTGCTTCACTTTTTTTGCGGGTGAACTGTTTCATGAGATTGACCTGCAAATTATTGGGGCTGCGTTAGTAAAAAGGAAAGGTGCGTGGGAAAGGCTAGCTGTGGGGTTGGAGATTTTGCATTAGGTGCAGGTTTTGATCTGACGGTGATCAAATACAGTTCTTCAACTACTGCAGTAGTTAATTTTATAAAGTTTTGGTTTGTATTCACATTTTAGCTGGAAATTTTGTGTGGGTTGTCGCGAATCTGGGGCTGAAAATCTTAAATTTGAAGTCGTCTCCTGTAGGAGCATTACTGTTATCACCAACTTTCATTGCTTCTGCTTTTGCCGGTGATCATCAAGCGACTTTCTTCCTTAGTTACTAAATATACATATTTTGATTTTGGTTAGATGTTTCTTCAAAAATAATATTGATTCATTTAATAATAAATGTTGGTCTATTAATATAAATTTAATGCTCAATGCTATTTATTTCATGAAAAACATTGTTCCATGAATAATTTTACTTCATTTTATAAAAAATGATGTTCAATCTATACAAATTTAAATATATTCAATAAGATGTTTTACATTCTGTAAGAAGTATTGTCCTAGCTGCGTTGATAATCTCATAAAAAATATTATTTATTTTATAAAAGTGTTATTCAAGATTCTATGACATTTTTTTTCTTATATAGGACGAAATAAGGAATGCAACGTGTTACACTTGGTGTATAGCCAATGCTTTGGTTTATTCTAATAATTTAAAATATTTGGTCGTATTGGTAATATTTTACAGAGGAGTCGGGAAATAATGCTCAAAATCGGGTGCAAAGTCAGCAATTTCAACTTCAGTTCATCTGAACCACTTAACTTAGGAAAGAGTATGCTCATAAGTCATGTCTGGTTATAGGGTTCCTCAACACACCGACGTTTTTGTCGGCTGCTTGCTCCGCTTGATGTAGGGGTGAGCAAAAAGCACACAGCAAAACATGATCTGTCCCATTCTTTTTTCTTTTTTCTTTTTTGCCCTTTTTTAATCAAAACAAAATAACTATTGATATTGTAATTGCAGGTACGCATATATCACAGAAAAAAGCAATATAATCAGGTAATATATGAATAATAACACTAATTACAATAACTCCGATAACGGATAACTAAATTATGCGAATCTTATTAAAGAGTTTTTCTATTACTGTTAGAGTTTTGAGTTAGGCAAAATAAGCAAAGTTGCAATTCAAGTTACGCGTTTGGTGGACATATATGTCACTAATATGTTTTTTGTGGGCAAATCCACCATTCATAGTTCATACAATGCAACGGGAGTAAAATTGCCACAAAAGTAACGAAAATTAACATTTTGGCCATTAATAAAGCAACTGTCAGTATGACGTAAATCGTTTGGTTCAGGAGCATCCCGTCTTCCTTCTGTCTGGCAAGTCCGCGGCCCTACCTTAAACAACATCATCTTTCGAAACTGTCCAGCTTCTTCAAGCTCCAAGTCCAGCACCGGTTTGATGTCGCGTGACATGTACATCTCCCCATTTGTATAATTCCGTTTGTGTTATTTTGTTGACGGTCGTGATTATTCTTTTTTAATTTTTTGTTAACAAAAAACCACCACTTAAATTTTCTTTTTAAACTCTTTTCGTTATCGTTAATGCCAATCAGGCCTGGATGAGCTACGAAGGCAAAAAATATCTTACTCATTTCTAAACACAAAAGTCGTTTTCTGAAAACTCAATAGACTATTAGTAGTGGTACTAATAATCACGGGTTAGGTTTGAATAATCAATGAAAACGTACAAAAAATCCCATATCTATTACCTCCTGCATTTATTGAATATCATCCTTTTGGTACAATAAATTCGTCTTACCGCGGTGTATTGTCCGGTTACCAACAGAATGGAGAACTAACGAGTTCCTCCTTTGCTCTTCGACACTATTTTTCTCATCTAAAAGGAATTGTCATTAAGAGTGCTTTGGTGTTGAAATTATGTCCAATTTCTATTTCGTATCAAATGGATGAAATCAGGTTAGATGTTTTTTGTTCCTCATATTTAATTCTTGTATTGTATGCTCTTATATTCAATCATATTAGGAATAAAGAAAATTAACAAGCTATTCTAATTTGATCTTGTTTCTAAAATGTTTGAACATAGGCTAATCCAACATTTTTTATAAAAGATGTTTCATTTCAATTAAAAGTGAATCAAACAATATCTTACATGCCAATAATGACATAAGACTCTAATGGATAACAAGAACATAAAACCAACCACTAAAAGACTACTCGTTCTTGCGACACCGAATGAAAAGAATATAATCAGATCAAGTTAAACATTTCATCTACTATTAAAATTTTGGTGTTTACCAACGGCCATTTCAAATGCCTGTGCGTTGGAAAATTTGAATTTTCAATGCGTAGCCGTTGGTAAATGCGCGCTGATAAATCGATCATTAGAAGCCCAATCACCAACAATCAAAATTTAAGTTGTTGGTAATTTCCAACGCGAATACATTGGTAATTTGCCCATTGGTAATTACTAACGGTCATGTACCAGATTTCTTTTCCAACAGTCGAAGACATTTACCAACGCATGCTTACCAAAGCGTAAAACCGTTGGTACTTACTAACGTGCACCGACATCCATGTGCATTAGTAAATTTTAGCACGTTATTACAGCTTCAGTGATGAATTCCGATTATTTTCATTACTATTTCTAATTATTATTATTATTATTATTATTATTATTATTATTATTATAACAACACTAATATAACACCACCATATAATATAATTAATTCTAACAATTACACTCAAACTAAACGCTAATTCAACCATAAACCATGAAAATATAAAAATAATAAATTAAAACAGCAATTTATATCAACAAATTAAAATAAAAATTTTAAACTTCTTCAAAAATGTAATATGCATTTTAACATAATTAAATTCAACAAAAAAATTAAATCACACAACTTCACCTTTTCCCTAACAAAAAATACCCAAAAATTAAAAAAAAACATAAAATTAATGGAAAATACCATACTCAAATTTTCAAGGAAATGTAGGAAGAACATTCACAACACATCAGTTTTAATGAAATAATAAATCATTTCAAACATTATTTTCCTCCAAATCACACTAATTTTTTGATATAATAAGGAAAAATAAAAAAAATACAAAATGTACCTTTCATATAACCACAAGTAGAGGAAGTACAATGTCCAACCTTGCAAGGTTAGATAAAAAGCTAAGAAATGAAACAATGAAGCTCACAAACTCAAGCTATGTTATAAAATTAAAAATCATAATATATGTTAAAATTTGAAGAAATCTGCAAAAAAAAAAAAAAAAGCCATGCCCAAAAGCTTTGGCACAAGATCTACTAACACCGATGCATTTCGACGCAAGATAGGTGGTAGACGAGCTCCAATTACCATTCAAATGAAACGATGCGTTTCATTTAAATGTTACCAACGGCTTAGCTGTTGGTAACCAGGCTTAGGCCACCCAGCAATTGAGGCTTAAACAGCCCTCATTACCTACCAATACGAACACGTTGGAAATTATTCCCAACAGTCGTACATATTGGTAATTACCAACAGCCTAGCCATTGGTAAATAGGCAATTGGAAAAGCACCATATTTTAGTAGTGATCTAAACCAGAATAAATATGTAATAGAGAACTTATAAATAATTGAAACAAAGTCTAAACCAAATTGACAATAACCAAACATTACTAGAACTAAGAAGGTATCAAAAGTCAGAAAAATAGTGTCTATAAAAACAAAACGTCTGCCTATAAAACCTAAAAATAAAGACTAACTTTATTATATGCAATCAACTTGATGTTTATTGTCAAGTGTTAGGATACTCTAGTAGAACTGAGATTCCAGTGAACAAAAAAAAAACTTACATCTATCACTACTTACCTCCAATTGAATATCTACTATATCAAAGTCTTAAACCGCTCTTGAACACTAAGACTTGAAAGAGATTGCATTCACTACAAAATTCATTAGATAACATAAGATAAGGTTAGTTAAAGTATAAAATAAATGAAATAAAACCACCTAGATGCTAACCTTAGTCTGAATCTAGTTAGAAACGACAGATGAGGATGGAGAAGATGAGAGACGATGAGGAAGCAGCAAACAAACAAGGAGGAGTATGGTCTTGGCTCATTTCATATAGTCTAACCAAACTTGACTTCTTTAAGTTTCAACCCAAAAATAAGTCTGATGTTTTATTAGGTAAGATAAGGTTTTTTACTGAATCATAAGCTTGTAATAATTGTTGTGCAAACTTACAACTATGTATTGAAGTTGGGCCAAAATTATCATTAGCTCCCTTAGATTTTCAAACTTCTTGTTATCCTCTAATTGAAATATTAGTAAATAAATTTACCATTGAAGTTGAGCCATAATTTAAACTTATACCCCTGTATATCGTCAATTGCACTAACCATTTTGTTGTCTCAAGTGCAACCAATAGAGGGTGATTAGTTGCTTTTTAAGATTATAGAAAATTAGCTTTTGAAATCTTAAAGCAAAAAAACACCTCAATGAGCATAAATAATCATAATCAAACAAGAACAAGCCAACCACAATGGTCATAAATTTAGCTTTAAAAACTCTTTTTTAAAATTTTTTTTGAGAGATAATAATAATTCACCCAACTTCAAGCAATAGTAAGAATATAAGTAACCAAACAATAAGCAAGTAAAAAAAAAGGAAGAAAAGATTGGACACAAAATATTTTTTATAAAAGTTGGGTCTCTCATTTTAAGAGCCAACTTACCGTCTCAGGTTTACCACTTTAAAGTTCTTTCTTCACTAGCAAAATAAAAGTAGACAAGGCTTTATAACTTGTTGAAAGCTCTTTTTATAATTATAAAATTTGATGCTGGATGGGTAAATGAAAGCTTAAATTCTTAGTTAATCTCA
Source organism: Aquilaria sinensis (assembly GCA_005392925.1). NCBI lineage: Eukaryota > Viridiplantae > Streptophyta > Magnoliopsida > Malvales > Thymelaeaceae > Aquilaria > Aquilaria sinensis. The sequence goes on along the minus strand of SMDT01002653.1, from coordinate 320,479 downwards.
ATTTTTGAGCACTTTGATTTGAACTTTAATGATGAATTTTCATTTCTAATGGCCAATAGTTCTTCATTAAGTTGTTTCTTGATGTTTTTATACCCCCTTGGTGCAAAAAAGACATTGAAACCTATTGGAAATATCAAATAAGGCTCCCAGAAACATGGTGAATGTTACAGTTAAATTTCATCTAGTTTCAATCATGAGAAAAAGCACTTTGTTGAAATCTAAGTCTTGCATCGCTACTTAATCCATGTGGTTGGCTGAGTCGGCATGAATTTAATTTAAACTTTTGAATAATTTCTCAGTCAAAACTTTGTGCTCGAGCTTTGATTGGAGTTTTCAACCTGTTGAAATTTTGCTTAGTGTTTTTCTTGTCTAGAACAAAAAAAAAAAAAAAAAAGATTCAGCCTTGATAATTTGCTCCACTTTCAACAAGTTGAAAGATTTACTTCTACAAGAGTGAATCCTCGATTTTAACCTTTAAATTTCTATTTCAATCATTTATTTCTTGTAATAGACTACATCTTTTACAAGCAAGACTCGGAATACTCAAAACTAACTGAAAGGCTAACAAAAACACTTTTACTTTTGCTTTAATAAAGCTTTGACATAATGAAATCGAAGAATTTGATATGAATAACTTGAATATGTTTTGTAATTATCAAAACTAAGAATTATAAGTGGAACAAATCCAGCTCTCAAATTAGTACATAACTGCATTTGCCCCGTACAAGTTTAAAAACTTTCAATTACTCTTTGATTAAATAACTCAATTACATATAGATTTAATTACATTTATCTTTGAACTTATTTCATTATTACATTTTCTTTTCTCAGTTTTTAAAACTAATAGCTTGCCGCTTGTTTTGTTATACTAATTGAGCTTATTGATCCAACTTGAGTTCTGTCAAATCGAGTTAAGGCCTCATTCTTATGAGCTTACTGTTACACCTTATATCCTACATAAGAAGTTTGTGTGACTTTTGATGTAATATATATGAGTTCAACTTTTGTAGCTTAATTACCTAATGTTTATCCTTTTAAAGAACAATAGCCTATGTGATTTTGTCAGGTATTTCTTATACTTATTGTAAACTTAGGTTATTGCAAATAGTATTATAGCCAACTTAGTCCCATGATGGTGTAGACTGTACTTTTGATTTTCTACGGGCCAAAAATTGATTTTTTTTTTTTTTGTCTGTTCCATGCACAATTCATATATATCACCTATTGGAGTCACAATTCTAATCCATTTGTAGTACAATATAAATGGTGGCTTGTAAGTAGGAGAGATTGTGAAACCTTATATCTTACATAGGAAGTCTGTGTGATGATCTAACTTTAAAGCCTGTTCACAAAAGATTGCTCACACCATATGAACTATTTGGTGCCCTGATTCATCTTCAAATGTACGACATCTTTGCCGCAAGCCTAGATGATAGAGTGGCTTGTTGGTAATAACCCTGCAGCATAAAAGCAAAGAGCTATGGGGATCCCCGGAATGCTTCTAAGGAAGGAACTTCTAATACTCAAGTTATGCGATTGTAAAGGAAATAAGCAAAAGAAAAATGGAAGAGGGGCCGAATGGATAGGTTACCTCAACCTGGGGTGCCCTGAAGGTATTTATAGACCTGGGGGCGAATGGGCCTTTGCAGATGTGGGGTTTGCTACATGGCCAGCCAGATCTAGAAATTCGGGGTTTGTACCCGACATGGGTTGTTCTAACAGTTGGCCTCAAGGTGTTGGCAAAGGCTTCTCCTAATAGGCTGGTTGCCAATAATGGCTCTATCGATGGTCCCCTGGGACCACTGTGGTGATGTAAGGATTCGAGGTACCTATAGTGTTTATGTTGAAGTAATGTGTTAGGCATGGTGGTCCTTTATCGGTTCAAGGATTACATCAGGGTCCTCGTGGTCTACGATCGAAGGTCACCTTATCCAGTTGAGTCCAAGGTTGATAGTCTTCCTTCGGCCTTATGAACCCCTGGGGGAGCTCGGTGGCTCACAAGGGTGGTAGCCCTTCGGTCATAACTATCATTTGTAAAAGGAATAAACGTTAAGTGATAAGCTTTGAAACTTGGAGTCATATATATAGACCAAAAATCAAAATTAGTATATTGGACATATAAATAAGAAAGATTACATATAAATAAAAGAGATTATAACACCTGATACCTCACATGAAAAGTTATTTGATTTCTGATATGTATATATGACTCGAAGTTAAAGAACATGATTAATTAGTACTTATCATTTTCACAAAATATAATTTATCCGATTTTTCTATTTTACCGAAGCTAAAACCATTTTTGGCTATAATAGTTGATTTTATACGCACATGTGCTATCATTTTCCCGCAAAGCTTGCACATTTTGGACCCAGCATTCTTTTCAAAGTGAAATGTGAATCCCAGGTATACCTAAGGTGGCATTCCCTCAAATTTTCCAACTTGGATGTGGATGCCTTTGTTGACCGAACGATATTTCTTACGAGAAAAAGACTCATTTTCGGTGGAGTGGGATGAGGAGTCCACCACACCATTATTTTTTTTCTTTTTCTTTTGATATCATTAGTGAGAAAGTAATAGTTGAGACCAAAAAGAAATTTAGAAGAGAGATTGTAGATATTGATATAAGAACCTGTAGAAAATGAACATTTCTATTTATAAAAAGATTCCATTTTTTTGGACAAAAATGGCCTTAAAAATTAGTTGTTACTGGTTGTTGAAGTGGACAAAATGATAATTTGAAGTTAAAAAGTAAGCTGGAATTGTTGGAGGGCCTTAGGGTTTAATTTGCCCACTATTTGGAAGAATTTGAAATCTGCCATTTAGACTAACCTGCCAAGCCCTGCTCGGCCTGACTTGGGCCCGCCATGCCTAAGACGGGTAGGACCTGGGTACGGGCTCACTTAAAACTCACTTCCTCTCTAGGCCCATAATCACCCCACCTCCCCCTGAGCTAGGCTGAGCCAGGTTTAGACCGAGCTAAGCCAAGTTTGACCTTGAGTTGGGCCAGGGTTGAGCCCAATCAGCTTGACCCACTAAACACCTCTAATAGCTACACATAGATAAGTTATTTAATTTGTAGTAATAAATATTTTTTTCTCCTTTGGAGAAACATTTATTTTGATATTCATGAGAATTATACTATATTCTAAAGAAGAAAATGCATTTACTGTTCATCAACAGTACCCCTTTGCCGCAATTTTTTTTTTCTAATTTTGTGATAAAACCTCTATTTTGGTCTTTGAATATTTCACTTCTGCCATACTGATCCCCCACTTTCTCCTTTTGTCACAAGATTGGGTAAATGCTCTGTGTTGATGATGGTAAGATCGGTAAATAATAAAGTATTAGGACTGATACCTAAAGCAACCAATAATGAAGGGATTGAAAGTATATTTGTCCATTTTCTGGCAAGTCCCACTCAAGGCCTTTTAGATGTTTTTTTTTTTTTTTGCATTCTTGGGAAATGTTAAAATCCCTATTTTGGTCCCTCAATACAACAATTTTACCATAGTGGTCCCCAACTTTGGCAATCTGTTAGAAACTTTAGAAAAAAAAAAAAAGATGATTTATTTAAATTTAAAATAATGGAGCCTTAAATGAAAATAAGAGACATGCTTTTATTAACCATAATAAATACCAAAATTTTTTCTCTTTTACATGTTTTTATTCATAAGTTTAGTTAGATAATTCAGATTCAAAGTTTTGATTAATTGAAACAAATATACAGTTTATAGAATGCACAAATGTTTTTACATGGAATATGATTCAGAGTTTTGATTAGTTAAAATAGTCTATAATTTGCATTACGTATAGGTGATTTTGGTTCTTAAAAAGTTTCATTTATCACTGATTTATTAGTAAGTAAAAATCTGGAAAAACTTATTCATATATATTGTGCAATATTATTCTACATTATAAGTACCATAAGTTTTTTCTTTCTCTTGATGGTTTCATTTGAATTGGTTAATTAAATCGCTTTGACAATTTTTTATCTGTTTCTTTAATGCCTTTTCTACAATATGTAAACACATTTTCATTTAGTTATTCTATGTGTATATAATTATCTATACTCGAATGTTATTTAATGTCAAAGTATGTCTTATATTTTTATATTATTCTATCAATGACTTACATTATTACACAGATCTCTACATATCTGGCTTACTTCTAGAAGAGATCAGTGTTTTATACTCAGGTGTTATTTAATGTCAAAGTATGTCTTATATTTTTATATTATTTTATCAATGACTTACATTATTACACAGATCTCTACATATCTGGCTTACTTCTAGAAGAGACCAGTGTTTGTACTATTTATCTATAGTGAATTCCATTGTACATTAACAGTGTCTTTTTTTATTTCCCCCCCCCCCCCTTTTATTAGATGTCATTGACTTTGTTTTAAGTTTGATTCCATTTTCACAAGGGAATTTTCAATCTTTAGGAATTTAGTACTCAAGTTCCATCCGTGTTCCATTTTGGTCCCCAAATTTAATGACTATTAAACTAGATTTTTTCTATTTGCTCTCTTGATTCCAAAATGTGTTTTGTTGTTTGTTATCTACTATCTTTTCAACTAAGACATTATTCACCATAGTTTATTAGTTAAATATTTTTTTCTGACTTTACTAAATCAATTATTAAACCTTTAATACATAATTTTTTTTTAATTTTTACCTTGGTCCAATCTTTTTTTTGTTATCTTTCTTTATTATTGCTTTCTGAAATGAAACTTTAATCATTATAATTTGCATACTTTTCACTATGGTTATGGTTGATTTGACTTAAGTCATTTTTTTTCTTTTTATTTTTATTAAGTTAATAGTTAAACCATTAATTGATTGACATACATTAAATACAGTTTTGTGTTTTTGGTCATTTTTTTCATTATTGATTATTGAATGTTGCAGCATCAATTATTTGCTTTAAGGTTTATAGTTAACTAAAATAATTTGGTCTATAGTTGCTGAAATTTAAAATTAATTTTTCTAGATAAATTTTTTATTGATATTAAAAATTGGAGTTTGAATTAATAAGAGATAAAAAATGTTAGTAAATTATTTTTTAATAGAAAATAAAATATGTATAGCTTCACAGCACATACAAATTTTTGTTTCACAGTATTATGTTTTGATTATAACTAATCATTTTAATTATAAGAATATAATGTAAAGAGAGCCAACTCAAAATTGAAATAAAGCAAAAGTTTAGGTGATCAATGCAAATTTATGGGTGAAAAATTTTTACTTACTTATAATGAAAATTTATTTTAATGCTAAATTTAATGAATTAAATCTCTGCATCAACGTACGGGTCATCAAAAATTTATTCTAACTATATGTTAATTGTTGACTTTGAGTACTGTTCATGAACAGTAACATTTTTTAAAATAAATTTTCCTTGCTTTTATTTATTTATTTTACTTTTTTCTGGACTCTATTGACTGTTTTTAAGTTCAGTACCATTTTCGCAAGCGGATAGAGTCTTAAGGGCCCATATTGTAATTGTCTCAGTAGGTGCTTTTGGCTGTGGTTAACTGCATTTTCAGTCCCAGAATTTCTATCCTTTACTATTTAAGTAACTAATTTCCACCCATCTTAGGTTTTGGCCCCCAAACTTAATAATTGCTTAATATTTTTTCTATTTGCTCTCTTACTCCCCAAACTTTTTTATTTTTTTTTATGTATAATTTTCTAAAGCAAAATATATTAAACACAAATTTTCTATTTCCATCATATCTTTTAATTATTGATAATTAAGTTTTATAGCATGATTTATTTAGCTTAAAAGCTTTATGATTTAATAAATTAATTTGGTTTATAATTGTTAAAATTGAAAGAGAATTTTTCTAAATAAATTTCTTACCAATATTAAAAATTAGAATTTAAGTTGATAAGAAAAAAAATTTTAGTTAATTATTCTTTAACAAGAAAAAAATATCCATCATTTTAAACATGTACAATGTTACTTTTTAAATAGTGCCGATTCCTTTTTTTTTTTTTTTGGCTTTTTGTGCTGGACATGATTAACTCTTTTTGAAATTTGGTCTTCTTCTTTCCAGGAAATCGTGTCTTGGGGGTATGTGTTGTAATTTTGTGAGTGTCCACTGTTTTACTTTTTCTTATGGTTAAACTGCGATTTCAGTCTCTTAATTTCTTTCCTTTCCCATTTCGGTTACCAAGCTTGAACCATGTTATATTTTAGTCCCAAACTTAACTATGTGCCCCTTGAGTCTGATTTTTTTTGTTATTTTTTTATATACTATATTCTAGAGCAAAACACTGATCACCATCAATTATTAAATTTTAATACCTAAAGATTTTTCATTTCATCTTTTAGTCGTTGAATTTTTTTGGCCAATTTTTTTCTTTTTCTTTAATCTTTATTAATTGAGTTTTGTGGAATGAGTTATTTAATTCAAAAGTTATATGGTTTAATAAAGTAATTTTATGCATAACTGCTAAAATTAAAAGAAAATTTTTTCTAAAATTTTTTTTGAATCATTGTTAAATATTAAAATTTGAATTGATAGAAGGTGAAATTTTTTAGTGAATTCTTCTTTAGTAACACAAAAAATGTTCATCATTTTAAAGCATGTGTATGTATTATGTTTCAATCATAATTAATTATTTGAATGATAAGAACATGATATAAGAAATGCCCAACTTAAAATTAAAATAAAGTAACATTTTAATTTACTAGCATAAGTTTACGATAAATTTTTTTTAATTATTTATTACTGATAATTATTTTAATGATAAAATTAAGAAAAAAAATATTCACTACAAAGTGGGTAAAAAAAATATCAGTTCTATTTTGCACTCTTTTCACTAGTTTTTCTTTTCACCTAGAATATATCCCGCATATGAAGATTAAATTCCTCAAAATAAAGTCGATCATCCAACTGGAAAACTCTCAAATAGATTTTCTTTACACGCGGGTTCCGATCTAACAATTGGTTTCATGCAATTGTTTAAAAAATTACTCCTATTTTATTTTTCTAAGGTTCTATATATTATTGAAATGCTTTTCGTGAAGACTGAATGGAGATCAAATACTCTCAAAGTGGAACAGGCTGAAGCGCGTTGACATGTCACCTTTGGCACCATGTGACTCCTCATATTTTTGCCCACTTTCCCATTTAAGTCTCCAGTCTTCACTTCATGTCCAGCTCTATGATCCTACACATGTATTGAATTACACTATTTCTCTCTCTCTCTCTCATACTAAATCTTTAGATCCAGTCCTTTCTAAAACCTTTAAAATCCCATTCTATTCCCAGTACAGATCTCCAGCTCCAAAGGCCAGAGCAGTGGCTCCTGGTCGGAACCCACAACACCTGTGACTTCCACACTAATGGCTCCACTCTGCTATTCCAAGTCCAAGGTACTTGTGCTCTCCCTTCTCTTGTTTCTCTTCACCTCTGTCATCCTCTTAGTCTCCACAGAAAGTCATCAGCTTCAACCCCAAAAGTCTCCCTGTAGAAGAAGGCTCCTAGATTTGGAAGATGTAGAAGAAGACCAGCCTAAGAAAAAGAGCACCACTTCGTCCCAGTCCCAAGCCAAGCTCACTAAGCCCAACCAATCTGCTAAAAACCAAACCAAAATCACCAACAAATTTACTGGCTTGACTGCTAAAAACCTGACCAAGCTCTCCAAATCCTCAAATTCTATCAAACCATCAACTTCTCTCACCAAGTCCGGGCTCAAGGAACTGAATTCTACTTCTTTATTGAAGCCGAAGAAAGTCAATTCCACTTCCCTCTTGAAGGTGAAGAAGCTTAACTCAACATCAACCTTGAAGTTGAAGAAGCTCAATTCCACTTCCAAATCCACAAACTCGACAAAACTCAGTTCACTTTCCTCCAATAAATCATTAGATCTAGCCAAACTGAGCTCACCCAAGAACAAAACAACCAAATCCACTGCCACAAAACTGACCCAATCCACTGCAGAAAAGAAACAAATTTCCGCAGATTCCTCAAAACCCAAGAAAACCCAGAACACAGACAAAACCAACAAGCCAGAGAAAACCCAGAAGCAGAAACCAAATCAACAACAACCCAGCTGGATCGATCAAGACGACGAGAACTTGGTATCCGAATTCCGAGACCTCCCCTCCAAATTCCAGAAGAGCCTAATCCCCGACCTCCAACGAATCTCGACCACCTCCAAAGCCTACATCAACAAATACAACCGACAAATCACCAACCAGTTCAAGCCCATTGTCGGCAACCGACATGCCCCGACGATCACCACCGTCGTCTCCTGCGCCTTCATCTTGATCCCTCTGGTTCTGGTCTCGCTCGTCTTCAACCAAATCAAAGCGTACTTCTCTCTCCAGAAAGTTTTAATATTTATCCAGGTCTACCTCTCCATCTACTTCTCCATCCTCTGCCTCTCGTCGCTCGTCACAGGGCTCGAGCCGCTGAGATTCTTCTACGCTACTTCGCGGTCAACCTACGTCTGCCTGCAAGTGCTCCAGACTCTGGCCTACGTCCTCTACCTCCTGCTTCTGCTGATGTACTTGGTTCTGGTTTTCTCGACCAAGTGTGGGCTGGGTTCGAAGATGCTAGGCCTTGGCCAGACTTTTGTGGGCTTTGCCGTTGGGCTTCATTACTACGTGGCGGTGTTCCATAGGGTGGTGCTGAAAGAGCCTCCCAAGACCAACTGGAAGATTCACGGGATCTATGCCACGTGTTTTCTTCTGGTGTCTCTGTGTGCTAATGCTGAGAGGAGGAAGAAATCTTATTTGGAGGAAAGTGGAGAAGAGGGAAAAGTTAATTAAGTAAATTTTCTTCTCTCTCTCTCAATCTCTCTTTTTATTTTGGTTGTTATGAGATTTATTTTGTTCAAGAGTCATAGGGAAAATTCACATAAACCTCAGCCGCTTCAACTGGAAAAAAAAAATAAGAAAAACAATGTTTTTTCTCATGGCTGAGAAATCATGGGTTTCCATTTGATTAATAGCTGATAATTTATGGATTTATTTGTTTTCTTTTTGTTTAGGAATTAGATGCTGTACATTGCAATACCATTAGCATTTGTCAAGTAAGTCACTGTATGGTGTTACACGGTTGAAATTGAAGATCTCTGCAACTGTAATTTACATGGGTATCTTTCACATTTCTTCTCGGCGTTTCCTCAAATGGATTTTATTTTGACTGTACTGCCCATAAAGTTAATAAATATAATGTTCCGTAAAATATTTATAGGAGTAATTGGCATCGCGATGAAGAATGTAGATTGTAGAATTTTTTTATCTGAAAATCATTATAAACATAAGGGTGAACAACATAACTTCTACACTAGATGCGCTAAGTTCGTTTAATTTTATGAGAGTGATATAATAGAAATAAGAGTAAAATTTATTTGTCGTTTCTGACATTTTTGCAATGCCCTAAATGGACCCCTAATCTTTATTTTGTTATTTTAAAGTCTCTTACATGTCATGACTATCATCATGTTTCTGTCAAATTTGACAGAGTCCCAAGAACAACCAACTTTCATTCATACATTTTCTTTCTCCCACATAAAACATTTGAGTCTTGTAAATTTCTCTCTCTCATTCATCCCGACTTCTCAGATAAAAAAAAAAAAAAATCTGGATGTAGAGGTGGTTTCACTCTTACCTAAGACCTTTCTGGAATCTAACCGATATGTGTGCAATATCTACAACCAACGGTTCAAGCGGGACTAAAACTTGTAGATGCACCGACGCTGCCACAAGGTCCCCTGAAAAGTTGCTCAAAACAGGAGAACTAAAAGGTGAAGACGCAGGTCTTCATGTCTCCAAAGCAGTTGTGCCTCCACCATGATCCCTGCCACACCCTTGGCAACCTCATTGAAATCAAGAAGCACTTCTGCCGAAAAAACAACCAGAAATGGTGGGTCTACAACAGGTACTCTAAGGCTTATACCTACCAATCAGATTACAAAGCCTACCTCAAGACCTATGGCACTCACGATCATTCCTCCGACTGTGTGATAGTCACATGATGTTCCTATAAATTTTACTAATTTTTGTGCTAAATTGTTGTTAAATTCATTAGATTTTAGATTTATTTTATGTTTTGTAGGTTACATTGTATATCTTAAGGGTTTAAATGATCAATTAGATGAAGAAATAAAGGATCAGGACAGGGGAAATAAAGACAAAAAAAGCTTTGAAGAAGAGTATCTTACAACCCAATTTTGGATATTTTATGTTCAGGCTTTAGTAAAAAAATGAAAGTTGTAGCCCTTCTTTTTATATTTGTGTGGGTTCTTGAATCGCCTTAATCAAACATACGTTACAAAAGTTATGTTTAAAATACTGAAGGGTGTTGAAGCCGTCAAAACGAACAAAAAGTTTGAAGTGCGATCACCCTCTGAAGCTAAAAAATTAACTAAAGCGGTGAAGATGTGACCGCACTTTATCCAAACATGAAAGAGTGAACCAGTTCGGGACTTGGGAGCATTTTTACATCAGGTAGGTCTCAATTCTCACCTATTTACCTTTCAATTTACCTTTCAATTGGCCTTTATAAGGTGACAAAGATCACAACTTCTTAAAGAAAGGATAGAAGGCTAGGATTAAAAGAAATAAATACATCTTTTGAATCTAAGAATGGGTAGAGCATCATCTTCTTCATTCTCTCATTTTATCTTATAAATGAGGCTACTATTGGAGAGCTCACCTAGGGGAAGCTTAGAGTGCCTAAGGAGGCTTGCTTGGAGACTTGAAGGGATCAAGCTCTATTAAACCTACTTTGGTTGCTTCTTTCTTTTTCCTTATAGCTAGCCATGGAAGCTATTTTTTCTATTTTTATGTTTTCTTTTAGTTTGAAAATATAGTAGTTTTTCTTACACTTTCTATAGATATAGCTATTTTACATGATCATGCTAGTTAAATGAATGGTTATTTGTCTTGGACTTTCCTTCAATGCTTGTTTCCTATTCTCCTTTAGTCTATTGATGTGTTGAATGATTAAGGGCCCTAGTTAATTGCACCTTACATTCTACCTAAGTTTTGGGAAAGATTAAAAATAATTGGAACTAGGAAATGAGTGAAGTAACAATGGGCTTGTTGGAAGACTAGTCTAGGACACTAGGTAATGGTAATTTGAATTTATAATGCCTCTCTTGGGCTAGGATAAGATGGGATTTTATTCCAATTTAAGCTTAAGAGAATGACCCTTAACTTGGGAAAGTGAGAGCCCAGTTAAATCACTTCACCAGTAAGTAGGAAAATTAAGACATTAGTCATAAGTTCACTAGCGAACCAAGTTAAGCAGTAAAACCTATAGAAAGTATGCTTTCATTATTTTATAAAAAATCTAAAATTACACTGTTTATGTTTGCTCTTGTTTAGTAATAGTTTAACTTAGATCAATTTAGACCATTTTATTTCTTATTCAAGCAAATCATTCAAATTTTGTTTGTCCAACAAAAATTAAATCTCTAATTCATATTAATTGCCAAACAATACAAATCTATTCTCATGGGATCGACCCATACTTACCACACTACAAGTAATAATCATGCCCTTGTGATTTGGGTTTAGAGGGTTTTAAAACTTGAGATAGTTTGCATTCATATGTATATATTTCACTTTAACCCTCATTCCATCACTATGGTTGTGTTTTCTCCAATTGAGCCAATTATATTTCTTTTGTAGAAAAAAAACCCAAAATTTTTTTGGTTTTAAATAGCTAATCTAATTGGACTTGTTAATTGAATGATTCCACCAAATCTTACACCTTGTTTCCAATATAACATGACCAATCAAGATTTTATTCCAGGTACAATATTTCCTTCGCACCAACCTTGGACACCACTCAAAAGAGGCAAAGGGGATGGATTTGAAAGAGAAATTGTGGTAGCCGATGAATGCATTGGAAAAGGCTACCGGTAGCAACGATTTTCATTTTCAATCTCTTCCTCCAGAACAGTATCAACTACCTCCAATTCTCTTGGATTTACAATCCTTCTCCTGACATTGTCAAGGTTGAGGCGATTGCACAGATCTCTCTCTTGTTGCCGTTAAGGTTGATCCAGCAATTATCATTGTGGAACCTGTGCCACCAGTTGTAAAGAATGATGTCGGGAAGATGAGGAAAATTAAGATCTTGCTCAAAAAGAATGTGCTTGGCCATGACGGAGCCCGACACCAACGACGATTTCATTAACGACAAAAGGTTTTAGAAATTGACATGTTGGAGAGTCAAAATCAATAATGGGTGTAGGGGCATGCGGAGGAAGATTGAGGGTGGAGGAGGTTGCAACAGTAATGAAACAGTAAACAGAGGATGGAATTGTTTTTTTTTTTTGTTTCCTAGGAAGTTGGAGTCAATGTGTGTGTGAGAGAGAGATTGTGTGTGTGTTGAATTTAAAAGATTGACAATGCTTTTAATGGGAGGGAGAAACTGTAGGGTCTAATGTTGTCATTTCCCTTGAGATTTCATAAGATTTAACTGTGAAACTAACAGAAAAATGATAATTGAGATACGATATGACACGATGAGACTTTAAGAAAAGAAATTAAAGGTTAGAGACCCATTTAAGACAATGTAAGAATGTTAGAGACGACAAATGAATTTTACTTATATAAATCATCATAAATAAAATTGCAAGTAGCCTAAACTTGAGACATATTCTAAAATTAGGGAACGATAATCTATTTGTATTTTGGGGATGCTTAAGCGTTAGGTTAGCGACCATTTAAGCATTTTACTTACCCTAATAATTGGCATTTTTTTCTTATTAGGTGTACTTTTATATCTTTATTGCAAGATAAAGGTAGTTTTGGTCTTTATTTCTCAAAATGAGGGTAGTTTTTGCCAAGTTGGCACTTTCCCTCACAATCTTGTCCACGTAATAAGAGGGTAATTTACATAATTGACCAGCAACTTTAAGGTCATATCCATGTTGGTCCATATTGTTTTATTTAGTGATTACTTAATTAAATTTTAATCTTTTTGTAGTTGAAATTTGATCAAGTTTTGAAACTTGGTATCATATATGCGCATCATACATATGGAATATGGGGTGTCAAATGCCACTCACTCAATTATAAAAAGTACCGCATTTTATAATTTAATGAAATTTATTGTATCATTTCATAGTACCACCATTTTAATTGGAGCATAACATTAATTAATATTTCCCCAAAGAATTTTTTTCCATTTTTTCCACCAATATGTTACTTGGGAGTCAATGACTTATTTTTATTTGAGCATTTGAGTAATTTTTAAAAAATTAGTTTTTTTTATCATTAACTTATTAACAGTCATTTAAAAAATGATATAATTTTTGTTAAAAAAAATCCTAAGTGCTTTAAATCTTTAACAACCAATAAGATATAAAATCCCTTGTATATGTCATAGGGTTTTGGCATAAAATTAAAAAAAACAAGTATTTTGAGTAATCAAGTCAATTACAAAAGCTTCTCTTAAAAATGAGTTCCTCTTAATTCTCACATGCATATAAAAAGATATTCCTTTTTCTTGCATAGGAAATTTTAGTCACTCTTTTTTTCAGATGGTGCTTTTTTTATATGGAAGAAATGAGTCAAATATTTAATGATATTTTTCATCCAATCCCCCCAAAAAATAGAAAAAAGGGAATAAACAGATCAAATAGAAAAAATGAATCAGCTATGATCAATTGTACTTGCATTTATATAATTCATGGAGATTCAACTATAAAAATATGTAAGAAATAAAACAGTAGGGATCAAGGTGAGAGTTGGTTGACACTTGCTGGTTAATCTTGTATATTAGCCTTTTTGTTGCAACGATGTTGTGGGAAATAGTGCCAACTTGGCATTAACTACCTCATTCTAAGAAATAAGACTAAAATTACCCTTATTTCGAAATAAAGATCTAAAAGTACGCTTGTTAGATAGAAAGCTCGTAATAATTGAAAAGTACCTGAAGTAATTGCAGAAGATAACACTGGGATGACTAAGAAAGGAATTTGAGAGGATTAGATTGGACATTAATTCAAAAGCCGCACCGACGGGTTTTGTTGTTGCGGCGTGTCGGTGACTATTGTACTGTATGGGCTCGGCACATCCCCATCTCCAGCCCCAGCCCCAGCCCCAGCTGACACTTTTCTTTCTCTTACGCCGTCTCCTCTCTAACTTTTCCAAATAGTCCGTTGGCTTTTTACCATTGCCTTATCAGTTTTAAATAAAAAATACTATCCCTCCGTCCCAAAAATTTTATTTCATTTATTTTTAATAATTAATTTATAATTTTTTATTTTTAACATTTTAATATGTAAATACAAAATCTTTGCATATGAATAATAATTCAAGATATATAATTTTTAAATATATATTTTTTATTTTTTTTAACAAATAATAATATAAATAAAATTGAGTCAAAATACAACAAAAAGTCAAATGTATCAAAATTTATTGGACGGAGGGAATATAACATTATTTTTTGGTATAAAAAGAGAATAGGAGTACTTTTTTTTTTTTCGCCGAATCATTTTTACAGTGATCTGGGAACATCAAATTGCAAACAACCAATTTGTAATAGTTTAATATTTAAAACTTATACGTGATTACAGTCGCAAAATATAATATTTAACCTTCTGCATCTTATAGACTTTAAAGTTTCCGCACCTTAGTGTTCTTTTATTGAGACAGAAGGAATGAAAATAAAGTATTGGAATTTTTTGGTGTTCTATGCAGCGATTTATAAAGTTAAGGAGTTCAAAGTGTTCTCGGTTTGGCTTTTTTAAAATGTTTTTTTCTATCCATGTTTAAAAAAAAATCAGAATCATGTTTTTTAATACAGATTAAAAATTAGTAAAAAAAAACAATACCAATTTTTTTTTCTTCGGCTGCATGAAAATTGTTTAATAAATGGTGATGAAAATAATAGGAGTACTAGATTTGTTTGGAGCAAATAATTAGCATCGGATGCCAAAATCAAAATTTTTTATTTCAAGTTTGAACAGCTCAATTGGACCCAACTCATTTGTTAAAAAGAAATGCGAATGAACCATTTAATTTTATATATTACTGAGGTAATCTATAAATATTATTACCAAAAAAATTCTTTTCCACGTTTAAACAAAAAAAAAATGTCACAATTCTTCAAAGTTGGGAAAAGCGAGAGAATTTTTGTCCCTGATATTTTAAGAATGTGAACGCAGACTCCTCTTATTTGCTTCCCTGAAACTATTTTCAGTGTGGTAACAAATGTTTGTTAGTTACTTCCCCAAAAAATTGATTCTAAGATTTTTTTTAAAAAAACTAACACCCAATTCATTTGAAATTAAATCAATTAACTTCAAAATAACTTATTTTTATTCTTAAAACCTTTTTTTACCCAGAACTAATTTTAATTAAAAGTCAATATTATGTAGCTCCAATAATCTATTGAAAATAAAATTTTTGTAATCTTACTAAAATTTTATGAAAATTTCTAGTTTAAGGTATTAAAAAAGAAAAAAATCATAAAAATTTAAAAATATTATGAAATTTACTTTCAAATGAATTATTGTATCTATATGATATTAAATTTCAAATAAAATTGGTTTCAGGGAAAAAAATATAAAAATAAAAATAAGTCAATTGATTTAAGTTAAAACGAATTGGCTCTAAGTATTTTTTTTTAACTTAACCAATCCAAAACTGCAAAATTAATAAAAATTTTAATTTTTATTTCTAGTTGTGCAAAAGCTGCTCCTAAAATTTATTTCAAACACATAAGGGTGTTCAAACCTTTTTTGGTCTCATTGGGTTACGTTTGTGTGGATTTTGACAATTTGAGTTTGTGCATGAGCACTCTACTCAAGTTTATACTGTAGTTCGGGTAATTTTTGAATTCCAAAAAAGCAAACATTCTTCTTTTCCATTGTACATGAATACCTAAACTTTATATATTCTGTAAATATTTATAATTACAAAAAAAAAAAAAAAACACTTTAGTTCAGATATATATTTTATTGTTTAAGGTGCTGGTGTCCCTTTTACTTAACCAACTTACATTGATGAAAATATATGAGTAAGTTGGTCAATCACAACAGTAAGACATGATCCAATTGATAAATCTCTCATTGAATTTATCGTCCATTCCTCCCCACTTAGCCTCTCACACGTACCAAAACATAATTAGTGTCAAAACAAAATGAACAAAATTCCCCACAGGCACAGCATCTCATGATATTACGGTTATTACTGACCACAGTGCATGTGTTGGGCCGGGAATGCCAGAGGGATTCGTAGGTCATCAACAATGAACAACCTCGAGTTTGCATTGGGCCGCTTTTCTTGTTCTCGTTTTTGGGCATGTCAATGTAACATAAATAAAGCCCATTATTTGCAAACAAATAACAAGGCCTGGTGGGTCCAAGACCAGATTGTAGCAAAATCCATAGCCCATAGTCTCTGCAGTAGAATCGACACCTCTCATTAGCGCTAGTCCATGAATCATGACGTCTTTTGCATAATCAACAACCCCAGTAAATCCTCATCATTTGGCGCAACAGTAACGGACATTGGGTAGAGGTTTAGATATTGACCCGACCTCCATCACTTTTTTCTATAATGTTAATATTAATAGTTTTGGATTCCCTTCTAACTTTTGCTATAGAATACTTCTATTTTTTATAGACTTACAAAGATATCTTTGTACA
The DNA here is from genome assembly GCA_005392925.1 of Aquilaria sinensis. Lineage (NCBI taxonomy): Eukaryota > Viridiplantae > Streptophyta > Magnoliopsida > Malvales > Thymelaeaceae > Aquilaria > Aquilaria sinensis. Next base: position 303,839 of record SMDT01002653.1, on the reverse strand, counting down.
AAAAAAAAAAAAGACCCCAGTAAAATAAATGGGTTGACCCCAAACTAATTTTTCTAATGTATCATTAGTCATCATTAGTCATCAAAGCAGATACATCTCCTAAACAAATCTTTTTATACACATAAAATCTTAGATCACACCCATTCTCTTAACATGAATGTGTTAAGCTCTTCTTTTTCTTCTTCTTCTTTTTCATACAAGTCTATAAGGATGCAAGGATATACTTATATTATTCAAATGAGGAAATATCTACTTTTTCGGGGATTTGTAAGATGACTGAAGCAGTAGCAGTACATTTTTGTTGTGTTAGTGAAAAAGAATTGAATCCTGACTGTCATTCTCGGTAATTGACTTGGCGATCGAGGACATGTTGGGCCCTTGTAATCATACAAATTCATATTGGTTGATCCTTATTGACGTTTACATCAGCCATCATCCTCCAAGGTCTTTGAGGTGACAATAAGATCGAGCTGGTGAATTGTGTAAGAGATCATAGGGTGACAATGGGAATAGACAATAGATATAGCTAAGTAGCATAATTTTGGAAGAATATTACCATGGCTTGCAGTTTCTTCTTGGATTTTCATTTCTTTGATTCAAGCAATGCTAGCACAGTCTAACAAAACAATAAACTGGGTTAAAAATGGCAACAGGTTAGGTCAAATACAGATGTGTCATTTCGTCCACTCATACTCGTAAGTATCTATTCGCCAGTGAAGTCACGCGTATTTGTCAACTGGTAAGATTTTGCAACCATACCCACGACTAAAGGATGTTTGTTCCCGTGGATAGTCAATATGTTGTCCATTGAAAAGGAGAAAAAAAACTGCATTAACCGTGATCTATTCGCTCTCTGTTGTTCAACACCATAACTTTTTGTTCTCTTTTACTTTAACCACCATCTTCCTCAAAAGAATAGCTAATGTTGTCGCTTATCCAATTTATCGATCTTGAAGTTCAGCCAACTTAACAAACACCTAACATGATGATACAAAAAAAGTTTGTTGAAGAGATCTGTCCTATGACATGAATAAATTTTCTTTAAAATTTTTAAAAAAATATATGGATGAAACCAGGAAAGTCATCAGCAGTGAAATTGTGTCCCATCACGAATAGGGTATTCACATATCACGAGTTTTATGAGCTTAACTACCCATCCCAAAGAAGACTCTCATAGTGTTTTTTTCATATCAAGTGAGTGACTGGCCTCCTTTAATCATAGTCATACGTCAATTTGCCATGAAAAAGAAAATAACTAAAGGTGGCTTATTTAAGGAAAGTTCAAAACATGAGTAGTGTGCTGATGATTTTTGTCCCCATCTCATATATCACTAGGACGATGTTAATTTAGAAATGTTTGGCACAAATTTGAAACAAAATGTAGCTTAGGGCATATTTGAAATGAATGAAAAAAATTTGATCACCTTTCAATATTACTCTCATGATGTGTGAAAGGATGAGTTCACAATAAGAATGCCATTGTGCCATGATGTCATAGCACTTCTAGTCCTAGACAATCAAAGATAGGGAAAATTACAAAAATCCGTATGTGATTTGGTCTAACCTACACTTTGTACTCTTTATTTTGAAAAGCTTACACTTTACCCCTGTTTGCTGTATGGTGTATGGTAACAACTTCTGAAACACTAATTTAAACTACATGATAATAATGTCCTATTAATTTCAAAATTTTTGATATTTTTTTCACAGCTAAGTAGCTAACCGACATTTAAAAAATACTAATATGTATTTATAAGGAGAAAAATACATTTACAGAAAGGAAAAACTAATAATTTAAAATGTTCATTAATTATTAAAAAACTATTGAAAAGATTGAAATTATTGAAAGATAACTGTTGTATAGTTTAAATACAATTTCAGAAGTTACTATCAGATAGTGTAAAAAATACAGGGGTAATTGTAGGTTAGGGTATACCTTAGGGGGTAATTGTAAATTTCCCTAAACGATAAAACAAAACCATGTGAAGGGGGTTAATTGCATCTGTGACCCCTAATTTTTTATTATTGTCCTATTTTTGGACCATAACTTCAAAATCTCGCATGAAAAATTCTCAACTTTAATTTTTTGTTTCATTTTAGACCTTTTGAAGATGAAAACCATTAGAATAAATGAAACTGGCTACATGGCATGCCAATGTGGCACGATTTGCCATTGTAGCCCAATAATCAACTATTGGGGATGATGTGGAAATGAAGAAAATTAATAAAAAAAATATGAAAAAAGGAAAATAATTTGAAAAAAAAAAGAGAAAATGTAAAAAAAAAAAAACCCCATGTCTACGCCACCCTCCGCCACATCGCCATCTCCACCGTCCTTCCTCGCCCAGCCTAACACCCTCTTGCCGCCCAGCCCGTTTCAGCCGATGGCTCACTACCCCGACAATTCTCTTCATTTTTGCTAGGTGGGGTTGATGCTGGGTGGGTACGGGACAGAGGTGAAGCCGCGAATCTTCTCCACCATTGATCGTGCCTTTGCTTGTTGTCGAATTGGGATAAATAGTTAGTGAATCGTGCCTTTGCTCATAGTTGAATTGCACCTTCGCTCTCTGTCGATCATGCCTCATTTGCTTGTCATGGAATCAAGACGAATCATTATCGATCACGCATCCTTCACCTTCAATTTCAGTGCCCTTTGCCTTCGATTTCAGCCTCCTACACCACCACTGATCCGATCTTCCTCTTTCATGGACGGGCTTGGACACGAACATAGTGGCCATTTAGGGCCATTTCATGCCGGGCAGTTGAGGAGCCACTAGAGTTGAGGCTGAGAGAGAGGTGGATGTGGGGCAATATGGCAAAGAAGGGGAGATGTGGTAGAGGTTGGCGTGGGGTTAAAGACTCATGGCAATGGAAGGAAGCTGAAGGTTTAATATTTGTTTATTTTTTTCTTTCATTTTCCACATCATTGCCAAGGGTGATTCATTGTGCCACGTGGTCAATCAGTTCCATTAATTTTAACGATTTCTATCAGTCAAAGGTCTAAAACAAAACAAAAAAATTGAGGTTGAGGATATTCCATGCACAGTTTTGATATTTAGGTCCAAAATAGGATAATAATAAAAAGTTAAGGGTGATAGATGCAATTAACCCCATGTGAAGGGTACCAATATCTGGTTCAATATAAATGGGTTAATTCTACTTTCCCCTTTAAGTGTTCTCACTAACCACACTTATGACCAAATTTGGTAAGAAATATATGTTAATATATATGTTAAACTAGTTCCTTTGCCCCATACAATGTACGGGTGTAATTTTTTTTTATATATTTTAATCGTATACATAGTTGTCTAATTATTGTTATTAATAATAATAATAATAATAATAATAATAATAATTTGAAAATAAATCTATATGCCATACATTTAAAAAAATTTATCTATTTTTATTTTTTATAAAAAATAAATGTAACAATTAAAAAATAATGATCCATTTAAAATCTAAAATGTGAGTTTGATTTTCAATATTTTTCATTCTCAAGTTCCCCAAAAACCAAGTAAAGAATAGAATATCAATCCCTAATTATCCAACTTGGAAATTCAAATTTCAACTAAATCTTTGAACTTATAGGAAAAATTAAATATGTACAATTTAGATGATATTTTATATTTTATATTTTTATATTAATAAATATTTAATAGAAGAATTACTCAAATTAGTTGTTAGTACATAAAGAGAATTAAAAGGAAAATGGAAATTGCAAAAAATATATTATTTTTTTAGCTAAACAAAAGAAAAAAAGAATAGTGTAGTAAAATTAAAAATAACACAATTAATTGCATCTAACCATATCTCAAAAAAAATTATAAAACAATTGAAACTATTATATAGAAAAAGTATAAATCCATCACCACTAATGCAAAAAAGAAAGAAGTATTAGATGGTATGAGACATTTCTTTCTGTTAAAAAAATAAAGTAAGAGAAACAAATGATTGAATTATTGTGGATAGAATTAAAATTACCTAAAGTTTTATATCCAAAGCCTAACCATTTTGGCATCAAATAGACTTGAAAATTTTTTGTTCCTTTCTCTAGCTGACAAGGTTAGGCTAGTTTATACAAATTATTTTTTTTCTAATTAGTATATAATTAGTTTTTATTCAATGAATTGAATTACACATTCAATGTATAAATTTGGCATAATTAATGGATCAAAATTATTACCTAGTAAATGTTAGTAACCGAAACATTAAATAAAATAATAAATAATTCTAATAACATTACTATCGTAATAAGTAACAATAACTCTAGAAAAAATCTCATAAAGAATCAAATTATATCAATTATTAAATTGACAAGGCATGTAAGTAAATGATTAACTATAAATCCATCGGTATACTTTAATAAGTAGAATTATGTTTAAGATGGATAAAGATAGAAGATGAGGACCAAATTATAACTAAATAAAAATTCATATGATGTCAATGCAATAAAAATTCAAATAATGAAGTATAGTTAAAGTGTTCCTAAAATATTTTGGCATTGAACAATGAGTCAAAAGTCTTTAAAAAGATCAAAGAAGTTATATAATTATTGGTTCCAATCTATTGTATAGGTTTCTCTTATATATATATATAATATAAATATTATTCACCGTTTATTTCAAATCAATATTTACTAAATGGAGTGAGCTGAGGAAAAAAACAAATGACCAGTTAACTGGTTTGGGAGGTTTAGGATGGAGGATAATGGATAAAATAATAAAATTAAAGTCTACAATTGTAAATTATAGAAGATATAGAGCTTCTAATTATTAGCAGATGTTATTGTTAGTTAATAAAAAAGAATAATAAGTGAAGTTCAAAGTAAAAGAATAAATTAGATGCTGCATGCATGCTAAATAATCAATAGCGTGGAAGAGAATGGTAGAGAAAACAATGAAGATATTTGAAGCAAAAGAGGAAAATGTAATCATACAATTACTTGTATAAGAAAGTGAGAAAGGCATGAGTAAAAAGTTGTAAAATTTGTCATTGATGGGTAAGAGAAAATAAAATAAAAATTAAAAAAACAAAAGATGGAAAAGTTAATGTAAAGATATCAGGAAAAAAAAAAGGGGATGTTGAAAGGAAAAGACATGATGGGAGTAGGTTTTAAGGAATTAATGTATTATTATCGTTATTAGCAGTAAATAGATTTGTTTGATAAATGTAAGTAAATGCAGCAGAGTATGGGTAGAAATTTAAGGGTTTAGTAGTGTTTGTACTGCTCATTTTCATAATTCCCTTACAATATTCACCACTATATTTTATAATGTCTCGTGCCCAAGCAGAAGTTGAACCAAATTTCATTTTCACAGATAACCTAACATGAAGTGAAGAAGAATGAGTGACAAAAAGGCAGGAACTACAGCTGAATAAGCTCATTCTTCATGCATGTGCGAAACGAGATTTATGCTTTGAACTTCTCCACCAATGAATGACTCAGTTGCATTTTTTGAGAATTTTTATCTCTTATAGTAAGAAGAGAAACCTTTTCGGTACTATTAGATGATTAATACAATAGAATATTATATTAATGTAATGGATAATGGAACATTACTAGTGTTGCCGAGGCCAACTCCTCTTGCCGGGAAGTTGATTGGGAGGTGTCTATGACACCTAACTCAGTAGTATAAGTGTTCACCGAGCGAATATGGTCGGATTCATTTTAACTCAAACCGTGTTGTATAGGTGACCAAGTTGCTCAATTTAATATTTGAACTGAACTACATCACATACCCTAAAATTTGACTAAAATATGAACTGCATAAAAAAATAGTTCGGGTCAGTTCAATATCATCGGTTTATCTTAATTCTCCTATAAAATAATTTCATCTTATTATGCCAGGTTTGTAGCTCAATATGTGCTGAGTATTAGGGCATTTTTCTGTTTTTTTGGATTTTAGAAGGTCTGTTGTAACCTATTTTCCAGCAAGCTCAAAGTAAGCGGTAGGAACCAGGTGTGAAGCTGGGTACAAGTACAACAGCGGTTAAGGAGGCAAAAGGATGAGCAAACGAATTTCTCTTAATGTGGAAATGCCCAGATCATAAGTAATATTTGTGTTGAGACTACTGGTACTTTTGTGGGATTTTTTAACGTAATTAATATATTTTTCCAGCAAACTCAAAACAGGTGTAGGGGAGGTGCATTTGGCTGGACTTCAACGTGAGCTGATTTGTTCACTTGATTTTTTTTGTGTGGTACATATTTAGTGATAGGGAAACCATTGTGAAGGGGAAACAAAAACCATAATTCTCTTGTAAATCTATTGTGACAGGGAAACAGAAATCATGATTGCTCAAGTTTACATCTATTGGTTCGTTTGAGATAATCAATTTTTATATCTCTAAATCCGAATCACCTCGTTATCATGATCAGTTTTAATTTTTAAAAACCAAACTTTGCATAACCGACATAGTTATTATACTGGTTTGTTTCGATCTATACAATTTTAGGGATTGAGTGGGTTAATTAGATGAACACACAGCAATTTACTTAACAACTTGAGTTATAGAAGAACTGTTCTCAAGCGTGCACATCTTGTCATCCTGTAGAGTGGCAGAATATGTAGGCTTTGGTGATGATCCCTCAGCTTTTGGGGAGGGTCCTTGTCTTTTACAGCGTTCCATGCAGGGGAATTGGAAAATATATATATATAATTATGGGAGAATCTCCCCAATTATTGCTCATTAGCCCATGACATGTTCCATTTGCGTTTTGTAGGCCGCTCACTCTAGTCATGACTCATGACTCATGACTCATGAATCATGATTCGATCCTTACTTGTCATGAATTTGATCATATCTCATGTTTTTTTTGGGAATAATGTTATTTTATAACCTGCAACACGTAAGAAAGTTTCTCCGGTCTTGAATTATCTCATATCTTCCGGGAGTATTTCATTCTACCAACAAAAATTCTAAATAAATACATATAAAAAATAGACAAATGAATCTCAAATTCAGATAAGATAATTTTAATATCAAAAAAATGATTATCAGGATTAAACAAATGCATTTTAGAACTAGAAAAATGAATATCAGAAATAGATATATAATAAAAATAGCAGAAATGTTTCTTAAAATCTAAACAACATGATTTCAATCCTAAAAAAGCAGTGGCGGCTCCACACCGGAGGCAATGGGGGCAATTGCCCCCATTGAAATTTTGTAAACTTTTGATTATCTATGTACATATCTTGAAAAAATAGATCCTCATTTATTATTTTTACCTACAAATGCTTCCACAAACTCTTTGAACTTTTAAAACGTTAGTATGTATGAGTAATAAGTATATTAATATAGTCCTTATCCTATCATTTTACCTTCATTTGTTAATTAACAAATAAAACTTTAGGGGTTGACTTATAATTAACCCTCTTTCCACTCTCTCTTGACTCTTTCCTTCCCAATTCCTAAACTTCAGTCCCAATTCTTATTTTCTAATTAGAGACCACATAACAGACATAATAAAGGATAATGAGAGCGAGAAAAACACATCAAACAGGAGACAAGAATCAAGTAGCTTTATAATCTGTCACAACTACCTCCCCTTATTGTTTAGTGTTCGCCCAAACCTCATTGGCCACCACTATAACCAGGGGTAATAGACCTAGTCGGCTAGTGATGTACTGTACTTACTAGTCTATGTATTGTTCTTATTGATGATATAAAAGTTATAGTTCTGACTTTGCCCCCAATAGGAAAAAGTTCCTGCAGCCACTACTGCTAAAAAGTACTTATCAAAATTAGATAGATGCATAGTAGGACTATTACCAAAAATACTAAATTTAGCGACAAATAAATACCAAATTTAAACGAATTGTTATAACAAAAATACTAGCACCACTGTATTTTTTAGCACCACTTAATCACAGCCTGACATGGCTACTATCGTGGCATGTTGAAATGGCAAATAATTAAAGATAAAATAGAAAAAACAAACAGAGTCCTATGTCACAAAGGAAGAGGGGGTGTTCTATTGGACATAGATCCTAAACAAAACTCAACAGTTGGCAAGTATAGATAGATGGAGTGAATCAGTTAGTTGAATTTATGAGTTTTTTTTGTTAATCTAACTGTTTCTCTTTTTTGTGCATGAAGAAGATCTGCAAAAAAACACCACCATTGGCTGGTCCTTCTCAACTTTTCCCTCTATTCCATCAATTGTTGTTGGTGGACCATGTTAGTTCAAGATGTCAAGGACCAAGGAAAATGAAATGGCTAGGTTCTTCTTCTTTGCTACTCTACTTCTGTATCTCATCATCTCCCTCTTCTTCAAGATTGTCTTCAATAAGTGAACGTAACTCCAACTTGATGTGGCAAGTGAACCCAATTCAAGAATGTCATGTTACCATACTTCCTTGCTTGGATAGCAGATGATAACCGGTAAGCTTGAGGATGATTTTGAGGATTTGGCACTCTAGATTCTACTTAAGCAATTAGGGCTTTACTACCAGTAATTTAGTTCTTTTACTTTGATAGAAAATAAAAAAATTTAATATTTGTAAAAAAGTGATGTGGCATAATTGATGTGTAAGGCTGTGGAAGTCTTGGTGATTACTGATGGTGACCATAGCAAGACTCTTATTATAAACAAATGTTACATTAAATACGTTAAGTTGGGAGGACATGGTACCCAAAACAAAAAAGTTGAGAGGACATAATTTAGGTGGATGATAAATAGCCTCTTGTAGCCAAGTTGGGCTTTCCTAAACCAGAGTTTAGAACTTATCAAACTCACTTTTTCAGACAGAGTGTATCCTAAGGTCTACTATTATTTTAGTGAATGTGAAATTGTCGATCTTAACCACCTCTTTCATTGGTCTACTTGGAATTTTGCTTGTCATCTTAGTGCTGTCATTTTTCCAACACTGGATCAATTGAGAACTGATAGTAACTCAAGACATCACCACTACAGCTGTATCCATATGCTACAACTACGAGACCAATTCGTTAAGTTTATTATGGAGCCAAGCAGCGTTGCCATACATTCTATCTCTCCCAAATTTTTTGCACTATTTACTATTCATAATAATTAATATTTTTTTTTATCTTCAATAATTTAATAAATAAATATGAAATTTTGATATATAAATGATATATACATTAAGACTTATAGCTTTTAAGTATAAATTTTAATTTTTTAACAAATAATAATATAAATAAATTCTAGTTAAACATAAGTACAAAAAGTAAAATATATTGAAGAATATGGGATGAGAGTACTACTATGTATTGCTCTTGATCAAGTCTTTTCTTTTCATTGTTTTCACAGCATTTGATTTTTCATCTCTTTATAATGTGGAGGCTGGCGTAGGGTACTAGGGTTCCCCCCCCCCCCCCCCTTTCACCTAGCAGTATTCCTACAAGTAAATAAAGATTAATCTGCTTAATACACAAGCACTTAAAAAATTGTTGACAAAACACAACATAAAGGTAGAAAATAATAGCCGTCACCGTACATTTTGATGCAATTTTACTTGCGACCATGAAAAATCACTTTCGAGTTACAACGTATGAGTTCTTTCTGAAACCAACTATTTGATGCAGGGCCAACAATCATATGACTGTTTTTTTTTCTGGGTATTCAAAGGATCTTTACAAATGTATAAAATTGAGAGTATGTCTATATCTAAAGAAAGGGGATTTTTTTTTTTCCGAGATCCTAGAAATTCACCGAACCAAAGTATGTGACATGTATGGGGAAATTGATGGAAGCAGAATTTGAATTCCCGGACATCCGCGGAGTTTCTCTAGGGCTCAAACCAACTATAATTTTGGAGATTCACAAACCTAAATGGACTTATGGAGCGCCTCTATCTCTTCTGTGACCTGATCTCTTGCCCTCCCTCCTCCATCTGTGTTTCCGTTGGTCACCTTTGCATAAACATAATCGATTTTTAAAAGGTGCACAAGACTCTCTTGTTGAATTGCTTTTCTGGTATGTTTTTTAAGATGGGGAATAATGTTACGAAACAGAGAAAATACGAGGGCTTTTCTGCGAAAAGTTTCAATCTTTCTGTATTGGCATGAATACCACCCATCCCCCTGTACTATCACCACTTGGACACATAACCCCCCTACTATGAATCGTTACAACTCAGTCTCAGTCCCCCAAGTCCTAGAAAACGCTCAATTAGCCCTGGTGAGATCACGTGGCTTCCCAGCCGTCTGATTTTAACGGCACTTCTCTTTCTCCGTCTGAGGTAACCTCCCCCCCTACCGATCATGCAACCGGCGTCGATGACCATCCTACCTTCCTCGGCGTCCCCATCTTTGTTCTTCTCTTCTCTGCAAATCTACTCGATCGACAAGATCTTGCTCGCCACCATGATCGTCCTTTTCTTTGTTGCCCTCCTCCTCTTCGCCTTCCACATCTACGCTCGCTTGTATCTCCTACGCGCCCACCGCCGCTACCACCGCGATAACATCGTCTTCCACGTCGACTCCTCCTACTCCATTCCTGCCACCAATAGTGGCCTCGACGCTCGTGGTCTAAATTCCCTCCCATTTTTCACCTTCTCCTCCGAGACTCACCCCGATTTCGTACTTGAATGTGCCTTCTACCCGTAGGAATTCGAGGAAAATGAATCGTTCGATGATGGCAGTGGCGACCCTCAGAGTGTGGCGGCGCTCCTTTGGTGGGAGAAGATCGAGAAGATCAGGACCCTGCAGTGGCTTGCGGCGACGGGTCTGGTTTCGGCGTCGTCGGAGTCAGAGATGGAAGGCAGACAGAAGGGTGGAGGAGGTCGATTCGTTGGGCGCTGAGGGCATCAGATGGGACATAGGAGTGGGTGGTCGAAGGGGGGGGGCGTCGGAGGAAGGGAGGAAAGGGCGGTTGGCAGAGGGCAGTGAAGATTGATATGCAGAAGGCGGCGGAGGAAAAGAAGGGAGGAAGCGGCGGCTGGCAGTCACAGCGGAAGGGGACGCACGCCATTAGTGACTGACAGCAGCCCGCCCACGTGATGTCACGTGACAGCTTCAGGGGTCACATTGCACGATTTTGAGAAGTTGGGGGACTGAGTTGTAACGAGTTATGGTAGGGGTTTATGTGTCCGAGTGGTGAGAGTACTGGGGGGCGGGTTGTATTTAGGCCTTCTCTCTTTCAAACGGTATGAAAGACCAGAGGGAGGACAGGAGTGCAAGGAGATGGGACCAGAAACCCACAACTAAAAGAGAAATAATCAATCAATACTGCGGAAAAAATCGTAAATTCCTCAATGACAGAATCATAGCCACGCGCCTGTGAGCACGTCTGCATCACAAGCCAATCGTAGTTGCTGGAAATGGCTCGCTGTTATGTTCGCGCTTCGGTAGTAATTCTTTCTTAAGTTAAAGAGCTTGGATTGAGTTTTCATTTTCATTTTCATTACAAAATCTGAGACCTTTAGCTGTCAGAATCAAAACTTAAAAACCTCCTTAATTCCTGCTACTTTCTTTCTTTTTGCTCTTCACCTTCCAAACTTGGGCAAGAACTACTGAAGCAGAACACGAGTCAGGAACAACAAAGGAAGAGAAAAAGTAGCTTCTGCTGTTGGGTTGGGTTGGGCTGCAGAAAAGACTTCTCCTTTCTGGGTTTGAAGGACCCCTTTCACGTTAAGAGAACAGATTCGTTCGAGGTATCAATTGTCTTGTTTCTCTTATTACAAGTTTTTCCTTTTTGAATTATTTGGTTTTGGGTGAGTGAATTTTTCTTCTTCTTTTAACCAGTTCCTCAATGCTCATTGATCTTTTCTAGTTTTTCTTTGTTAAATATCACTGAGTAGTGATTATGGGTTGTAGTCCCCTTTATGGCTTTGTATTGGGGCGCATTTAACAATCTTGTGTAATAATTTTTGCGGCTGATTTGTTGATTGAATGCTTTATATATTTAGATCCATTCGAATTCAAAAAGGGTTAGCTACAAATTATTAGCCAGGGCCCATGATGTTTGTTTGTTTACCCTATCATTTACATTGTGAAAGTGCATTACAGTTCGATTTCAGACGGGGTTGCGAGGGATTGAAGTTTAGGTACTTCTGGAAGTTCTATGTACTTGTTTCTTATGGTTGCAGTTCTATAATCTTTTTGGTTATATTTTTTAGGCTGGCTAAGTCTATTCCAATGCATGATTCCCAGGTTACTGAAGGGCTTGTTCGTCAGCATATGAATCTTGGGTACTAGAACTTTCCAAGGATGGAAAAGGTTGGCCAAGATTGTCCATACCCCGGATGCTTCTTTTGTGTCATGAAAGAAGGAAATCCAAGCAAGCGCAGAGCCAGCATACTCAAGTTTTTCAGGGACCTTCCTTCGCAAGATGATGATGGCCAGGTCCTCCCGATCAGTGGCCTGTGGAACACTGCTATGGCTCATCCGAATGATCCTGAGTTTATTGAACTGGGGATTTTTGAATGCATGGCTGCACTGATATGGAAGGGTCTTAAGAATCGCCGGTGGCTCTCTCACGATCAGAACATATACATTCCTTATTATGCAGCTCATATTATAGGATCCTACACCATGAACATGGAAGAGTTTGCTGAAAGGGCAGTACACGCTGGTGTGATCCCTCCTTTAGTTGAACTTTTGAGAGGCAGGTTAACTTGGGTTGAACAAAGAGTTGCAGTGAGAGCTTTAGGACACTTGGCTACGTATCCTGGTACTTTTGCTGCTGTAGCAAGTCATGGTGAGATCCTTGAGCTCTCTATTCAGTTAGCAATGAGCTCACTGGAAATAGTTTACTCGCACTTTTACCAGTATGTTGATAGAAGGGTTAGTTATCACTGTGATCTGCTAACTCGTGGCATGGGTGGTGTAGAAATGGAGTCTAGAAAGGCAGAAGAATGGGCTAGTCAGCTGCAATGTTGGTCTCTTCAGCTTATTAATTGCTTTGCTTTCAAGCCCGAGTTCCTTCCTACCATATGCAAACCTGAATTTCTAGCGAAACTTCCAGGAATGTGGGGTGGACTAGTAAATGAAAATTCTCCAGCTGGTATTGGATTATTAAGAACAATTTGCCACCAAAAGCTTGGCCGGGGGCCTGTTGCCAGTTGTCCTGGCATTGTAGAAGCCTTATGTAACATTGCTCGCTCTTCGGATGATTGGCAATATATGGCCATTGATTGTCTCCTTTGGTTGCTTCAGGATCATAGCACATGTCATAAGGTAAAATGTTGCACTTAATCTTTTTTTCCTCTTTAATTGTTACATCTCTATCCTTGTTCTTTAGTAATTTCGCATTTCTTTTGTCATTTTCTACAAGCAGTTCATGTAGATCCTGAGTATCATGATGCTACATCATTCTGTGACTACCAAGCAGGGAAATTAAAATTGATTCCTTGTATGTTTTTAAGCTACTTAATGGCATTCTGAGCCTTGCTCTTGAAAGTTGCAGCCCTAGGGACTAGTTTTCAGCGCAATTGATAATTATGGTTGTTTTTCCCAGCCATTGGATAGGGCTGTTCATCCAACCTGCTGAACTGACTGATCCAAACTGATGGTCATGCAGGTTTTATGCGGGGTTTGGGTCGCTCTAGGTTCAAAAAACAGAAACCTGGTGATGCATGTGCGTCGGTTCGGGTTCATAATCTTTGCACTAACTACTCACAGCCCAAAATAAGAAAACATGGGCCCATCTTTAGCCCTAGCCCAATTCCTAATCTAATCACAATTTTAATAATCATAATCAGTAAGTAGAAATTTCATCCACCTATAATAAACACAATTTTTTTTCCTAAGATCCATAATTTTTTCATTATTAAAATTTTTATGAAATTATCGCTTATGTGAGTAATTAGTAACTAGAAAGTTCACATTTAATATAGTGATTTTCACTATTGATAGACAATGTTTTTCTGAAGTTCGTCTTTTATTGTTAACATTTTTATAAAGTTACTTCTCATTTATAACAATTCTGGTAAATATAACTATTTCCATTTCTATTTCACCTTGTACACCAACTATTTTTCCTTTTGGCTTGTAATCATTGGATGAGATCTAGATAAAGTATTACCTTAATTGTCAATCACAATGAGCTGGGCGGTTAAGGAAAATGGACCATAGTACTATCAAGTGCTAGCCAATTACAGTTATCATTTTAATGTCTTGGACTGTGTGGAGTGATTTTAACAGTAAAAATGTGTTTAGCCTTAAGTTAGGCTAATTTTTGTAACTTCACCTTAGAAGGACCCCTATACAGAATGTTCTGTTTATAGGGGAAGTTGAAACACGGTCATAACAAACCGAATTGAGCCACTTTATATGCAGTTTGGGTTCTATCACATTTCAAAGACATGCAAGTCATGTCGGGTTTCAAACTTTGGAACCCGAAGTTGATGGGGGTCAGGTCGCGTTTTGGTGAAACTTGATGTTACCTACCCCAACAAACACTCCTTTGATGCTTTCAGTTATCATTTTAATGCCAAAAAATGATGTTCAGTTGAAATTTTATATTTTGGGCTTGGTTAAGACATTCGAGTTAAAAGAATGGAAACGAATGTCAAATTATGTTTCTTCACTCTGTCATGCAGATAATTGACAAGGCTGTACCAGCACTAGTTGACCTTGCAGAGATCACAACCCTTGGTGACCACAAAAAGTTGGGTGAATCCATTGTTAGTGCCCTTCGTGAATGTGTTCAATCTGAAGGCACTGCACGCAATTTGCTCAATATCCGTACTAAAGAACTGATCGAAGAACTACTAAAGTCAAAGGAGAATTTAAAACGAGAGAAGGTTATGCTAAAAGAGGACCTCCATATAAAACAGGCTGCTGCATTAGTTGTCAAGCTTGAAGGAAATTCTCTGTTCTCAGCCGGAAATATTGCTGAAGCTGCATCTAAGTACTCGGAGGCATTAGCATTATGTCCTGTGAGATCCAAGAAGGAGAGAGTTGTTCTATACAGTAACCGAGCTCAGTGTCATCTGCTGTTACAACAACCCTTGGCAGCAATTAGTGATGCTACGCGCGCTTTATGTCTTCACAACCCCCCAAACCGTCATGCCAAAAGCCTGTGGAGGAGAGCCCAGGCTTACGACATGCTAGGCTTAGCAAAAGAGAGCTTGTTAGATGCCATTCTCTTCATAAATGAGTGCTCTCAGTCAAATGATCCTGATCTTTCACTGAAGCACAACAAGGTTCCGGACTATGCTGAGCGGCTAGTCAAGAAGCAGATGCGTGCAGCTTGGTTATTTAGAGAAGCAGCCATCAAACATGGAGGCATTCACTGTGATGCTGGTGATATCTATGGTCATGACTCTGATGATTCTGAATGGGAGACCGCAAGTGAGAGTGATATAGGAAATGATGGAAGGGATGATATGGGAGATGACATCGATGATGATAATGAGTGGAAGAATGAGGATGACTCTAAAGACAAATATGAAAAGCCCTCAATGAAAGGTAATGGTCATGATTTCTTGTGTGTTAGGATGTAGTTTTACCTAAACATGCATTCATATGCTATATGGCAAAGCAAAATGATGAGTGGGAAGGTGTCTGTGTGAGGTGACTTCTTGTCATAAAGATGGAAAAACTTGTAATGAATACGATATTAGCCAATCAGTGGTCACTCTTCTCTTTAAAAGGTACCAACTTTGTGTCACAGTGCCAATTCAATCTTATTTTGCAGTCATTTGGGAGAAATGGTTGTAGTCTGCGTTACAGTATGTGATGACGCCATTTTATCTAATAAGTTGTTTGGTTCTTGAACTTGTTGAAGTCATTAGTGCGGCAATAGTTTCAGAATTATGTCATTTGTTGAGCCTAACTTCTAGCTGCACCAAGTTTGCTATTTTGTCTACATTCCGTGGTTCTTAAGGTGCTTGTAGCTTTTGTACCACTAGTTGGGGTGATCTTTATTTTTGGACAAGTTCAGAGATTGGCATTTATTCTCTTTGTTGCTGCTATGATTGAATTTTTGTGTGTATTGTGTCAGTCTTAGTGACACTCAACCTGAAACTGGTAGTTCTAAGCTATTCTTCTAGAGGTCTAAATAATAGCTGAAGCAAGAACTTTCTATTCAAAAAGGGTTCTCTTTGGTTCTAGTCTCATTTATTAATAAATCTTAGATTAACATACTTAATACATCAAGGGTGTCAATCTTTTTAGTGCTCATCCTTAGAAGGTGATACTCTAGTTTGATGGGAGTTGTTCTTTTATTTGCCTGAGAATGATCATGGTCTGTTTCGCTATGTGGTTGTTTCTGACCTTAAGGTTTTCAACTTTCAATATAATGCTGACCCATCATTTTGGCTGTTACCATCAATTTACACTTTTGTGTGATTTTCACATCCAGTGTAATTGGTTAAGACACCAATGCATTGTCTGCTAGTGTAAGCATAGTCATATATATATTTCATTCGTACATCTGAGCAAAGCCAAGGGGTGTGGTTTTGAACCTTGGACCTTATGATAACAACCCTTGGCTTTAAATAGTAGGCTAAGCCTTAGTTGTTATAATGCCCAGTGTGCATCACAATGAACTGATGCATGGCCTTGTAAAGCTATGACAATTTGTTATTATGCTCGGCATTTCATAGCATTTGATTTGTTCTTGATTTTGTGCAGGCATAAGGCATGCGTACAATGTGCATCTCGCAGAAGATGAAGCATGAGTGCCGGGGAAGGATACCGATACTCTGTATGCATCAGATATTCACCACTATCCAATGATGAGAAGTTGCGTGGTTAAAGCAGTTCTTTCCTGCATTTTCCAAAGTCCACAACTGCAGAATAGTCTCTGCATCTGCCTCAGTCTCGTAATCTGATCGGTGTGTGGTTTGCCCTGCTGATTGTCTTAGAACAAATATATGTTCCTTCAAAATTATTGATCATTTATTTATTTTTTTGCTCCCGGTGTATGTTTATGTTGATGTCAACTGTGGAGGACTAGAAAGATTTTGTGTAGAGGATCAGCTTGAGGATGTGCAACTATTTGAGTGATTTTGATGAGGCTTTGTGTACATAAAACCCTGAAAGGGTTTAATCATGTTAGGACAATGTTCTTAGTTCTTTTCTGCTGGCTTGTGCTTCGCAGTTGTTTTATGCTTGAAGACTTGTTCATTACAAAAACAACCCTTACATACATACATACATACATAGCTTGTTGCCTGCTACGGTCCAGCTGATTGGGTTTTCTTTATTCTTTTTCTAATGGGTAATGTCAATCGGCCTTACAAGCCTACAACTATGCTGCATACATATTCAGGAGCAATTTAATGACTTATTTATGGTGCGGTTGTTGTGGTGTTTCTAGTACTGAAATCAACGGCTGGAAGTACTTGGGGTCCCTTCCTTAATGGTGACACCCCCTCTTCATCTGGTGCCAGTAAGGTCCCTGGTTCGGACTTGGCGCCACCAGAAAGCCTCCTCTTCTACGATAATTTCTCATTTATTATCTTCTTTCTTAAGGACTTCATTACCTACCTCATTTTCCTCTTTTTTAGTTTCTTCTACTTAAAGTTGAAGTGGGATAGGCACGAGAAGCCCTGAAAATTGGAACTTTTATACATTTTAAAATTCATTTAAGGTGGTCCGCTATATAAGCAAATCTGAACAGCAGAAACAGAGTGGCTTTATGAAAAAGCTTTTTCTAAAAAAATGTTAGATGTATATAATATTACGGTAGGTTTACGTGGGCGGCAGCCATACCCACCAAATTTGGTGGAGCATATTGCCTCTTAGGGCTGAATATGTTCTTATTTCAGAATATATATATATATTATATATATATATATACATACACACACACACGCACGCACAAACATGTTCTTTCGTGATTTAGTATATAGCTTGTTGCTTCTTTCTGTTCTATTACTGATTATATTTATTCTCTGGTAATATACATACTCGTGATTAATATATAGTTTATTGCTTCCTACTTTCTTGTTTCTATTTTTAAACATATCCTCATTATTCTTGTTCCAATGTGTATTCTTAATTTCTTACTGTTTTAGTATACATATATTTTTTTTTATTTCTTTATAGTTTTTTATTGCTCTCTATATATCTTATGTTACTGGTAGACCTGTTCTATTTGTTCCTTGATCTATTCCTCCAATTCTTTGGCCTGTTATAGTTATTTCATTGTTATATCTTCTTGTTCTTTAACAAATATAACTTCCATTTTATTTAATGATTGCTACCTACTCATGTTTTACTTATTTCTTAAATTCTTATTTATGTTCTTTTGTTGATTATAATTGTTCCATGTTCATGCTTTTTGACAAATCTAACTATTACTTATACTATTTGATAATTGCTCCCTACTGCTATTTTACTTGTTTCTTGAATTCTTCTTCAGTTCTTCTTGTTGTTTCGATGATTACAATTGCTTTTTTGTTGCATCTTCCCATTCTTGAAAAATATAACTTCTATTATATTTAATAACTACTACTTGCTCCTTTTCTACTTAATCTCTGAATTCTTCTTTCTGTTATATTGTTGATTGTAGTTGTTCTATTAACACATTTCCGTATTCTTTAACAAATCTAAGTATTCCTTATGTTATTTGATAACTGCTTCTCACTACTATTTTACTTGTCCGTTAAACTCTTCTCTCTCTCTCTCTTTTTTTTTTTTTTTGTATTGATTATCATAGTTGTTCCCATTGTACCTTCCTTTTCCTTGACAAAATGAAGGGATTGTCAAGATTAAAGATCACCAAATTTCCACTAAACTCTACATTTCCTCACAACCAATGATATCTCTATGATGAAAGCCTCCACGCATGAAAACGGTCCCTAAAACCATGAAAAATAAACCTATCAAGCGAACTTGCTGTTTGAATCTAAACTGCGAACTTATCATATTCCAATATGTTACGATTCCATCAACGCCAACCACTTGTTCTTTCTGAGTAGTAACTACATAAGTTAATAAGTTATTGGGCCTAAATCATAAATATTAGCATAGTTACAAAAAAATAGCAATGAAAAAAAAACAAACAATCAGTGCACTCAAACCTAAGTAATTGTTCTTTTTTTCATGTTCTTGTTCCATCAACACCTTTGAACTTGTTCTTTTTCAATACATATATGTTCCTCACTATATATATATATATTTGAAAAAGTCATTATGCCTAAAGCCCATAAAACTGGCACAGTAAAAAAAAACAAAATAAAACACCAGCAAAAAAACAATCTATCTTCTTGAACTCAGACCTAGTTAGTTCACAGGACTCCAACAATTATTCCACCAACATCGCTAAACTGTTATAAGCAACACGACCACTTATTAAGTATAAAGAACAAGTATCGGTCAAGATGTAACGCCTATGCCCCCGGCATAACCTATCCCCGGCCTTAATAAAAATGGTGGCTTAACAATCTGTTATGGTAATGGATTGATATGAATCATCTAATACACTAGATTTTATTGAAATGGGAAAGTAACAAACCTCTGTTGTTTGGTCCAAATTATACTTTGCCCTTCTATTTTAAAAAACATACACTTTACCCCCACTTCCTTTACAATGTCCGAAAATAACATCTAAAACTTTAACTTAAATTGTCTAATAACTATGTTTTAGTAACTTTAAGATTTTTTATATTTTTTTACAGCTAACTGAACTTTAAAAAAAATACTATTATGCATTTATAAGGAGGAAAATATATTTATAGAAAATAAAAATTGATAACTTAAAATATCTATTAACTATAAAACAAAATTAATGATATCAAAATTACATGAAAAATGACTATCTTATAGTTTAAAATACAGTTTTAGAAACTATTATCGGACAATGTAAAAGAACTAAGGGATAAAATGTAAATTTTTAAAAATAAATAGATACATTGTAAGTTAAGGCAAACCTCAAGGAAATAATTGCAAGTTCCCTTATTGAAATTCAGTAGCTGCTTGTTTCGTTGGGTGGCGCAAATCATTATCAAGTGCTCCGAGTATTATGGATATATGACATAGTTCAAACTCAATTTCTATGAACAATCCAGCAATTAGAACTTTCCCTTCTTGGGAATTGCCCGGAATCTGGAGGCTATAAATTTAAGTGAAAAACAGGAAATTTGGCATTGTTTGGTGAAATGTTTTGGAGAACTTGAATTACAAGCCGTTGGTTAGTACGTAGTTGTTGAGAACAATCAATCAATTTTAATGGTTAGTAGTTGAGAAGTAGTGCCTTTGCTCATTTAATGCTATTCGTCTTGTTTCTTTTTTGTTTGGCTACTGCAAAATACAAATACAACGGGTAGGTTTAGTTAGGTGGTGTGAAAGCTGGTCCCTGTTATTTCTCTGTGGTTATAAATTAAAAAAAAAAAACTGCTTGTAAGTTGTAACTCAGTCCAATTTATTTTAATTTAAGTTAATTTAATTTAAAATGATATATTTTTTATCTTAAATTAATTTTACCTGAAAGTTAATAATATATAACTATAATAATTCATTTGAAAGTAAATTTTTATGATATTATTAAGTTAAATAAAATGTACAAGAAATTCCTTAACTTATTTTTATGTCTTATCCATGTCATGTGACTCCATTTTGTCTTATCGAACTCTTTTTCATGTGACTCCTTTATCTTATATAACTCATCTTATCTGGATTTTTTCTGTCACTTCCACCGTTAATTTTAACAGAACTTTAGTGAAAATATCTAATTTAATCCTAATATTTTCTTAACCCTACTCACTATACCCTAAGACTTCTAAATCTGACATTTCAACCATTATCTTCATCAAACACAATTTTCTCTCCTCTTCACGATTTCCACCACAATGTTCTCTCTCCTCTCCGATCAAATTTTGAAAAAAAAATTTGCAACCTCCGATTCAGGTTCCTAAACACCACTGCGATCAAAAAATGAAAAAATTGAACACCATAGCAATCAGCTTGTTGAACACAATAGCGATCAGAAATTGAAAAAATTGCAAAAATCACCCTAGACTATTCGGGTTCTTCCTTATCCTCAGATCTGGAAGTGGAGCAGCGGCGATGGAAGGAGCGAAGATGATTTGACAGGTTGAACGAGGATGAATAGATGAAGACGAATGAAGGAGACGAATCAGAGGGAGATGGATGGAGACGAATCGAAGGACAAATCGTAGGAAGACTGGAGGAGATGAACAAGGAGAGGAATCGGAGGGAGAGGGAGAGGAATCGAGGGACGATAGGTGACTAAGAGAAAGATGAAGTCCAGGGGGACAATGGGAAACAGGAGATCGAAGCCGAATAGGTACAGGTCAAGGGTGGCTAGGACAGTGGGCGATAGTGGTCGAGGGCGACTGGGATGGTGAGCAACGATGGGCAATGAAGGGAGAGGTTGAGGACAGCTGCACACCTTCCGTTGATCCTGATGCACAAATCTCTCTTCTCCCAGCAATCGGACTTAATTGGTAACAATTATTTGTA
Source organism: Aquilaria sinensis (assembly GCA_005392925.1). NCBI lineage: Eukaryota > Viridiplantae > Streptophyta > Magnoliopsida > Malvales > Thymelaeaceae > Aquilaria > Aquilaria sinensis. Next base: position 282,494 of record SMDT01002653.1, on the reverse strand, counting down.
GATTCATACGGTTTAGGGTGCTACTAGTAGGTTGAAGAAAATCAAAGGACATGAGTTGTTATTTCACTGAAATTTCGTTAAAATTAACGGTAAAAGTGACGGAAAAGACTCTAGTAGGATGAGCTTTATGAGTTAAAGGACCTCATTATGACAAAACAGAGTTATATGACCCGAATAGGACGCAACCACTGGTGCATTTTTCTCTTATTAAAATTTTATGAAAATTTTCTATTTTAATACCTAAAATAGAAAATTTTATAAAAAATTAATAATATTATAAAATTTGTTTTTTCAATTGAATGTTATACCTATATAACATTTTTTTAAAATAAAATTAGTTTGAGACAAAAAACTATAAAAATAAAAATAAACCATTTTGAATTAAGTTGAATTAAATTAAAATGGATTAGCTAATAAAGTTAATGTTTTTTTTTATAGATAAATTATTGGTGTTTTAAAAGTGGGCCAAACTCTAAATTATTAAAATACTACGTAAACAATAAGATATTTTATTTTATTAATTACCCAATAGTACCCAAAATGTTGGTCCTCCTACCATTCTTTGGTACATGAAGAACAACCATTTGGCTGCAGGACCTGGCTTTTTGTTGCTCATTCTTCTTTGCTTCGTGTCAGGTTCATGGAAATGGCAAGTCACATTTGTCGAGCACGGGTTAATAGATGAGATTCGAGAACCTAGGGAAGTAAATTGCTAACGATTATTAAATTAATCAACTGTGAAATTAAATGGAATCTTTCTGAATGTCTACAATTAAATTTTCTTTGATTGGTAATAGTGGTTGTCGATTACTTTATACTTTGATTTTGGGTGGAGGGTTGAAGAGAGATGATTTGTTTGCATTTTTTTTTCAAACAACATGAACTTATTTCGACAAAATGAAATAGACATGGAGGGCTTTCATAATTTTTTCAAGTTGAGTGGTTAATCTGACCCCCTTATCAAATATCAGTGGTTTATTTGAGTTAAAAAAAGATAAGAGTGGCGTATTTATGCATTACAAGTTTATTTATTTATTTTTTAATATTTTGGTATTAAAACTCTAGAGCTAGTTTAAGCTTTAATTATTTTAAGTAAGTTGATTGGCTCTTGGAAATTGGTATGATACCAATCATTTTTTTTTTGTTGATCAGAATTGGTTTGTACAAAGAGGCTTCTCCTCTTTGTAATCATTAGTTGGTTTAAGTTAGGCGATGTTGGGTCTAGAGCAAACTTATTAATAAAAATTTTCTTGTAATCATCTTTTACAGTGTAATTATAAGTACCAAAGAAATATTTTAGGTAAAAATTTTGAATTCAACCTATGTTGCTATTAGAATGAAACTGTTATAATGGCACTTTAAAATTATAATTTTTAAATATAAAGTTTTAAGGATTTTTTAAATATAAATTAGTATAAATACATTTAATCAAATTATAAAAAGAAATAAATGACCAATTAATATAGATATATTATTGTACTATATATACCAACTGTCAAGTGGAAAATGGGGAGATGGAGGAAACAGACGACGAATGATTGCAAGGGGAAGGGGAACTCAAATTGCACAAGTGGACAAAATAAAAAATTAAGACAAGACGACCACCACGGGTTCCCAGCTGAATCAGGCGTCACGACGTCGGGGAGCGTGCCCACTCGATCGCGCCAACCATCCTCTTCTACCGGCCTAAAATCCCAAGTTGCTATAAACTTTCATGAATCTGCCCATTTGACCCTTTAGCTTTAAGTTGCTCCACAACACCTCTTGAATATATAAAAACGCACGTTTTTTACTACGGAAAACACTAAATGTTTTATAGCATGACTAAATATTTCTCCACAACGTTACAACAGAAAAATATTGGAAATAAACTCCAGAATGTCTCGATAAATTTGGGCCGTTCGCCCCAAAAAAAAAACACAAAAATCAACTTCCTCGCTCCGCAGTGTTGAGCGCTTCTAAAACTGGAGCACTCAGATTCAGATCCATCACGGAAGCGAAATTTATTTACACTTGTAAAGATAAACATTGGCAGATTCTTTTCTTTATAGAATTGAACAAGATATTTTAATGTTTCAAAATTTTCGACAAAAAACAGTCACAGACCACCAGCACAAGTGGTATGACCAACAAAGTAAGAATGTTTGTTGACGGAAACTAAGTTCTGCTATGGTTATTATTATTATTATTATTATTGTAGGTTGAGTAAGTTAAAATTTTTAAAAATATATTATTTCTGAAAGATACATTATTCAAATAATTATTTTGTACATATAGAATTAGCTTTCAAGTGAATTTGGTTTTGTAAAAAAAAAAAATAGATAAATAAAAAATATGCATTTTTATAGAATTGGACTTTTAACCAAAATTTTGAGCTGTTACTAGCGCTAATTTTGTTCATTTTAGCTCTAGTCACTAATTGCATTTGGGGAGATTGTTTAAAATCAATTGTTAGTGAATATTTTTAAAAATAATAATTTGTACATGAATTGAAACTCAACAATTTGAGGAGTAAATAAACTTTTTTTTTTCCATTTTTAGAATAAAGATTCAAAAAAATTAATTCTTCTTTAAAAAATGTGATTCAAATAATTATTACTCAACTAAAACACTAGCATTGAAATTTGAAGCGAAATCGGTGAAGGCACCTACATAATTGTCGCCAAGAAGGAAAACAAAAAGATCATTTTTCTCGTAAAGAATGCCAACTTGCTCACAGGATACCTTGAATTTTAGCACGATATAACTTAGTTCCTCAAATATTGATCGTTAAGCACTTTACCCCTTTGGCCTTATATCTGTCAGTTGACCAACCAATAAAATTAAACATTTAGTTATCAAATTTTTTAGTTTGTCTCTTTTATACCTTATGCTTTACCATCAAACAATCTAACACATGTCCCTCAAATATTTCACCATATTCTCACCCGCTACTAAAAAATTACAAACAATATTTGAAAAAAATTTATTAAACAAATAAGAATTAAATAATGCTACAAGTAATATAATCAAGGCCTAAATCAAAATAGTGCTATACTATTTTTAAGTAATATAATCAATTCCCAAAAAATAAAATCAATTTTAATAATTTTAAAATCAATTTTAATCTTTTTAAAACTCTCTCCCCAAGAGGCTTTGTTCGCTTTTCGCTCTCTTTTGCACCTTTTCATCTCTTTCGCTTCTCCAACTGATTTCTTTTGCTATATTCTTTTATTTTAATTTGTTTCTCCTGCAATTTTCTTTATCTTTTCTTTTTCCCCATTTAATCTTTGTTTTTTTTTCATGGATTTTTGATCTTCATCTAAGGTTTACTGTTCATTTGATCCTAATTGCTACATTTTCTGATCTGTGTTGATCTTTTTTGTCAAATTAAGAAAGGGTTTAGTGTTTTCGTGTCTTAGTTTTTTTATCTCTCACCTACTTTATTTATTGTGTTGTATTTTCTACCTACTTACCTTCACTTTTCTTCCCTTCTTTCCTGTGCTTTTCTGTCGCTATCAGAAGTTGGTAACCTTATTACTCTGAGTTTTCTTTACCGTTTCTTACTACTCTGTAATTTCATTAAAACCCACTTTTTAGTGTTTTCCTGTGTTTTACGTATCTTTTCAATCCTGTTACTATATTCTTAGCTGTTCTTCTTCCATAATGAAATAAATCATACCTCATTGACGGGGATGTTCATGCCACTCTTTTCAACCTCCTAAAATGGCTTCATTGCCTTTTAATTTCTTACCACGACAAAGTGTTGTCGTCTCTATTGATAATAAGCTACTAGACTTCACAAATATTTATCTGCAATGCTCTTTAATTGTCAAAATAATTGATTGGAGAATATTTCACACTTTCTACCTACAATCCTATATCAATTACACATGGCAAACTTTAGCCCCAACATGTTATTGCTGCTATAGGTCAAAATTGCTTTGTCATTCATTTTTAAAACTGGAAATGACCTCCTATCCATCGAATCAATTGCACCTCTAAACATGGAAGGTGCTTTTATTGTTGTCCAATGACTTTAGGCTCATCTTAATCCAGATGCCCACAAGTTCAACATGGTTTCTGTATGGGTTCAAGCGCATAATCTCCCATTCATTTACTTCAATCTAGTCTCATGGCCAGAAATTATAGAGAGACTTAGCCCAAATGTAAAGCTAGACATGCATGATAATAGTCCCCACAAATGGCAATATCTTAAGTTTCGAGTTATTCTTCAACTCTTTGATATTTTAATTCCTGGGTTTTATCTTAGTAATGAGGACGGCAGGAAATCTGAATTCAATTTAAATACAAGAAGATTTTCAAGATTTGCAAATTATGTGGTTTTATTGGGATTCTCATAATCAATGCTTTAAAACTTTATCAGAAGCGTATTGAGTATATTAGGAGCATCTTTAGTGGCTGCAAATTCCTTAATTTGATTATATTTGACAAGATTATTTTTAATCCCTTTTTACAAAAAAATATGTAGGCTTTTGGTCATTTAAATGTTCTACATTTTTCTGGCAAGCTGAAAGAGCAGAACACGTTTTATGTCCAAATTGTTCAGCTTGAAATCTCTACCCTTCACTATGTTTCTTCTTCTGATGAAAAGGTGGACCGTTAATTGCTAAACCTGGTGACAGTTCCAGTATATCAAAAAGAGCAGAATCAGCTAGTGCCTCATCCTACCATAGTAGCGGTGCCAAAAGTAAAAGAGGTAATTATTCTCCTTCTTCACCTCAAGCATATTCCTGCTCTGGGAATTCAGGTAAATGATGAGCAACATTTGGAGGATGGCTTTGACCTAGAAAAGGAAGATGATATGGAACTCGATCTTGGTTTATCTGATAGTTCCAATTTTGATGAAACAAATACTATAGAGTTACTATTGAATGACATGGATGATTGGGCTACTGATTCTTCTTCTACTTTAGTTGGTCCAGTTGTTGTTATTTTTTTTACCACAAAGCACAAACCTATACTCCCATTAGGTTTCTATGCCTTTGTCCGTACAAGGTAAGAGGAAAACAATTATGGCTTCAGCTTATCTCCACAATTTGGCTTTGGATTCTTCTCGAATTGAAGAATAATAAATGGTGCCAAAACTTGAGTTAATGACAATTAATCAGTGGCTTAGCTACCATATGCTGGGAGGGGGCTGTTGCCCCTCCGGGAATTTTAAAAAAACATAAATATGGTGTAGTAATTTGGTGATTTTGTCAAAAGTTAAGGACTGAGTGTACATTTTACCCCCAAAATATTGTGGAAAAATATAATGATGGGGGGCAGTAAGGTAGGCGCTAAAGAAAGTAGGGACCCAATAAGTAGTTATTCCTTCTACATTAAGCAGATATTATAACATGGCCTAAATGTACTATTAGTCCTCCAACGTTTCCAACTCATACAATTTGCTCCTTGATCTTTGAATTAGTATGAATTACCCCCAATTTACAGCTTTGCCTAACCGCAATGTTGTCTCCCTCCTTCGGGCTCTGTCGACTCTCCTCCAGGCTCACCCACCTGAACCAAAAATCCTAGTTCCGCCACTGTAATTAATCCTTCAAATCAACTTCACTTCTTATTGGAATGTTGGTCCCATGATTCTAGGCACCTACAAAGCTAAGGCACAATAATTGTATGACTAGCCTTCTTTGATTCGGGGCATCTTACAAAGAAACTCTATGTTTTGGCTTTATATCGGAAACATTGCCATACTTTGCTCGATTATACTTTTAGCATTGAGGAGGTTTATCCAACTAAACGTGCTCACTCACTGCCTCTGATTCTACTTGACATGGTTTCTTTTTCAAGAACTCCAATGTTGGATCTTATTGTCACCACAGATGGGGTTTCAGGGTTTACCCTAAATCAAACCTTCAAAGCACCATGAAACTTTTTAGTTTACTGTGGCTTGGGTCGGGCCATGACAATTCATCACCTAAAAGGTTTGATCCATAGCCATTAACCTTCTATCACTTTTGTTATGAAGACTAGCTTGCCCAGCTACAATAGTTGTTTCTAATCTAGTCACTTTAGGTTTTGAGCATTTTGAAGTTATTGATGTTATAGGTAGGAGTTGTGGCCTTTGCTAAGGATAGATGGATCCCATTAGTTATGCTGTCCTTTATAAAGATTAGCACCTTATTCCGATTAGGGTTGTAGATGATTGCCATCACTCCTAGCTTCTAGGTTGTATATATGGACATATAAAGGTCCACTGTAGGCAAGCCACTTGGAATGCTATCAAGGCAGCAATTTCCTCTTACTTGGGCCCCTTACTTCTTATAGGTGATTTTAACCAAGTTTTATACTATTCTGAAAAGACAAGGCATAATGCACATTCATTTCAATGAGAAAGGCATCTTTAAGATTTTATTTCAACTCTTAATCTTGTGCAAATTCCATTTTTGTGGCCTAAGATTCACTTGGACTAATTCTCAAATTGGAGCAGATGCTATTTTTGAAGTCTTAGATAGAGCCTTTTGCAATGAAGAGTGATTGGAACTTATTAAGGATCTCACTCTTACTAATTTGGCAATCCAGAGTTTTGAACATGCTCCTATTTTATTAGATACTAGTCCAATCTGACAATTTTATCAATGTTCAAGAAGATTTTAAGCCTTTTGGCTTCGATGTCCTAAGTATGTCGAAATTGTTAAATTTGTGTGGACCACTCATGTTAAGGGTTCTAAGATGCCAAGCCTTAGTTCCAGAGCTCCATAAGTGAAATAAATCTTCAGTCGGTAATATTTTTCAGAATATGATTTTTGTTGAACAACATTTTTCATAGTTTCAAAATTCTCCAGATATTCTTCATAATGCTAAGACTATCCAGGATCTTAGACATCAACATGTTGTTTTGTTTGTTGATGAAGAGCATTTTTGGGCTCAAAAGGCTTGTATTAAATGGTTGGCTATGGGTGATCAAAACACAAATTTTTTTCATACAGCTACTAAGACTAGAAGATTTTCCTATAGAATTACAACTCTTAAGTTAGATGATGGCTTTTGGATCTACTTGGAAAATAAAGTTCGAAGACGTATTCATTTGTATTTTCGTCATTTGTTTTTGGTATATGATACTGCACAGCATGATCATGCTCAATATATTTTTTGTTCTACCATTAAGCACATACTTTCTGATAGCCAATGTGAGAGCCTTCTAACTCCTTTTATAGTATAAGAGATCAAAAGAATAGCTTGATCAAAAGAGTAGTGTTTGATCAAGGTAACTCAGTGACTAGGGTGGTCCTTTCCTTTCTTCAAAGGGGAATGATGCTTCGCCAAAGTTAATCGTACATTTCACACTTTGATCCCTAACAAAGGTGAAGTAAGAAAAGTAGAGGATTTTAGACCTATCGGTCTTTGTAATACTTTATACAAGATGATTGTTAAAGTTATGGTTAATCGTCTCAAGCTATTTATGGGCTATTTAGTTTCGGAATTCCAGAATGCCTTTATTCCATGTTGTTTAATCCAGGATAATATGATCATTGCTTATGAGTTTTTTCATGCCATTAAGAATACAAATATCCATAGTGGTCTAAAAGGTTATAAAGATGTCCTTAAGTTGGATATTATGAAAGCTTATGATAAGCTAAATCGGTCTTTTATTGAGAAAGTGCTTAGGGCTATGCACTTTCCAGATTTATAGGTTCATCTTATTCTAAAATGCATTACTATGGTTTCGTTCTCTGTTCTTATTAATTGTTTCACCACTGAGTGGTTTTCCCTACAATTTGGTATTTGCTAGGGAGACACTCTGCCCTTTACATCTTTATTCTTTATGTAGAGGCCTTATCAGGTTATCGTTATAAGCTTTAATCCCTGGGTGCCCTCAGAGGTCCAAGGGCTAGTAAAAATGGCCCAACTATTAATCACCTTTTCTCTTATGATGATTGTTTGATTTTCTTCCGACCTACTAAGTTAGTTGTGCGCACACTTAAAGATGCGTTATCCCTCCACGCGCTTGCCGCAAGTCAGGAAATTAATTTTCAAAAATCAGAATGGATGTTTCAAAAAAATGTTTCTAGTAATATGTGGGCAAATCTTCAGTGAATTTTACCTTTTTGCACCAATACTGCCATCATCAATTACTTAGAAGCTCTATTTGGCCAAGATTTTTTTAAGTCCTAATTTCCTATTCGACCCATTTACTATGGTGACTTAGCCATTTGCTCCCTTAAACTTTTAGGGGTTCATAATTGTGCCCTGAAGTTGATGACCAGGACACTTTGCTTCATTGACTCAGTAATGCTGATGTTTTCCATCAATTATGTAATAGAATTGCATTTGATTACATATTTTAAAATTTATAGCCTTTAATTGTACAAACTAATAACTTTGGGACTTAAAGTACGATTAAAACTCGTAGAAATAAAAAACCTATAAGATTTCGGTGCGATCTTACCGTTATTAATGGTCTCGATTCTAGTGTGATAGACGGTTTTAATTTCGGCGCGATCAACAGTCTTTATTCCTACATGATCGACGATCTCGATTAGGACAAAAGACGACAAATCGAGGACTGAGTGAGGCCAACGAACCAAGAATGGAATAAGCTTGAGAATCAATGATGGAATAGGCCAGTGAATCGAGATCAAAAAATTGAGGAAGAACCAATGGTTCAGATTTGGTCATAGTTTCCCTTAAACCGCTAGATGCTTAACACGCAGATTGATTTTCTAACCTTATAACCAAAACCCCTTATAAAGCTCCCGACTTTCGCTCTTCCCTAACCTTTTCTTGTCAAATTTTTCATCTTTTGTTAATCCCCAAACCTAGTAACCTCTCTAAGTTCCCAGCCATGTTGTCCATGAAGAATGAGAGAGACATACATGTTTACATGGCTAAGCTTTCCAAGCAAGCATAATGCTATGATGATATGGTTTGTTTTGTTCTATTCTCTTTATCGGTTTTGTCTGTTTGGTTTATTTTGGGGTTGAAAAAGGACATTTTTCTTGTTTGATTTTCTTGAGTTTGATGAAGTGCTGTGATGAGTTTCTAGTTTCCACTTTTTGGCATGTTTTGTTGGTCTCAATATGAATCTTTTCTAGAATTTTCCTTCAAACTTACTACTATGTGATCAATTATGCATCTATAAGGCCTATTCGTATAGTTGAATTTAGTTCAAATGATAATCCAATACATCTTCATCATTATCATCAAACCGTAATTTAATCTTAACTATACTAGCTATTAGATTATTCTTCAAATTAAGAAAATGGTGTCCATATCTTAGCTAAAATTATTTTTTAAGTTTGAGAATTTCAATTGGTTGTGGATGCAGAAAAAGTTGGTTGTATGAAGAAAGTTGCAAAACTTAATTATGAGCAAAATAAACAGAATGAGAGAGTACTAAAAATGGAGTAATCAAAATATTAAGGTGCAAAAGATAAAAATTGGGAAACTTAAGTTGCAATTATATGATTTTTCCTTCTTAAATAAACAAAAGTTAAGTAAATATAGCAAAGTAACCAAGTTATTAAAGTTCAGGGCTTAATTATGAACCCCTAAAAATCCAAAAGAGCGAATGGTCGAGTTACTATAGTACAATGGTCAAACAAGGAATTGGGTCTTTTTCTAAGTCTTACTCCTTCCAATTCCCAGCAAATAAAATTTCAAGACAGTTGCTGAACTTTGCTGGTAGATTTACCTTTATTCAGTTGATGTTTTCCTCTATTTCCATAATCATTATGTCTCTTTTTAGAGTATTGGTCACTTTAATTGATTCCCTTTTTAGCATCTTTACTTGCTTTTGGTGGTTTGAATCTCACAATAAACGTGGGCTTCCTCTAAAATAGAAAAGGTTGTTGATATTGCCCAAAGGTTTGGGTGGCCTTAGGATTAATGATCTCCATTTGTTCAATCACGCTTTTTTGGACAAAAAGTTTTGGAGAATCTTTAACAATAACGCCCACTCTTTAGTGGTAAAAGTTTTATTGGCTAAGTATGGCTTTGAGCATTCTATCTAAACTGTTAAGTGTAAAGGAAATGCGTTTATCATGTGGCACAATTTGTTTTATGGTCGGGACATTATCTTTCCTCATTTTCACTGACTTATTAAGTCTGGTAAAAGTGTTTTTGTTTGGGAGGACCATTGGATTCCAGACATATCCTAAGAGGATTCTTGTTTTGCTACCCTAAATATCCATCATGATCCGGGATTGGTAGTTGCTGACATTGTTGACACTTCAAATAGCAGGTGGAATATCTCTCTATTAAAGGAGAAATTTCCCTCATATATCTAGATAAAGTTCTTTAATTATCAGTTTCAATGGACTATGATAGCATTGATTCTATACAGTGGATGGGTAATTTAACAGAGACTCTTTCAACTAAGGAAATGTATAATTTGCATCTTATTTGAAAGTCTTCATCCTTGTTTTACTCATCTTTGCATCATATAGTGGTGTCTTTAATTAAACCCATGTTTCTTCAAGATTCTTAATCACATTTAGGTCTCTATGCTCACTTAGAAATTTAAAACGTTCTTGTGGAAATGTTTATCTAATGTCATTCTCATTGCTGAAAATTTGGAAGTAGATGATGGATTTTGTAGTGTTTCTTGTAGTTGTTATGGTCACTCAGTTGAATTAGTGATGCAAATTTTTTTAGAATGCTCTGAAACAATAACCATTTTAGGGCAATTTTACTTCAAATCCCCATTCCAGGAATTGTTAGTCCTTTGATAGGTGGTTATTTTCAATTCTTGCCTCTCATAATAAATGGCATTTTGAGTGGCTTATCTTTTTAGTTGCTACATTATGGTATCTTCCTTGGTTGAAATGAATCGTTATTTCAAAGTGCCGCTTTCAATTCTCAGTTAATTATGGCAAGACAAGATATTTTTATTCAATAGCTCTTGGCGCCCAACGACTATAAGCATTGTGTTGAAAATCTTCCTCATGACACTCCGAATCCACTTTGTTATTCTCGGGGTTTTAATCATAATTCATAATTTAAGGTACTATTTTATGCCCCAAATTTTTATAGTTGATGGAGCTTGGTGTTAGAACTTCAGCTTGGGTGTTGCTGCATGGGTTTGGATGAGAGTTTCTGGACCTCCAAAGTTGCAAGATTGGTTTATTCCTCAAGTTTGTTCTACAGCTTTGCATGTTGAGTTGGTTATTTTAAATAGGGGTCTTTCAACAGCTACTCGATTAGGACTTCATATATATTACCATTATTTTATATTATACTCAAGTCATTGCTGCCCTTTGTGGTTCGATTCCTTTTATTCCCATATTGGTAAGTTTTACTCAAGATATTTTATATTAAATGGAGAACTTCAATCGGTACTCGGTGGTGATCGTGTCTCGGGAGTGTGTCACTCCAGTCCATAACTTTGTGAACTTTTTTTTCCCCCTAGCTTTCTTTTGTTTTTTCTGATTATAAAAAAAATTAATAGTTTAATAATTTCTTTTTCAAAAAATATGCTTAAGCAACCTCTTGAAAAGGAAGATGAAGGTGAAGAAGTTTGCATCATCGACATTATTATGAAAAACTATATAAAAAAAGAGAGTATCTCTGATCCTCTAGAAAATTATCTGGTTAATTTATTTGAATCGAGTATGTAAATAGATCAGGATACATCTAACACATGTGCATTGCTTGATTCTTCACAGATAGAATGAAACATATGTTGGGAACTAAAAGTTGAAGAGTTAGGACAATTGAAAGTTGAAAAGCAAGATAAAATAGCCATACCAAAATTGAAGCATTTGCCTAAAGAACTGAAGTATGCATTCTTTGGGGAAATTTTTTATTATCTGATGATGATTTCAAAAAATAACTAATTTTTACAAAATTCTTAGCAAAAAAATTAATCCATTAACCAGTTAATTTTTGTTGTGAAATATATTTTCCAATTAGCATTAGGTATTGAATAATCATAAAAAAAAAAATCAAGAACCCTCACTTCCTCCCTAGTGAATCTAAAATCCAGAATCGTTTTACCATCCGGGAAGAAGGAAGAGGAATAACAAGCAGGGTGGGTTTGCAAAAGGCAATAGCATAAGGAGAATGGTAGTGACGAAAACGTGTTTGGCTGATGACGAGCTCGAGAAAAATTGGTTAACCTGGAAGGTCAATTCACTAGCAATGTGGGAGTGGTGGCAGTAAGAATGTATTCATTTGATGATGAGCTCGAGTAGAAGTGGTTAACTCGGGGGACCAATTCGGTAGTGGTGTGGGAATGGTGGCAACAAGAATGTATTCATTTGATGATGAGCTTGAGCAAAAATGGTTAACTTGAAGGGCTAATTCGCTAATGGCGTGAGAGAATAACATCGACGAAAAATTAGGTGAGGGTGGCGGTTTGGCATTAGAGTGGCAACGAAAGGGCTCGTTTTGGTGTCACTTTGGTATTTGATGTGATTAGCTGTTCGATTTGTCGTTGGTTTGGAGTTGAAGGTGGCAATGACAAGATTAAATTGCAAAGGCAATGGTAGTGCTTAGAGGTGAGCAGCCGCTAGGGCAGCTGAGTTAGATTAAGTTTGTGCCTAATGGTCATTAAGTACTTCAATTTACATATTTTTGTGATTTAGTGACTAAAATTTTGAATTGTTGCAATCAAGCCATTGAACCATTAGAAATCTAATGGAGTTATTGTCAAGTTGACTGAACTTAATGAGTCAAAGGGTTTAAGTGCAACATGTTTTATAGTTGAGGGATTGGGTTGCTCCGAGCAAAAATTTAGGAACTAAGAAGCTTGAGTCACTATAATTAGAAGGAGTAAAATGAATTTTGGCCTTATTATTATAAGTATTTCTCTATATATGTAAATTAAGTTATGTGTAATTTATATATTTTTATTTTTTTAGAAAAGTAAAATTGTAAAAAATTTCTTAATAGTTTTGTGTAGTGCTAGTCTGCATGAAGATTGAAAAAGAAAATTTTTTATTTCAAGTTTTAAGTATTAAATGTTTAAATAAGAGTTATAAGGTAAATTAAATGTTAATTTTTTTTAAAATTTAATATTTTTAGGATAATAATTTTTTTTTTTTTTTGGCAGGAGGAAGTAGTTTATCCTTTATAATATATCAAATTCGGGGACCATGAGTCGCTATGTCTTGTGCACTTTATCATGAATACAAGAACAAGCGCATACAGCGTACCAAAAAAAGGGAAAATTACAAAACCACCCTTGCAGTTTAGTCTAACATAAATTTTACACATTTATTTTAAAAAAAGTACACTTCACCCTCTACTTCATTTACATTGTCCAATAACAACTTCTGAAACTTTAATTTAAACTGTCTAATAACCATATTTCAGTAATTTTAAGATTTTTAATATTTTTTATAGCTAACTGACCCTTAAAAAAATTGATATGTATTTACAGGAAGAAAAAACTGATGACATAAAATGTTTATTAATTATAAAAAAATATTGAAGAGATTAAAATTATTGAAAAATGGCTATTGTATAGTTTAAATTATAGTTTCAAAAATTATTATCAAATAATATAAAAAAATAAAAATAAAGTATAAATTTTTAAAAATAAATAAAGCAAACTATAGGATAAGTCAAACATGGAGAGAATAATTTTTAGTTTTCCTAAAAAAATAACACCCGCATATATATAGACACACAGAGGCACATGGAAAGGTATTAGTGTCTTTTTCATGGTTTTAATACGATTACTTTTTTGTACACTTTTAGTAGGAACTTTTCTGGAGTTTTTCAATCCATTATTCTATTAGTATCAATCAGTTACAAAAGTCTAGGTAAAAAGTATGATTGGTCCTAAATTTTTAATTTTCATTACAAATTGGTCCTTAAACTTTAGTTCATTACAAATCAGTTTTAAACCTTTATAATACATTATATAATGGTTCCTACCCCAAAGTAGACATAAAAACTTGATTTACAAATAAAAAAACTCATAATTTAAGCTGTCTATTAATTATTAGAAAATTGTGTATATCACGAATACTAATACTAGTACTAATACTAGTATTTTGTTACCTTCTGGATAAAAAATTCTGTTATGTTCATAGAACTTAGGCATACAATAATAGGAAAATATTTAAATTTTAAATAAATTATCGAAATATCTCAACACCGAAACCATTAGTTATATCTTTCATGTAGGATTGTCCTCCTCGCTCCTCTCTCTCTTCGAGTTTGGTTCTTCCTGCTTCAGCAGCTCGAACAGCTCCGTTTCGGATTCGGGCGAAATATCTAGGGTTCGATCTTCGCGTCAATGATTGACTCTGACGCAGTGATAGTGAGGCCTAGAAGAATAAGTTTCGGCTTTTCGTGATTCCGTGTCGTTTCGTTGCTGCTGCCGAAGCTGATGAGGTTTGCTCAGGTTCAAGCTGTTAAACTTAGATGGTTTGGTCGTTTGTTCGCTTGGTTACGATTTGCTGCGTAATTTAGATGGTTGATTGCGGAATTTGAGGCTTCAGTGTGGTGGGGTGTTGATTGTAAGCGGTCGCCTGGAATTTCTATGAGATTTTACTTATGGATGCTTGCTGGATGGTTTTGTACTTGAAAGTGCTGAAAGTACAATTCTAATTGGCTTCGGAGGAAATAAGAAAAGGGGGTCTGTATTGGTTGGTAGATTTTGTGTCTGGTGTGTTGTATGGTTATTCTGGTCGCTTATTGCGCGAGGAATTCATCTGGGGACAAAATTCTTTAGGCAAATGGTAGTAAGATTGATTTTGGTAGCTGGAAGCTTCTGTGTTTGGTGAACGTCCTGCTATTACAGAGCATTCTGGAGTAACAAAGTAATTTGCGGCAATTATCAAATTGGTTATTGTGCTTTCTTGCGTTTATTTTTTGCCCTTTCATGATTCATGATTTCATTATTGATCATCTTCGAGAACTTTTTGAACACAAACGATTGTTGAACTGTAAAAAATCTAGATATTCAGTGCTTGTTTCGAAGAATCGTTTATATATTTGTTGGCTTTATTTTTGTGCCAGCTCACATTTTCTTATGCCGAATATGGCTGGCATTATTATCTGAACAATCTCACCGCTTAATGAAGATCCTTGAAAGCTTTCTTGCATTCCTTCCTTCTCTACTTAATAACTTTCACTGATCTCTTTTTTAAACTGATACTCAACAGGTCCTGATTGTATAATTATTCGAACATTGAATGGTTCCATCATTCTCAACTTGATTTCTGCATATTGGCTATTCTTCGGGTGAACTAGTTCATGGTAATTTATAACAAATGTTTTTATGCTGCAGATTTCTGCTGGCCAACCTCAATCTTCTACATCATTTGCTTGCTGAAGATTGCCTTCACCAATGCCTTCTCTTCAACTATTGCAGTTAACTGAACATGGTCGAAGCCTTCTGGCTTCAAGAAGGTAAAATTTCTATTCCGAACGAAAATGTATAAATAATGTGCCTATCATATGGTTGTTTGTCAAATAATATGCTAAATTTTTATATTTATGTTGGCTATTGACTTGATAACCAACTTGGTTAGTGTTTTGTGCTCTTAGCTGAATGTGTTCACAGGAGAAATTTCAGTTCTGCTTCATTTTGTTCAATAAGAGAAAGTGCAGCCAAAAGTTTGTTAAAGATGCTAGTTTTATGTGAGTTTGGTGATGATCATTGAAAATGTAAAATACCAAAACTTCCTTTAGTTGCTAACTGGATAAGGTACGCCTAATTCTCTTGGAGTAGCCTTGTGACTTGGGAGGGGCACCTTAAGACAGTGCAAGTCTTTTATGCATAGACACGTAACCCGCGATCTCAAAAGGTGCATGTCTGGATGATATCCATCCAATCATGTTTAAGTTACTCCTGCTAAGAGGAAAGACTTCTAAGTCCTTATAGAAGGATCATTTTTAAGGTTTGCAAACCTTTTGTTATTAACTTATCTTGGCAAAAGGGAAACACTTCCAAGTCCTCATAAAAGGATCTATTTTAGCTTTGCAAGCCTATTTGAGTAAGAAAGGAGAATCATTTGGGACCACACAACATCAGGGTGAATAAAGGAAAAGGAGAAAGGCTAATGTGCTTCCTAATTGCTATTGCTCTTTTCAATGGCTACAAATGCCACTGGCACTCAACATATTTGTTTTGACTTGTGATTGTAACGCCCTTTGATGGTTTGATTAGAAAGATTAGTTTTCCCCTGTTTTCCATGGTTTTTCTTTTTGTTCTAGGTTAGAGTATAATGTACCGGTATTCTTGTTTTAATGGAGAGTGCGCTTTGCTTCTGCCAGGCGATGGTTTTTGCAACTTAGATGATAAACAGCATTTTGTGTCTCAAGTGCACCATTTGCGTTCGAGTACCTTGATCCTTGGTCGTTGAAAGAATTGCATGCTGCTTCAAGAGTAATTATTGCTTTGATGGACAAGAAAGTATTTAGATTAGGGAAATTAAGCATATAAGTTGGCCAATTCTCTCTGACTTGTATTAGGACCAACTAGCATTTCTCACCTTGACTAAGGAAAAAGTAAAATGGTGGGTGAGATTGACTATATGAAGAGGGATTTGTGGTTATAAAATGGCTCTTATCGTCCAGTTATTTGTTGGTTTTTTGAACAATCTATTGGCTAGCTTGAACAGGCATACTTGCTTTTTGTTTGTTAGAGCATCCAACCCAAAACCAATTGGCAATAGCTGGAGAGTACTCACCATAATATAAAGCTTTCACTTACCCATTGACTTAACCACGCGGGATTTTACCACTTAACACTGGTATCTCCAACCTTGCTCATTGAGTTCCTAAGCTAAGAAGTGGAGTTCGTGTTGGTAACGAATTGAAGGTCATGAAATGTGTGTTGGGATAGAAATAGTGATTCTTGAACTTGAATTCATCTCATGAGCTGCTTAGCAAAGGAAGATTGAATAGAGAAATATTCTCTGAGAAGCAATTCTTTTAGAAGCATTTTCAACTAATTTGACTCATGTGATTATGTCTGGAAGTTTCTTCTTAGTGTAATGCCAATCCACTGGCCGAAAATTCCTGTCTTTTGGATTGGCTGAAGTGTGCCTGAAAGAATTGAAGGTTTCATGATTACTTGACTTGCTTCCTTTTTGCTTTTTTCCCATATCTATATAATCTTAAAACATGGCTACATTTTAGATCCAGGTTTGAGCATCCCTACTTCATTCACATTCCTCCCTTTGTTGTGGCTAGTATTTATATGAAGTTTATTTTTGTTTGTTTCTTTCTCAGTTTTCTGTTTGTAGAATGTTTTCCAGCTTAGCTTCTTCTAATCTGCTGCAAGTTCCCTGGTCAGTGCTGTCTTCCATACTGCTGTAATAATTTGAGAATTGATTGTCATGCAGGAAATTGTTGCTTCTTGGCAGTGGTATTTTGGTTGCTGGTGGTGCTGCTGCTTATGCACAATCACGGTTTAGCCGTAATAAGCCTTATCCACTTTCTCATTATAATGGGTTTAAAGATGATGAAGAACATAGAGATCTTGTTGCTAAAAATAGCAACGGTGTAGAGAATTCAAACAAAAAGAAAGGAGGATTAAAATCACTACGGGTTCTAGCGAGAATTCTTCTATCACAGATGGGGCAAACAGGTGCAAGGGATCTTCTAGGTTTGGTCTTAGTAGTGGTGAGCATTTTATTTTGTGTGCTCATGAATTATGCTTTCTCATGTTCTTAGTATCACTTCTTTGAGTTCGGAACTTCTTTATTGGTGGAAATAGGAAATGTTGCTTATAGATTGGTGGATTAGAATATTTGTCCTTGCACAGTTTTACTCTATTTCTTTTGAAATAGATGGGGTGGGGAAGGGGTTGCAATTTTTTGCTTGGGTGGTTGCGAACCATTGCTCATAAAGGCAGCCTTTACTCTATTCCTAGGCTTCCAGCCCTTCCTCTCTTGAGAGGCTTTTGGCTTTAGAAATAGCAGGGTGAACCGCTAGTGGGTAAGATTGGGCTCCTTTTAGCAATATAGAAGATTTTTTATCTTGATACGCAAAGAAATCACTAAGGGTATCAAGGAGTTGCACCCTTTTAAAAAAGCATTGAATTAGGTTGCATTGGTTTTTATAAACAGAAGTAGTCGTATTATCATGATTGTTTTACCCTGGAGACAGACAGTTAACGTGTATCTTCACTGATAGACTAAGACACTCTGAGAACCAGTTAGAAGAGTTCCTGAAGCTTTTTTACATTTCCATTATGCAGGAGCTTGTGATTGCCAGTGTCCCCTTTACCTTGCATAATAAACACCTGTTCAACATAATATTCATACTCTTTTGTAGATTTTCTATCGTCAGGATCTGTCCCAAAATTAATGCTTCTGTGTTGCCCTTGACACACGCACGGCTCACACTCTTTCATTCATTAAACGACTTGCATATGGACGTACAAGAGGAAAATAGTGCAAACCCATATTATGATACGGTTCTCTTCTGAGATATGCACTTATGCACTCCTTTCTATTTCGTGCTCTGATTGGACATGTTTTTTGCAGGTATTAAGAACTGCTTTGAGCAACAGACTTGCCAAAGTTCAGGGATTTCTATTTCGTGCTGCTTTCCTTCGACGTGTGCCATTATTTTTCCAGCTTATATCTGAGAATCTTTTGTTGTGCTTTCTTCTGTCAACCATTCATTCTACTTCAAAGTACATAACAGGAACCCTAAGCCTGCGCTTCAGAAAAATATTGACAAAGCTCATTCATGCGCATTATTTTGAGGTTGCTTTACTTTTCCCATTGCAATGTTCATCAATATGTACATGAGAGGAAACGAGAGTCCCTTAGGTTGGTCAATATGTAGATGAGAGTGAGATGGATGAACTTGATTTGGTTTCAGTATTTTTCTTTTTCTAGAAATGTTCTTTAGTTTGTTATGCAAAACTAGGTGCATCTGTCTGAAGAGGTGATTATTTCATTTCTTGGGTTCTGCGAATTGTGGAACGGCTATCAAATACCTCTATTTTAAAAAATTCTTCGCTTAATTTGGTTTTGTTTTCTTATGATATGAAATTTGCTGCTTTGGAAACTGGATTTAGTTCTTTAGGGGAAAGTGTTGGGGTGGGCAGTGTTGTAGCTCATGTTGCATCTGTCATCACATATGCTGTTGCAATCAGATAATCCCTAAAATAACTCAGTTGTTGGATAATGAGGTTCTTCTCAGGTATTTAACTGCCTGTGCAGACCTTTGTAATCTTTCTTTCACTAATCCTCTATTACTTATTAATTGTCCAGCATACGGTTGTAAATTTTTTATATTCATGTTTGAAGTGTTTCTTTATATCTGTGTTGGAAAATTTATGATAACCTAAGTTGCATGGTGGAATCATTTTGTTTATTTCCCCTGTGAAATTTCTGTGTTGCTGTGCTAAAATTTTCCGTGGAATTCAGAACATGGCATATTACAAAATATCACATGTTGATGGCCGAATTAAAAATCCTGAACAACAAATTGCTAGTGATGTACCAAGATTCTGTTCAGAGCTGAGTGAGCTTGTACAAGATGATTTGGCAGCAGTTATGGATGGTTTCTTATATACGTGGCGCCTCTGTTCTTATGCTAGCCCAAAATATGTTTTCTGGATATTGGTAATTCGCTGTCATTGTTATCATTATCTTTTCTTTTTTCCTTGTATCTCGTCTAGTTTATTTCATGATACTAATTTGCTAATAGTCTTTACAAGCTTCTCTGGACATGCCACTTTCTGCATTTTGGGTGACCTATGACAGGTTATTTGCAGGCATATGTGTTAGGAGCTGGTACTGCAATGAGAAAATTTTCACCTGCTTTTGGGAAATTAATGTCTGAGGAACAGCAGTTGGGAGGAGAATACAGGCAACTCCATTCACGGTTAAGGACCCATTCTGAAAGTATAGCATTTTATGGTGGTGAAAGTAGAGAAGCATTCCATATCCAAGAGAAGTTTAAATCTCTTATTAGGCACTTGAGAATTGTTCTTCACGACCACTGGTGGTTTGGCATGATTCAGGACTTCTTATTGAAATACCTTGGGGCTACTGTAGCTGTTGTTTTGATTATAGAGCCATTCTTTTCTGGTAACCTCAGACCTGATACTTCAACACTTGGTCGAGCCAAGATGCTAAGTAATTTAAGATACCACACCAGTGTTATAATTTCACTGTTTCAGGCCTTGGGAACCCTTTCAGTTAGTGCACGACAGTTGAATCGTCTCAGGTATCTTTTTGCATGTCGTTCTTTCTCTTTTATTCTTATTATTGTTTATCAATAAATTGAAAAGTTATTAGAAAAAATTCCAAGCTGTTTCAAGGGTATGGGGATATGCAATGCAAACCTCTACAGCTTTTCAGTGAATCTTTTAAATATTTAATAAGTTATCAGCATATCTACTTGTATTGGACGTGTCTTGTGCATGCTAAATTTGTTATGAAAGCGGAAGGGAATGTGTTTGCTTTGCTGTCTTACGAGTTTGTCTTTTATTCGGTTGTAGTGGCTATGCTGACCGCATTTATGAATTGATTGCTATATCACGTGAGTTGAGTGCCAAGGATAAATCATCCTTGCAAAAGAACAAAAATAGGAATTACTTCAGTGAGGCTGATTATGTTGAGTTTTCTGGTGTCAAGGTATGTTGAGGTTATTCACTTGCAACTTTTGGTTTGAAGTTCCTTTTGTACTCTCCTGTCTTATGGTGGTACTACAATGTAGGTTGTTACACCAACAGGAAATGTTTTGGTTGAGGATCTTACTCTGAAAGTTGAACCACGATCTAATCTTTTGATCACAGGTAATTTTCTCCTTTATAGATATTCTAGGTATTCTTTCTTGTTCCATGTTATGTGTACTTCTAGATTTCTATATTTTCTATTTATTATTAGGAAGAAGTGGTTTTGGAGTTGCTGTCTTCTATTTAGTGCTGTGAATGCAGAGGGTGGGTGGTTGTATAGATATGGTAGCAAGGGGGAGTTGTTACTGTACTGGAGATGCTTTTAGGAGCCATTCTAGTTTTGCCAGCCTCTGGATGAGTGAGATCAGGGAGGCTGGTCGCTTTTGTTTTGATGAAAAGAAGGGGAGGGGATCTATAGGGCAGTCTTCCTTAGTTCTAGATGTTCTTGTCAGCAGCCGAGGTTATATCTTCTGAAAGCACATTTTTCATATGCATTATAATATCTTGCTTTGTGTGGATCATTGTTACCATTATCATACTTTTTTCCTTGTAATTTGTTTCTTCCATGAGTCATCAGTTCTCGCTCATGATCTCTGGCTCTTACGATTTGCATATTCTTGTATATGTCTGTGTGTTTTGACCTTTGTAGGGCACTTTTGTAATTGCTCGTAGCCCTTGGGGTGGGTGAGGGGCTGTTAATTAGTGCCCTTCCCCTCCCAAACAGCCTAGATTTATGAACTAATGTTAAATCATTGAAGCATTAGATTTAGGGTAAGATCCTATGAGAATATGTACAGATGCTGATATTAGATCCTTTTAATGTGTGTTGGGTAGACAACAGTAGATGAACATAGGTTGGTCTTTTGTACTAAAACTGTTCATGCGAGTGAGTATACAGTGCTTGTCTCAAATTGTTTGGATTCATTTAGTTTCTTGTGCCTGTTGATGTCTACTGCTCTGTTCTTTCCCTTTATCCCATCTACAAAAATTCTTTGCTGCTCATTATGATCTATGAATTGTTGCTCTCTTGATTTGCAGATAAGCAACTTCCAATAGTAAATGATGTTTGAGTTTTTAACTTTTTTGGGACTAATGGTGTTTATGTGCTAAAGGTCCAAATGGTAGTGGAAAGAGCTCCCTTTTTAGGGTTTTGGGAGGACTCTGGCCGCTGGTTACTGGGCATATTGTTAAACCTGGTGTGGGTTCTGATCTTAATAAGGAAATATTCTATGTTCCACAAAGGCCATACACTGCCGTGGGAACACTCCGTGATCAGTTAATCTATCCTCTTACTGCGGACCAGGAAGATGAACCTCTTACACATAGTGGAATGGAGGAGCTATTAAAAAATGTATGATTCTTTCCTTAGCTTAAGCCTTTTTCTTGTTTCTAACTGTTTTCATATATGCTTTATTTTGCTAAGCTTGTGCTAAAGCTGAAATGCTGGTTACTTTTTTTTTATTTATTTTTTTCTATTTAACATGAGATGAAATGCTCAATATTTGTCTGTTTCAGGTTGACCTTGACTATCTGTTAAATCGTTATCCACCTGAAAAAGAAGTTAATTGGGGCGATGAGCTCTCTTTGGGGGAACAACAGCGACTAGGAATGGCCAGACTATTTTACCATAGGCCTAAGTTTGCAATTCTTGATGAGTGCACAAGTGCTGTAACAACTGATATGGAAGAACGCTTTTGTGCTAAAGTTAGAGATATGGGTACGTCATGCATAACCATATCTCATCGTCCAGCTCTAGTTGCATTCCACGATGTGGTGTTGTCGTTGGATGGAGAAGGAGGGTGGAGTGTCCACTACAAAAAGTAATTACCAGCATATGTGCTCCTTTGCATTCATTACAAGCTGTCTTTTGTTAACCTCTTTTCTATTGCAGGGTTGACTCATCAGTGGGTGCAGAAAGTGATTTGCATTTGTCAAAACCTACTGAATCTGTCCGACAGACAGATGCTATAGCAGTTCAACGGGCTTTTACCACAAATAAAAAGGTCTTTCACTTTGTCCAGAACTAATGTGTTCTCATCAATGTTTTTTATTTTGACGAATCAGCTTTTTTTTTCACTTATTTTTGTCTTGTGATTGTCATTTTGATATTTTAGGAAAAATCTTTTATGATACTATAGAATGATCCTTGTGTATTCTTCTGTGTCAAATAAGTTTTGGATAATTTTCCTGAATAGTATATTTTAATGGAATAAATGGGCTTGCTCTGACCCGGACTACAATTTTCCCTGACTCTGTATAGGATTCTGCACTTGCAAATTCAAGGGCAACATCATATGTACCAAAGGTGATAGCAACGTCTCCCTTGATTGACAGCAATGTTAAATTGCCTGCTGTTCCACAACTCCAGGGAGCACCAAGAGTATTGCCATTAAGAGTAGCTGCCATGTTCAAAGTGCTGGTGAGACTTCAAAAACTAATCTAAATATTGTACAATTAGTAATGGTACAATGCCTGAAATTTCTGCAGCTTTTTTGTACTTTTAAGGTTGAATATGTGAATGGTGAGACTTAAAAAATAATCTAAATATTGTACAATTTAGTAATGGTACAATGCCTGAAATTTCAGCAATATTTTGTAATTTAAGGTCGAATATGTGAATTTGTGTGTAGTTTATGATTACTGCAACATATTCCCTTTCTTATCTTGTCTCTGTTTTGTTCCTCCTTAAGAAGTGTAGGAAGTTCAGCTGATTTTAACGTTGTCAAAGGTTTTGTTTAATTTGTGGGTTGTTTAGTGATTTTTGGGGGTTATATTTCTTCATGCCATCCTACGAGTTTGTCCCTTTTTAATTCATGTTCTTGGTTTGGTGCCTGGGCAGCCCTTTTATATTTTTTTTTCCTGAGAGTATTTCTTTTTCTTTTCATATAAGTAAAAACATAAAAACTTTTATGATTCCACTTGCTTTTTTTGGGGTAGTTTTGGAGGAAAAAAGTAATGGAGGTTCTGAGGGCTTGGAGGCCATTGAATGCCAAAAATGGACGAAGCTCGTATGTTTTAGATTACCAGGAGTAGCTTTATCAGCAACAGTTTTTTCAGACTTTTGAGGGAGGATAACTAAGGGAAGCCAAAAAGTACAAATAATTTGGAGGGAGTCATGTAGGTTTCAGTTTGCATGGTTATTCTGTATCGTGTTTACACCAACATGTGCTTCATTGGTAGTGGAGCTGCTGGAGCACACATTTGTATATAATGAAAAGATGAACTTTTGTTTAGTTCTGGTGAGGAATTCCTTTTCTTGTTTTTGTGTGTGAACGTTCGCAGTTATATGAAAATTAGAGACACAAAAAGACTATTTTTCAGACTGCAGAAAACAATTTAAAATTGTTCAAATGTAATGTTTTCGGAGTTGCTCTAGTATTTAGCTTTGTGCGCGTGTGTGTGTGTGTTTTTGTGTTTGTAAGTGGCTTTTTTGCTGATTCAAGTGAAAGAGTTTGTGCCATTTTAAGATAACTTGCAGTCTGTCATATCACTTTCATCCACCATACAACTAGCTTTTGGGACAATTTGCATTAAATCATTAACACCTTAATTTGCTCTGCATTTGAGGTTTTCACTCACCCAATTGACCTTTATTACTTCTTGCTTCAAAAAAGGTACCTACATTCCTTGACACACAAGGGGCTCAGTTACTTGCTGTCGCTTTTCTCGTCATCTCAAGAACATTTGTCTCGGATCGGATTGCTTCATTAAATGGTATCAATGATTTACTGTTAACTATATTTATTGGTCTAAGGAATCATTAGCTCTCTTAAAAATCTGCATTAATTTTCAGGAACTACTGTGAAGTATGTTCTGGAGCAGGATAAGGTAGCCTTCATTCGATTAGTTGGCATCAGTGTTCTTCAGAGTGGTGCATCTTCTTTCATAGCACCTTCTTTGAGGTAATTTATAAATTTATTTGTTGATTTTTTTGATATGCAAGAGGTATCATAACGGCATTTCAGTTTTTTAAATTGTTGCAGCCAATTCTTTAGCAGTTCGATCTTTTACATGTTTCCTTGTAGATAGCCTTAAGTCATGTCTAGCTTGATACAGTGTTTGAGTAAGGTTTTGGTAGTTTAGATTTCTAAAAAATCTGTACCCTCCTCTCCTCTATATTTCTATTTTATTGGCAATCATTTGTCCTCTCTGACGACAGTATTAATGGCTTACCATCTGAATCCTAGTTCTTCACTTACCAAATTCTACCTTTTTGTCTTCATGTTCATTCTGCTCTTTTTCTAAATAAATGTGTGAAAGAGCACCTCCATTAGATTTTCTGTTACTTGTAGCGGCACAAAGAAATTGGAGGCAATCTTGCAATCTGAACTTCTTTTTCCTTTAAATTGCATCATGCACAAAGATCTTGTATTACCTTGTTCAGAACTTGAAGACCGAAACTTTGAATTCAAATTGGTCTTAAGTTTCATTTTGAATGGTCAGATTTGACTAGCCTCAAATACCATTTTCTGGATAAGCAGTGGCTAATTTGTTCTTCAAACAGTTCCCACAAAGGATAATTAGGATGGATAATGATTTTCGGTGCTAATCTGTGTATGAGGAAGGGGAGAAGTTACAGCAGCAAAGGTCTAAAAATGGATGTACATTTTGGCTGTTCTAGTTGAAAGGAAGCAGATAGGAAGATTTTAGACTTGAAAGGTACCTGAAGATGGATGGTGAGGCTCATCATAAATTTAGAAGTTTGGAAGGGTAAGGGGTGTTGGAAGGTTTGCAGTTTTCTTGAAAATGATCAAATGCTTCGGGCTTTTGGTTTATTCTGGAGGTGTATGCAACTCAAGACCAAGTCCATAGTTTCAATAGGGTTATTAGGTGCAAGATTCCACCTGGTCCTCTTGGGGGTTTTTGGGGTAGACATAGGATGGCCTCGAAAAATTTCTGAAATTGTTTGAAAAGTCGTTAATTGTCCCTGGAAGCAGTTCAGAATGCATCCAAGAGGTAGATTCCATTTTGAGGAGTTATGGAGGGGCAACGCCAATGACAGAGAAGTTAGCACTAGGGCTTTGGTGGGAACATGGTGAGATGGGTTAGAGAGGGCTAATAATTTTTCTCCACAGAAACCTATGAAAGACTCCTAAAATGTTCCATATCTCTTACAGATTTGATGACTTGGACTCAATGAAAGACGGAATAATAAGAAGTTGAAGAGGATAAGAAGGGAACTATGGTCCTATGCATTGTTACCTTGTTAGCAGAATGCTACAGTTTTTGATACTAGTTTCATCAACTGGAGGAGTTTTGGAGTTTGAGAGTAGGATGGACTGTACTTCAGTTTGTTATGTCAATTCGGATTGTTTGGATAAATGTCATCCAATATTGTTTTGATATTTTGTTTCTTCAATAAAGTAACTGTAGGATGGACGGTACTTCAGTTTGTTATGTCAATTCGGATTGTTGGATAAATGTCATCCATTATTGTTTTGATATTTTGTTTCTTCAGTAAAGTAACTGTGTGGCTCATATTACATTAGTTAAAGTTCAAAAGGTTAATTTCTTAACAACCGCAACTGTAAGGTCATTTGTCTGGAAAATTTCCAGTTTTTGCACTATTCATCTACAAGCATAAGCCTCAAGGCCCTCAATCCATTGCTGAACCTGGCAGCACTGTCAACCATGCTTTTTGCTTTGTTTCATCATTGCTTTTTCTGCTTGTTTTCTTTTTAATCTCTGAAAACGTATGACCACTTTGGGACCCGGCATCTAACAATCATCCCATGCGACGCTGCAACAACACGGGATATAGTGGGATTTCTGTCTGCATTAATCTTGTTCCAGTTTCAGCTTCAGTTAATAGTTTCCTGGTCAAGAGAACGCTGAGCAAGACTCTCAGCATGTTAATTGAAAAGCAATGCTTCATGGGTCATAGTATGTGGTTCACGGCATTGTTAAGAATTCAGTGTGGTTCAATGAACTAACAAGATGACCCTGTGAAGGCAGAAAGTTGAATAAAAAAAGACAATTGCAGGATGCTTGACCTGAATAAGTAAACTAGATGTAATTCAAGAGGTTTGGCAGGTTGACTGTTTTACTGCTGCTGAAGAAAAATGCTAGGGGTAATTAGGTAATTGGTGAAGGAGATGGAATTAGGCTTGCATTTTCTCTTTAAATAGCTATATGCTGTAGCTCTTCTTTATCTGTATGAAAACATATTCTTGAAATATTCATTTCTTGGCTTACAGACACCTCACAGCTAGGCTGGCCCTTGGGTGGAGGATCAGATTAACTCGACATTTGCTGAAGAACTACCTGAGAAACAATGCATTTTACAAGGTGATAGATTGCAACAGCCTATTGTTTCATAGATAATATGATTTTCAGTTGGGAGATGTGAAAACTTCCTCTTATGGTTTGCTATGTTTGTCATTTTTTTTCCATTCTTAAACAAAATTTTCCCTACATATGAATTATCAATACAGAGTCACTGTTCTCTAGTGTTTAATAAACAGTTTTTTTGGGCCTTTGAGCCGAATTGTCCAAATATCTTAGACAAAAATTGGGCAAATCACACTTTCAAGTCCTTAGACTCATGTTTTATGTACGAATTGTACCCGAACTTATAAAATAGAAATATTAGGCTATTGGATCTAAAATTGGGCCTGGCATATGTGTATATATACTCTCTAGTATATAATGTGTTTGCAACTTAAAAAAAAAAAATGTGATAGCTGTCTTGACGAGGAAAGTCTGGTTGACAAATTCCTAGAAGAAGAGGATCAAAAGAAGGCAAAGAAGAAGGGGAAGAAATAGCCTATCACCTTGTTTTGTTTCCTAGTGTTATTCTCCTAGTTTTTCAGGTTTCCTAGTTATCTCAGGTCTCCTAGTTTTTTGGCTTTCATATTGCATTTGTGATTAGGGCTTTATGCAACTTTATAAGCAGACATTTTAGAATCGTGTTTTAGGGCCGACTTGAATAAGAAAATCCGTTTCCTTCGTTATTCCCAATTTCTCTTTCTAGTGCTTGACGAGTTCATCCCTTTACGTCATGTCCCCTTGTACATAGGGAGCTTGTAGCATGCTTTTGGAACTGAGAATCCTAAATGTGCTTGACTTTATTGATTGTCTGCATCGGAGTTTGTGGTTGTGGCATAGAGGGATTCCAAGGGAAGGAAGAATATCCTTGTTTGAGTGCGGATAAATGGATTCCCGATCAATGGAATTAATAGCATTTCCATGATTCAGCAAAGGAAACCTAAACTAGATTTCAAAATTAGATTTGTTTGAAAGACAAAATAAAAATCTCTTGTGATTGCAGGAAAATAGCGAACTAGTAAGGCATCATTTCGCTTCTCTATTGATTGGTAATCACTGAGTTAAATATGTAAGTGGCAAAGTAACACCTTATGCTTCTGTTCTCAGGTGTTCCACATGTCTAGCAAAAATATTGATGCTGATCAGAGGATAACTCATGATCTGGAGAAGCTGACGACTGATCTATCTGGTCTGGTTACTGGGATGGTAAAGCCATTTGTTGACATATTGTGGTGAGTGGTTTAGTCAATTGATCTGCTTTAGTAAGGTGCATCTGCATGGTTTCCACTAGGATTTTGAATAACATTAGATGCATCTTTTCCTGGGGAGAAAAAGAAAATCTAACAACACTGCACTTTAACAGGTTCACATGGAGAATGAAGCTCTTAACTGGCCAGAGGGGAGTTGCCATATTATATACTTATATGTTGCTTGGTTTGGGTTTTCTAAGGACAGTTACGCCTGACTTTGGTGACTTGACGGCTCAGGAGCAACAGCTTGAGGGAACATTTAGGTAATTTTATTTTGTATTTTCCTTGTGTGAACTAATAGTTTAGGTGGACACCCATATGGATACAAGTACTTACATGTTTTTTGCATATAAGACATAGACGCATTGTGGGCGCTTGAAAGCCTGTGCCCTAGCCCCAAAGGCATGAAAATATTTATAATATATGTTTATTCTCCATATTACATGAGAAAAAGGCTAACAGACTGCATATTTTGTTTAAATTAGGTTTATGCATGAAAGGCTGCGTACGCATGCTGAATCTATTGCTTTCTTTGGGGGTGGTGCCAGAGAGAAAGCTGTAAGTTGCATTAATTCATTTTTTTGTTTTATTTTAGTATTGAACTCCTGTTTGACCACCATCATTGCTGCCAACCTTTGATGCACCCCACCAGTTCTGGTGTAATCTGTTGTGGTATTTGTATTGTTGAGTGTTATTTCATGGAAATGATTTGGAATTTTGTTGCTATAAACTGAGAGTGAAGTTGATTAGATTTGAAATCCTTATATATGAGATGGTAAAACCTTTGCAGCTATTATCTGCTACTCAAATACTCAACAATGCCGTCTTTCTGGAAGTTCAACATCTTGGTTTTAATTTGTGCTTTATGATATTGTTCTATTAAATATAGAATTCTGGCATGGGCATGAATATTTGAGCCTATGTGTAGCCATCAAAGATTCCATTCTTTCACCTCTCCTCTCTACACAGCCGTGCATCCTACACCTGTATCTGATATGTTTGGTTAGCTGTGTAAAATTGACTTGATTATGTATTTGTTTCTTGTCAAGCAAAGATATCATCAGTGCCTGAAATTTCTCAAAGATTCCATTCGATGTTTATAATGAAATACTTCCTCCATTCCATATTGTTTGATACATTTGGGTTTGGCATGGAGATTAAGAAAGAAGGAAAAGATTACTATTCTTTTTACTTTTATCCTTCTACTTTTGCATGTAAATTAAGAAAACTTGAATATTGAAATAATAGTTTTAGGGGTAGTATGGTAAAGTGATTTACCAAATATATAAATGGTGCAAAGATTTGTCAAAATGGTAAATGGTGCAAAGAAAAATTGAATATTGAAATAATAGTTTTAGGGTAGTATGGTAAAGTGATTTACCAAATATATACATGGTGCAAAGATTTGGGACTACCCAAAATGGTAAATGGTGCAAAGAAAAAGTGAATATTGAAATAATAGTTTTAAGGTGGTATGGTAAAGTGATTTACCAAATATATAAATGGTGCAAAGATTTGGGACTACCCAAAATGGTAAATGGTGCAAAGAAAATGGGAAGGAGAGTTTATATCTAACTTATTTTTTTGTTTATTCTGGGAAGATGGTCGAGTCAAGATTTAGGGAGCTGCTTGATCACTCTCTGTTACTTCTAAAGAAGAAATGGCTGTTTGGCATATTTGATGACTTTGTCACAAAACAACTCCCACATAATGTCACTTGGGGATTGAGTCTGTTATATGCCTTGGAACACAAGGGTGACCGAGCTTTAAGTTCTACACAAGGTAAGGGCCACACAAGCTATAACTGACAGTGCAGTCATGTTCATTAATTTAATTTTATGTTTTTCAGAAAGCTCCTTTGCTTACTGTCTCTCATAAATGAGTATAGGTGAGCTGGCACATGCACTTCGGTTTTTAGCATCAGTTGTCTCTCAAAGCTTTTTGGCCTTTGGTGACATCCTGGAGCTTCACAGAAAGTTCCTTGAGCTATCTGGCAGCATCAATCGAATCTTTGAGCTTGAAGAGCTTCTTGATTCTGCTCAATCTGGTATATTTGATTATGTCCTTGCAGTGGTGGTATAATGATTTATTGCTGTTGCCTACATGATTTAATCCTACTTTTAAAAGTTCTTCAGATGTTTGAATGTTTGAGATGGTCTTGTGACTGGAAGGGTAAGGAGTTTTGCATGCCCAGGGTCTTGGGGGCAGAACTATGGTGTAACTCTGTCAAATGCTGAAACAGATTGCAATGTGTTGAATCTTGCTGGTGGACACCATCATCAGTGAGACGTAAATCTCAGTGTGGTGTTTAGATGTAAAATAAGAAATGGAAAACTGGGTGGGGTTTGTTAGCTATGTTATTTTGTTTTTGTTGTCTTATGGGAATGCCACTTAACGAATATTTGTTGTTCAGGAGGTTGACTCATACTTGATGCAGTACAAGGGAGTTGGTTTGTATTATTTAGGATACTTCTAATACTATGTGATATGGTAATTTGTGTAATGAGAAACCGGGCACTTTTTACAAATTATAATTGGTCTATGTCTTTTGGGTTGTTTATGGCTATTACTAGGTTTTCCCGTTTAAGATTATTTTACCTTATTTGTTATCCTAGGGTTTAGTTTAGGTATTAGGATACCTGTACAAGGCCCCTATGTCATGTTACTAAGCAGCTTTTGATTAACTGAATAATTACGTGTCATTGTCCCTGTAATGCTTCACTCCTCATACATCAATACAAATTCCTTATATATGTTGGTCCTTTCCATGCATGCATAAATGGCATGGTGAACCTTCTGTTCTCTGAGCTCTTTCAATATATTGAACTTTCTAGAATTTTTCAAACTTTTCCTGACAATTTCCCTCATTACCAGGGGATTTGGGAAATGGTAATTTGTCAGAAGCTCATTCCAATGATGCGATTTCCTTCTCTGATGTGGATATAATTACACCAGCACAGAAGCTGTTGGCCTGGAAGTTGACATGTGATGTTGTGCCTGGGAAAAGCCTGCTGGTTACTGGTTAGTAGAACTTTCTTGTTAATTGTTGTATGCTACTATATATCTGACATGAATATGCATTTGAAGGTCCAAATGGGAGTGGGAAAAGTTCTGTTTTCAGAGTCCTTCGTGGTCTTTGGCCAATTGTGAGTGGAAACCTTTCTAGACCTCATCAGCGTATCAATGAAGAGGTTGGATCAGGTTGCAGCATCTTCTATGTTCCGCAGAGACCATATACATGTCTGGGAACTTTGAGAGATCAGATCATATATCCTCTCTCTCGCCAAGAAGCAGAGAGGAGGGTCCAAAAGTTGCACGGAAAAGGTAATAAACTAGATTTGCTTAATTGTTTGGCCTAGCCTTTGAAGTTTCTGTTGTTTTTCTGTTAGATGTGTATATTGGCGCCCAATGACTATTTTAGTCTCTTCTTGTAGTTTTTTAAGATACATTATATTTAAGTTAACTTGGTTGACATTCAACAGGCCAAAAAACAGGGAACACCAAAATTATTTTGGATGAACATCTGAAAACTATTCTTGAAAATGTTCGATTACACTATCTCCTAGCAAGAGAGGAAGATGGTTGGGATGCTAATGTGAACTGGGAAGACATCCTCTCGCTTGGGGAACAGCAGAGACTAGGCATGGTTGGTGCAGTGAACTTGATGCAGCTACAATTTTCCATTTTAATAGCAATATTTTATACTTTCACTAAATTCTTTTCATTTTCTTGGTACAGGCGCGCCTGTTCTTTCACAACCCTAGATTTGGCATCCTTGATGAATGCACAAAGTAAGTGAGGTACCCTGTATGTTACTTGTGCAGAATATAAACGTATGTCTAATGCACCATCATCTTTTGCCATGACAGTGCTACTAGTGTAGATGTTGAGGAACAACTGTACAGGCTTGCTGAAAATATGGGGATAACATTTATTACGTCATCACAGGTAAGTGATTTATTCTGGTTATGATTAATGATACGCATTAACACACTGCACCGTGTCACCCTTGCTACCTGCAATAATATTCTTCAGGATATCATAAAAAAGAAAAAAAACAAAAACACAGTTCTTAGAGAGTTCTAAGAATATGAAAAGATTTTTCAATTATTTTAAACTGATTGTCTTCCTTTGGGTTTTTAACTTCAGCGTCCTGCTCTTATTCCGTTCCATTCGTTGGAGTTACGACTTGTTGATGGTGAGGGTCGCTGGGAGCTTCGTTCAATTAATCAATGATATGGGTGCTGCTTGCTGCAATTGACTGTCTTCGCTGTCTGCAATGGTGCTAACTTCTATTGATGGACTTGCTGATCAAGTTAATTTGAATTCCAGTGGTGAGTTCTGGAGACATTTTATTAACTTTGCTAATTCAGTAGAAGCGAGACACAACGCATGAGCCTGGGCAGAATCCCATTGCTGCTTCTATAGGACGGGCAGTGAATTTGCCCATGGTACCATCCCCAGCTAAAGGGGAGGAAAAGCACATTAGGTAAATGCAATGCAATATCTAATTGTTAGGTGTTAATGAATATAATATTAGAGCAAGCAAGCATTATGCATATCTTAGTCTATGCAGTATAAAGGAATCGATAATCTTGTACAGGTTTTTTCCTTCCTGCCCCTCCATTTTTACCTACTGTTTTGGGCAAAAGAGTAGCCAAATCTGTGTTGTAAGAACTTGATGCTAAATTATTTATGATAACTTCAATGAATAAAATGCAGGAAATGGCAATACTTCATTTCATTTTTGTGTACCTTTGCAGTGAATAATTTTGTCCCATTTATGAGATCCTCTGACGGGGTATTCTTAGGTTTATGGAACCTGAAACTATTCTGAGACCAGTTCCTTGTGCCTATCGGTCACAGGTCTGCTTAACACTGGCACGGGTTGTATTTTGTAGTCGGCCCAAAAGCATATTTGGTTCCTCAACTTTGTTAACTCAAGCAAGTTTGTCCTTTAACTTTGACTTGGTGTGACTCAAATCCCTAAATTTAGAGTAATTGAATGAGTTAATCCTTGTGTGATGGAAAGACAAATGACGTTAGCTCCTCTTCCCATCCCCACTGCTTGCTATCTTCACCAGCCATCTTCGCCACTACCACCAGCAATAGGCTAGCCTTCTTCCTCTCCCTCGATTTATCATGTTCTGCCCCTCCCATGTAACGATCCTCCCCTCCCTCGCCACTATTGTGGAGAGAATTACCTTCTTCCTCTCCCTTGATTGGGGTTCCCCTATGATTCTATCAGCGGCAGCAGTTTCAAGGTGATTAGAAGGCTATGCTTCACAAGCGATGGCTGTGCAACCTTTGGGCTAGCTTACGGTGCATAGCGATGATCGATCAAGGTTGAAGCGCGATTTGAAACGAGTTGTGATTTGTTTTTCTCTTTGATTACGTGTCACTAATGGTTTGCAACGCTCGGGGTAGCTTCAAAGCGAGGTTTGAGTCATCCTGGGTCGTTGGGTCTCTGACAGCTAGATTAGTGGCTGAAGGTTGATTAGCACCACATTCTAAGTACCAATGTGCACTTTCCATCAACCGAGGGACTAAGTCACATAATTTATCAAAGGTCTAAATGCAGCAATAGCCCCTGAGCTTTGAAAACTCAACAAGTTTGTCCCTGAATTATAACTCAGTCAGCAGCAGCCCTTCAACTTTGGAACTCTATCTATTTTGGTCCAGTAGCTAACAGGATTGAGGAGGTGACGAGAGGGCCGTCTAATAGTGCTTCATGGAATAGTGATGTGGCAGATTTATGGGGAGAGAGAGAGAGAGTGAGTGCGAGCACAGAGGGATAATTTTTCACCCTACGGAGAGAGAGTGGGGGTTGGAGCCGAGGCACACATTAATGTGTCCCATTCATACTGATACAAATGTGGTAATGGTGGTTCTGCTGTAATAAACCACAGAATTTGACAAATTAATTCAGGTAAACTAATTTAGTGATTTTTTTATCAATAAATTCTCGACAGGTTTAGGGTCTAAACACTCATGACCCATGATATTATTTAAATATGCAAAGTAGTCAGTAATTTTAACCAAACGGTTGGAGATAACTTGTAGGAGAAAAAGAAAAGAGAAATTTTATTTCTCCTATGAAATTGTGATATTTTATTATTATTTAGGTTTTTGAAAATTATAAATTAATAGAAGTCACTTGAGTAAGATTTTTTAGGAT
Organism: Aquilaria sinensis; assembly: GCA_005392925.1. Taxonomy (NCBI): domain Eukaryota; kingdom Viridiplantae; phylum Streptophyta; class Magnoliopsida; order Malvales; family Thymelaeaceae; genus Aquilaria; species Aquilaria sinensis. The sequence goes on along the minus strand of SMDT01002653.1, from coordinate 248,254 downwards.
GAGTTTGACGAATATTTTCTTAAGTGACTAAAATTGTTTATTTTGATATTTATATTCTACATGTTTTTAATACTTGTACACTAATTTAAGGAAAAAAATTAAAATGCCTGAATTCTTCTTATTTTTTTCAAAGGCATATATTTGAAATTTTTCATCTAGAAAGCATGAAAGATTTATTAAGAATTAATTAGTTATTTAAAATAATTGAAATAATAATTGAAGAGATACATGAAAGAAGATTTTAAAAAATAACCTATTCATTTTAACTTAAGTCAACTTATTCCAAAATGATTATTTTTTACATTTTTTTTACTCATAATTAATTTTATTTGAAATTTAATATTATATAGGTGTAATAATTTATTAAAAATATAATTTTTATAATCTTACTAAATTTTTATGAGTTTTTCTAGTTTTAGGCATTAAAAAAGAAATTTTATAAAAATTTAATAATATCATAAAAATTTACTTTCAAATAAATTGTTGCATCTATATAATATTAACTTTCAAATAAAATTGATTCCACGCAAGAAAATGTAAAAATAAAAATAAGTTATTTTAAATTAAATTGGCTTAAGTTAAAATCAATTGGTTTTAAAAAAAATAATTATTTGTATTTATCTAGGCCCAATGGGCCGAATCCTCAATTTTACTAATTTTCTTTTCAAGCAAAAGCGATGGAGACACATGCCAGAGAAGATGGTAGATAGGGATGACAATTGGGTGAGTCAAGTTAGGTTTAGGTAAGGTCATTTAGGTTTGAGTCCAGTCGGGTTAGTATGAATTCGAGTCCAGTTCAGGTTATTTGGGTTTGGGTTAGGTTGTGACGGATTTACTTCAGTTTAGGTTTACTACAGGTCAGGTCAATTTTAGTTTCGGATAACTTTAAGTCTGATTTCAGGTCAAATTCAAGTTGACCTTTGTGTTCTCTCAAGTTACTGGTGTATAAGCTAAAATAATTAAATCTATTTATTTTTTTCAATTTTTATTAAAATTTAAATAAAAAATTTTATATTTTTTGTGTGATTTAACTTAAATTAAAATTTTTTAGTATATTTAATCAAATATTCATAAAATTTTTCTTCATTATAGTTTAGTACATATTTAGGTAATTTAACATTGTTGGTAATACTTGATTGTTTTTCTAGATCAATACCTTCAACTATTACTATATAGATCATTCAGATTCTCATCCAGCTATCACTCGGATAAATATTACGACAATTTTGCTATGCTTATGCTCTGATGAATTTTCTTTGAAATTAGTACGAAATGCAAATCAAGTTAGTGACTAAACTCTAAAATTTGAAAAATTTTGGGTGAAAGTGCAAAAATTTTAAAAGTTCAGGGACCAATGTTGTAATTATTAGGTGTAACTAAAATGAAATTTTTTTTATAATTTAGGTATTTTATTGCACTATATTTAAAAGCTTAGGGAAGAATATTTTAATTTTAATAATTGTCTATCAAGATCATTAAACTTACTAATATAGAAGTTACTTATTTTGAAAGAATTCAAATATGAAACTTACTAAATATAGAAGTCCCTTCCCTAAATATGGGACTTACAAAATATAAAAGTCCTAAAAAAAAAGGAAGTTGCTAAATATGGAAATTTCCTATTAAAATATGAGAATTATTAAACATGAACATCTGGAAAAAAAGTTACTAAATATGGAAGTCTCATCCCCAATTATGAGACTTTACTAAATATGAAAGTACCAAAAAATGGAAGTTACTAATTACGGAAGCCACCTTTTTTAAATATGAGATATACTGAATATGAAAGTCCAAAAAACATGAAAGTTACTAAATATAGAAGCCTTCATATTTAAGACTTATTAAATATGGAAGAAAATGAAAGATGAAAGTTAAGGGGTAAGGGTTAAAATCGGGTTTTATCTGGTTTAGTCATCAGATCATCTTGGGTTTGGGTTACGTCAATTTCAGGCTCGGGTCATTTTAGGTTCGGATATTTCATATTTAGATCATTTTGGCTTAGGTTTTCTCGGATTTCCCTTCAATTTGGTTCGGGTTCAGGTTAGGTTGGATACAGTTGAGTTCAGGTTGTTAATTTTTCTTTTAATCAAATTGGGTCAGATCGGACTTGGGTTCTGGTGGATTAAGTCGGGTCAAAATTTGCCGTCTCTAATAATAGAAATGGGCTTGATTGTTGCTCTCCAAATTTTGTGCCACACTTCTACGTAACTTTCCACCGAAAAGGGCAAAGATGGTGTTAGGATCACATGCGCGCACATGGGCACTTCCGTTAGCTGGTGGATCAAAGCATACTAAGTTGGAAAGTTGAAGGGCTGCTGCTGACTGAGTTATAATTCAGGGACCAAGTCGTTGGGTTTTCAAAGTTTAGGTGCTACTAGAGCATTTAGGCCTTTATCAAAGACTCAAAGTTATGATTACTAAGTTGTATAGTTTATCAAAGTTTAAGAACCAAGTCATTGTGAGTCAAAGCCAAAGGACAAACATGTGAGAGTTTGAAAAGTTGAGAGACCAACTTTGCATTTAGGCCTTAATAGTATGATGAAGTGAAAATACATTATTACCTTTTTTGGGAATAACTTTTATTATTAACATTAGAATTTTAGATAATTTATTGCGGTGAAGATTGAATAACTGAAACTAAAAGCTACTCTTTTCTTATAGTTTTTTTAAAACTTCTATAGCGACATATTTGTTTGAGGGTGTTGGTGTAGGAGCCTCATAAATAACAATACATCAAGAAGTGATTAACTGAGCTTAAGGAAGTCTTCACTTGCTTTGACCTACGTTCTTGATGAACTTCCCACATATATCATGTTTCTTCTTCTTTTTTTTTTTTTCTAGTGACAACTTGCGTGATGAAATTTGCTGGGAAGTCAGAAAATACATATTGTAGGTATAGTGGAATGTTCATACGTTTGAGCATATTACAGAACTCTTGGCTGCTGGGTTATATTCCAAAACAAAGAGTTTTGCAAGTTGATAGAATTGTGGGGAGTGGAGATGGCAAGAGATGATCGATGACAAGGATTAGCTTATAGCTAGGTTAATTATTTTTCAATTTAGGAGGGTAATCAGTATAAGTTGTTATGATTATATTTTTGGAGGTGGAAGTGACATCCCTTGACAGAGTATCACTTTCCATTGTCTTTCTTTTGAGTCGAAGCCCTTTGCAGTTGTGATTTGTTGAAAGATTACGATCCAATATCTTTTTCTTCCATACTTATCCACTATCTAGTTGGCTCCTTATCAACTTGTTCCTCTGCTTTCCAGCCTAACAGCCACCTTTCTGGTCGCTCTTTTAAATTTTTTTTATTGATAAGAGTTTTGATGGGATTCAATAGCTAGTCTACAAAGGTAGGATAATAAATACAGAATGCAAAGATCTTTCTGAAATTTTGTAAAGTGGGAATATGCTTATATTGATTTATTTACGGGAGATGGATGCCCTTAGTCATATTGAAATGTTTAATCCCATGCTGCTTTGCGATTTAGAGAGTGAATTCGCGATTTTAGATCAGGAGCGTAACAAATCCGCACTCTAAGTTTGGTAATGTTTTTGGCCACTTCATGAATTGTTACTTTCAAAAGGTCAGCGTGACTGGTTCACTGATTTTCTCTTTTCCCAAAAAATGCTTCATGTTTCCATGGTGTTTGTGCCTATATAAAACTTCAAACAGATTCTTTCGCTGTCCAAAATTCTTTCCCACATTTTATTTCCATGCTCCTGCTCTCCCTCACACGTTGTGTGACTTAGGGTATATCTTCAATGATTTCAAAGACTTGAAAATTATAAATCAGGTAAGATCTTTATATTTGAAAATCCCTTATACCTACAAATACAGGTACGGTCAAACCAGCAAATAATGCACTAACTCGTGGTCGCAGGCTAAAGCATACTTAGGATTAAAATTGAAATTTTTATGTATTCTGTGGGTTATGTACTCTCAAAGTATGTCTAACACTAGATACTGTTCTTTAATAAAATTGGACACTCGAAGAAACAATATTATGTCAAATATAATAAACATTGTATAGAATATTAAAGCATATAATTTTAAAATTGTCTATTTTCATCTTGCGTTGGCTAGTGTGATGGTAACACAAAGAGACACTTATACTCAAAGTGCAGCGTTGCACTTTATACAAATCAGGCATCCCAATAGACTAACTGCAACCGAGATTCTCCAAATTTCGCACAGTAAAACTCTTTAGTACCTGTATGTTTATGATAATTTATTTTTATTTATATTCTTGTAATAGATAGTAATAGACTCCAACTACAGAAAAAGTTTGCCTATTTTCACAAATGTGAGTGTATATATACTCTCGATATTATGGTTATTTTACAAGTTTCCTATTTTCATAAATGCTCCAGACTATCGTTCCCTTTGTCCATTGCTGATTTAGAAGCCTTAAATATAAAAAATTAATAATCTAAGATCAAATATTCTTTTTTCTTTGTAGCACAAACAATCACTTTCAGTTCTTTATTTATTGCTAACTTTGTAATGCCAAATGGCACTATCTAGAATAGGATGATTCCATCAGATTTGCTTGGCTGGATAACACACACACGTTTATTTAATTAATTGCTATTTAATTGTTTTTTTTTATATATTTAGGGTATTCAATTATATAAGAGAGCAGCAGCTTCCCAATACTTTACACTAACATATCAATCCTTCCTTCAGTATCCTCTAATCTCTCTGGATGGGTCCTTCTAATTATCACCCCTCCCTTGGTTGTGAAGTGACCATCAAGCAAGCCAATAACGTGGAGACCAGGCCAAAGGGGACACTCTTTGTGAGGTACTATCTCTCAGCAGGGAGGGACAAGAGGGTTCAACTTAACACCCAAGAAATCTCCTCAAATTCTAACCCACCCACTTGGAACCAATCCTTCTCTTTAGAATGCTTGGGGCCCGAACATGAAGACTCTCTTAACAGCAACCTAAAGCAACAAAGCGTGGTGTTTGAGCTCCGGTTCAGAAGCTCCAAGCCATCGGTTTTAGGGAGACGGAGCAAGTCACAGCTTCTGGGCGGAGCTGAGGTGCCATGGGAAGCTGTTTTGGAGTCATCAAACATGGAAATCGAGAGATGGGTGACGATGGTGGCTACGAACAGTAGTGTTCTTGAAGGCGTTAAGCCTCCTTCACTGCTGGTTGGGATGAAGATTCGAGGTCCAAAAGTGGCGGAAATTGTGAACAAGCGAAGGAGGAAGGCGGGAGGGTCGACAAAGTGTGATGGCAGATGTTGTAATGAGTTCTGTGGTTGTGAGGATTCTTACCATGTATTTGCATTTGCTGCTGCGTTGGACGCACTCTAGAGTTGGGTTTTCTTTGTTTCATTTTTCTCTTTTTTTTTTTTTTTTTGTTAGGGAGAAAAAGAGTCAGGATTTGAAGCAGAGAAGGCCACGTTTCTTTTAGCTTCATTGATTTGCAGGAGAAGATGATGATAGCTGTCTACCTTGGGAAAGGAAAATATACACGTTCAAAAACTTGATTTAAGAGAGAAACTTTGAAATTCTCTATATAATCAAAAGAAAATAGGATAAGGTATGCTTTCTCCCCGAAGATTTGATATAATTGCTGTTTATACCTTAGATTTAAAAACTTACTCTTCTCTCTCGACCTTTTGATACACCATTAGGGAAAAAAAAAGAACCACGTATTACATATAAAGAGAGAAAAATTTGACAATTTAAAATTTCATTAACTTTGAAAATATTGAGATGGTTTAAATTTACTAGAAGACTATTGATGAATAGTTTAAATTAAAATTCCGAGTTGATTGCAAACAATAAAAAAAAAAAAAAAGAGGAAAAAGAGTACTTTTTAAAAGCTCAGACGTAGAAGTGTAAGTAATGTTGAACCTTGAGGAGAAGTTCATTCACCTGTTTTATTGAATTAAATTAGCGTAAGACCCTTCAACTTAACCAACTTGAACAGGTTAGCCATTCAACTCTAGACCCGCAAATCGCACGTGTATGTCATGTCTGACAAGCAACACGTGAGTAGCGCGTCCTTCGCACGACTCAGCAGTATCCGGGGGCAACGCCGAGCTATGCGCCCCTTCATCTGCGGAGTAACACACGCTGTGACGGCACACAAGTAATTTTAACAACTCTTTTTTTTGTTAATTTATTTATTTATTTTTTACAAAAGATGTTTCATTTTAATTAAAAGTGAATCAAATGATATCTTACAACTTAATAATGACATAAAACTCTAAGGAACAATAAGAATATAAAACTGGTCACAAAAAAACTATTCGTTCCTATAATACCAAATGAAGGGATTAGAATCAGGTCAAACTTCTCGGTAAACTAGAATAAATATAGAGTACAGAACTCACAAATAATTAGAACAAAATCCACGCTAAAACGATAATAAGTAAGTAATGCTAGAACTAACCACGCATCAGAGGTCTAAATAAAAAGACAAACAATAAAAGTAAAAAATAAAAATAAAAACTAACGTTATTTTATACAATCCCCTTCATATATGTTACCAAATATCAGGACAATTCAGTAGGGCCAAGATTCGAATAAATGCAATAGAAAACTTAGATTCATCATTGTCTGCTTTCAATTAAAGATCTATTATGTAAAAGCCTCATATCATTTTCGAACACCAAATTTGAAGGAGGTTGTATCCACCATAAAATCCAATAGACAATATTAAATAAGGTTAGTCAAATAATAAAAGGAATAAAAAAAAACTAGCCAAATTCGGATCAAAATCGAAATTTGGCCAGAAACGGTAGATAATAGTAAGTGAGATAACAGATAACTAGGTTTAGGGAGAGAGAGTTGAGTTTGTGGTGCTTAGTTAATTTTAACAACTCTAGTTACTCATAAATGTTTCTTAATCATAAAAACGTGGATTAATGTGTAAATAAAGTAACCCTCATCATCATACTGCATATTTATTTGAACGACCTGTGGCATTGACAATATGAAGTACTAACCTCAATTAATTATAACAATTAACCACAAGACTATAGAATAAAAGGATTATCCTACACCTATACTGCAAAATTGGTTAACCCAATTATGGGGCTATTTTTCTTCAGTCCATACTCTTTGAAACGTACCTATTTCTTTTGACTTGCATGCTCGATGATAGTAAAAACCATAGGAGGATCATCCTTCTTCAGCCACTGGTAGTATGAACATAGATTAATTTTCATCTAGTATGAGCATATTCTATTTAATCTCCTTTTAAGAAATATTCATGCTTAACTAGTAATACACCTTGAAAGAATATGAAGATCATGAATCAGCCCACAGAAAGTGATTTGTTTCATCAAAACTGTTGGCCCAAGTACAACCAATATAGAGGTAAATTGGTTACTTTAAAAAAATTTTGCAAAAATAATTTTACAACCAAATTCACTCAACCAAATATCAAGAATAAACCAAGCAACTATAAGCAAAAAATAAAGAGAGATAAGAAAAAGAGTGTACCTGAATTTATAGAGGTTCAACTCCATCAATTACGCCTTTTCCTTAAACTTGCCAACTTGAGAGTTACTCCACTATGTCTTGATTAAAATTAAAATTATGTTTTCTTCAAGATTTACACCCAAACCAAATTCTAGTTTTCTCCTAGGTTAACTAGAAATCACTTTTTAGTTTTTTTCAAGGATCAATAGAAACCATTCCATCACACAAGAATTTTTAAGGTTTAAAGTGCTTTCAAATTCACAAGCTCACACAATAGCACTTTTGCTAGATATGCAAGTGAAAGTATAACAAAAACAATGAATTTTTCAAGATAAGCTCTTTTTATTGGATTTGATGATGAATCTTCATTTCTAATGCCTAAGAGTTATCTCACATGCGTTTCTCAATATTATTGTACCCATTAAGGGCCAAAAAGACGTTGAAGAGCTGTTTGGAATGTCAGAAAAGCTCCTGAGAAATCTAGTGATCATTGTTGTCAAATTTGATAGCTTTTTACTTTTTGCTTTTGTCAAGTAATTTTAACCGGTTGGAAATTTTCAACCTGTTGAAAACTAAGTCTCAGACTAAAAAAGTGAACTTTTCTCCAATGGCTAGAATTTTAATTGGGCTGGTGTGAAATCCATGTAGCGATCTGAGTTAGCATCAATTTAATTTGAATTTTTGAAAATTTTTGGATGATTTTTTCACATAGAAGACTTTTCTAGTAATTTCTAACTCGTTGATGCATTTCAATCTGTTGTTCTTCACTTCCAGTAGCTATAGTAGGTTCTGCCTCCAGAATTCAATCGGTTGGTTTGCTCCAATTTGTTACTTTGAAGCCTTATGAAGCTAGAACATCTCGAGTGCGAAAAGCTGCTCTAGTTTTAACGGGTTGAAAGATTTCACCATGTTGAAACTGTACCTGTAGGAAATTTCAGTCTTTAAAACTTCTAGATTTCAACATTGATTTCTTCCAATGAATTTCTTCTGTCACAAGCAACAATTGGAATACTTCAAGCTACTTGAGAAATAATAAACATTATCCAAAAGATATGTAAATTTGTCTAAATGCCTTGCACACTAAAAATAAACACATTAGTCATTCATAAATGTTTTGTTATCATCAAAATTCTAAGTTAATTGATTGGAACAAATCTAATAAGGACATTCTTCTAAACATTGCAGTTTCTTCTTCCATCGATTGCTTAAGATTGGCAAGAAAATCCGTGCACTAATTCCCATTGTTCAGCATGTGTCGACAGTCAACAACCTTCATAGACCGTATGATTTGAAGGCACTCCTTCAACACGAGAAGTATAGGAGGATCATCCTTTTTTAAACATTAACAGTGAGCTCCAGTCTTTAGTAGGTTGACAACAACCTCAAAGTCCATCTTGTTCACCATGTTGACGTTGTAAAAGTTCATCTTCACTAGCAAATACAACCCTTCCCTAACTCCAATAAGTTTTGTTATCAATCAATTGCTTGTTACACTGATGTTGCTAACATAACCCCTAACCCCTAATCCATCGCCCCAGACAGTCTCTAATTAAACCTCTAATACTTACCTACAGATTATGGTATTTTAATGCCTTAGCTGTGTTGAGTTTTAAGAAACCATGCTGCAGAGGTAGTTATCGCACACCTCTGACTTGATGCGGTTGTAAATGGCCTTTTCTGTTGGGTTTCGGGAGCCAAACAGCGCAGCGGAATTTAACCGAAACCCTCCAGGATCCAAGTGAAACGGGGTAAACCGGGTGTTCGAAAATTTCATACCTAATTTTCGGTTGAGATCTCTCACTCAACTGTAGAGTCGAATCACAAAACCTGAACAGTTGACGTGTTCAGGCTCTCTATGGTATCCACACGAGCCTCTCGGGATCACCACGCTTCCACCACGTCCCGGCAGATGCGTTTCTCTTGCGCTCGCAGTGCTAGCTTGCGTCCTCCAAGGAATTGCAAGAGAAGAGTGTGGCTGTCCTTTTGGGAGGCTAGGGCAAGGAGACCTGCGAATTTCTCACTTAAAAGTTGTATTTATAGTGAGACTCAACTTCCAGGCCTAATGGGTTTCAAAGCCCTAATCCAATTAGGATTTAATTTCGGGCTTAATAATGGCTCAACTCTTGGGCCCATTATTAATACGAAATTAAAGTGAAACCATAACCCAAATAATTAGCCCATGCACTCTAATGATCCAAATAGCTCTATGTGTGCGACCCAATAGGCTCTTGCCACGTTGGCAATGATCATAAATCACATTTATGATCATAAGCAATGAGCGGTGTCTAGCAACACATCATTGCTACCCAAGTGACAAGATTGTCGGTGAATTCGACTAAACCTTTATGATCATCACCGATATATGCCATTGTCCCTTTGTCCAAGATATCAAGACTAAGCACGAGACATGGAATGTGTCACTCTCGTATAGCCCAATCTTTGGTTTCTTGATTACCGAGTAGACCAACTTAAACTGATGACATTGATATCGTATATCAACTCATCCGAGCATGGCCATGCATTTTCTAAGTCTCACTCTATCAAGGGGCCCGAAGATATCACTCCCGTTACATAGGAGGGACAAATCCCATCTTGATCATACAAATCCCTCCGCATGATATGTGACATACCCAATGACCTCCTTCAAGTTCACTCAGTTACGAGCAACAAAGGAAAGTATCAAAGTATGTGACTCACATGTAGGGAACCTTGATGATCTTAGGTCGAAGGACTACATATACCATGATCACTATGAGAATCACTTATGACACTCATATAACGATCCATGAAGTGTTCTCATGGTGGGTCGGTCCAGTACACAAGTTCTCCAACTTGTACCCATATGTAGACTACATATCTCATATTAGTCTCCACATATGCTAGTCATTATGTATTATTGCAACCCGCTCCACAATAATACTAGACTAGGGGCGTTTAAGAATATCATTATTCTAGGGTTACAGTTATGCTTATTACGTTACGCAGAAACAAAACAACAAACATAATTGCTGGATTAATGCCTCAATAAAATATCATGACTCAATGTGCAAAAAATACAATCATCTCATGATTGGCTTTTTGGGCACAATACTAACATTTTCTACCTTGCCTCCTGAACTCATTACAAACTCCATCAATCAACCTTAATGTTAACTTCATTTGAATTGCTGGAAGCATTCCCACTTGTAAGGACAGAAGTGCATTCATTGAAAACCAAGTTTGACAAGCCAATTTGCTTGCATTAGCCAATGGTGGAGTAATTTTTGCACAAGAAAACTTGGAAAAGTTGTGCAAGAAAAATTACAAAACCTCTATCTTTGCAAATTGCTACAAATAACTAGTTCTTTTTTACCTTTGGGTGCACACGATAGTGGTTGCTACAACTCGGAAAACGCATTTTTTTTCTCTTTATGAGTGAGGGTTACTTATGAAAAAGGACAAAGTGTTACACACGAAGGAAAAAAAAATAGATGATTAGGAACCGACATAGAGGAGGAGCAAGAAACTCGACAAACTCAAGGGGATTAACAGGAAAATAAGGGCTCATGCAAAACAAGAAATAATAGCCCAGACAAAATAAAATGTTATCCAAAATAAAATATTAACTAATATCAAATGAAAGTCTGGTGGAAATAAATATGAGTGTTAGGGGAAATAAAATAACAAGAGATCTGTAAATGGTGAGAAAGTTGTAGAATGACTTTCCCTAACAAGCAAAGTAGTGGCTATTTATATAGGAGTTAGGTGCATAAGATTGTGCCATATGTTCTTAAATTAACAGTGGTGAAAATATAATAGTCACTTTTTGGGATTTCGAGTCTAATAGGTCAATTGGAAATTCTAATAGGTTTTACACCGGGCCCATCAAGTCAGAATTCCTTGAAATCATTCTTTACAATATCGGATTAAGATTCTTGTCTAAAATTTTATATCTAATATCATTTAATATGGATTTAGGTGCATAAGATTGTGTCATATGTTCTCAAATTAACAGTGGTGAAAAATATAATAGTCACTTTTTGGGATTCCGAGCCTAATAGGCCAATTGGAAATTCTAACAGTTTTTACTCCGAACCCATCAAGTTAGAACTCCTTGAAATCATTCTTTTATGATATCGTATTAAGATTTTTGTCTAAAATTTTATATCTGATATCATTTAATATGGAAAAATCAAATATTGAGTAAAATTTTATCAATAAATAAAAAAAAATAGATAGGCAAACACAAAATTACCAAATTCCGCCATTACATTTTTTATGTTCCGTGTTGTCATTAAGCTTTTAAATCAGATAGAATTTACAAATTCAACTCTAACTGTTTTTTGGACGCCATTAATTATTTGAAGCACTAATGGCATTCCTTCACTGAAGTTCCAACAATTGGATAAAACCCAACATTAGGTTTGTAACTTTCAAAGAGTTACAATTTAGTATCTATTCTTTGCATTGTTAAAATTACTTTATTGCTATTTGGAAAAAAAAAAACAAAAAAAACTACTAATGTTTTGGGATTGGCTCGAATCGGCTACTAATATTTTTTTTAAATCAAATAAACCACTAACATTGTTTAGATGACAAAATAAACCATTAACATTATTCAAATGACCCAATTCATCCACTAAAGTTTAAAATTAGATGTGTGCATGGTTCGGGTTGTTCTGTAAACCTGAAATAGACTCGATTCCAAAAATTTCCTATATAACCCGAGCACAAAAAACTGAGTAGAACCATAACCATTATTCTAAGTTTTTTTACTCTGGCTCTCAGATTTTTCAGTTTATACAATGCCAAAGTTCAATAAAATTGTAGCTACAACCCTTGCTCAAGTTCAATAAATATATCACCACTTTTATAAAATAATAATAATAATAATAATAATAATAATAATAATAATAATAATAATAATAATAATAATAACAACAAAACTCATGCATTTTCAGCACCTTTCTTATCAAACAAACCAATAACAATTCATGTGATTTCCCCCCAAAGTTAAGTTGTTGCATAAACCACCCTCATACAATTTGCATCTTCCATCAACATCCATAGTCACATTATATGCTTCACTAACTTCATAGACCAGGAGATAATGAAAATAAACAAGTCATGGCTCATGATGTGGATTTCAACAAGTAGTAGGCTTAAGGCTCAAAAGAGTTCACTGACTGATCATGTATAAAGGTTGGTCACTTTGGATGAGTGGCTAAGCCTAATACGTGGCATTACTGCAATACATACATGAATTACAAGTGGTTGCAAGCATATACTTGTTGTGATATTGACAAGACTTGAATGCAAGCATATATTCATGCACTTATCTTGCAAATTATGGGCAAAAAGATCATTCTTATCCAAAAATGAGGCATATTTCTCACCTGCTGCTCTCTTAATTGGTGGAGTTGAATCTAGCCATGAAGAGAAAGATAGTTTGACAAGTTATTAAACAAAAATATAGCCAAACAAAAAGGAAAAAAAGAAAGACTTTTATACATACACCACCATAAACACACTTCAATTCTCTCTCAATAAGAAGACTTGGTAGATCGTGGAAGGTGAAGCTTAGATTTGAAGAGATCAAGGGAACTTGCTTGTCAAAGCTTTAAATCTTCATCTTTTGTGTACTAAAAAATCATCTTCATATTTTAGGTTCTACTTTGGTTTTCTTATTGTTTATCTTTATGTCTTTGGTGGAAATTCTTATGGAGATTATAATGTTGATATTTATGGAGTAGGTTCTAAAGTATCTTGTATTGTGAACCTATTGACCTTTTATTTATGGATTATGCATGATTCCTTGTTATTTCTTTAGAGTAACTAACTAAAGTATCGCTTTAGACTTGGATAAAGCTTGTGAGAGCTTTATCTAAGTTGGAAAGGAAGGAATAGGTTGTATTCTAGTGTTAATTAAAAAATTAGGTTGGTTTACAAGGTTTAACTAGACATTGGAACTTAATGTAGTTTTTCGGCTAGTCTAACATGAAAATGTGTAGGTAGCGTAAGTTTACTAAGGGGATTTCACTAGTATACAGGGAAATGTCTACATATATGAGTTTGTCTTAGTTTTAATTATTTCTAAAATAGTGTTAGTCTAGCTAAAGTAAGGTTCAATAATTATGGTACTTGTTTCACTCATATATATTCTTTGTGGGATCAACCTACTGCACACTTACTTGCTTCACATTTATGGGATAGATAAGAGTATTAAACTCTTGCATCACAGCAATAAAAATAGAAAGGGTGAATATGGAAATAATAGTTTAAAGGGTACCATGGAAAAATAATTTATAAAATATGAAAATGTTGTAAATATTTGAGATGACCTAAAATAATAATTGTTGCAAAATATGTAAGATGAAGATAGTTTGTCACAAGCCTAAAGGTGAACTCAGTAGAAGATTGTTGGAAAGGGTTGAATAAGCATAGTCGACAAAAGAGGTTCTTAGAATGAGCAGAGTTATAATTTGTGAAGACAAAAGGGCTAGTTGGGAGATTGAATTTAAACCTTGCATAAACTTGCGATAATTAATGGATTATTTAAATTATTTAATTTTTCTCTTTGTAAATTGAATTTTTATTTGGTAAACATTACTCCCTCCTCTTGTAAAAGATGATATATTTTTCTAAGTATGAAGATTAAGATATGTGTGATTTATGATTTTTTTTTTCAATTTTGCCCCTAAAAACTAAATTTTTTTTTATGTAATGAGAGTTTAAATGATAATTAAAAAATAAAAAAAATATTTTTTTGGTTTTGTGTAGTGAGAGTTTAATTGAATATTAAAAAGGAAAAGATTTCTTCTTTGGTGTTATGTTGCGAAAGTTTAAATGAGTGTAATAAGATAAATTGGATGTTAAAAACTTTTTAAAAATGGGAAAATACTTTAATCTTTTTGAGATAGTTCAAAAAGAAATATGCTTTATCCTTTTTTGAATAGAGAAGGCGTATAGATACCAAATTTTGCTCTTCTAGTCCTCAAACTTTATTTTCTAGCAATTGACTCTATCAGTTTGGAAGTTTTTATCCTTTTGGTCCCCAAACTTCACTTCATCACGACTAGACCCCCAAAAAACAATTTGTCTCGCAACATGGGGTCTATAATATCCACCTAGTTGGAAGCTAATTTTCTACAACTTAGTAAAAGTAAAAATTTAAGGACTGGAACAGAAAAGTAGCATGAGTTTTAGGACTAAAATTGTCTTTTCGTCTTAAAAGGGTGAAGAAATTAATAGAATTGGACCAAATTTGGGCCATATGAATTTGTTTTTCTACGGAGGTTGGGCCTTGGGCGTTCTGAAATTTAACTTTTTATCTTTTCCCCAAAACCGAACTTTAAATCTCACCCACGGACAACTGGGGCTGATGATATTGGTATCCCCTGGTGAAGCGTTCAGACACTAAGACGGAAACATCTCTGAGAAGTTGGCAAGGAAAAACAGAAGACAGACTCGGTCACTGTCAACAAAGCAGCTCCAGAAGAGCAGAAGCAATGGAGCGAACCACTCCGGTGAGGAAGCCCCACACCTCCACCGCCGATCTCCTCTCTTGGTCGGAGGCCCCCTCCGTCGACTCCTCCTCCTCCACTGCCTCCGCCGCTCGCTCCTCCTCCCGTCCCCTTCAGGTTTTGAACACTCCATGTTTAATCTGGATAATGCTTTTTCATTTCTCCATCTAGCACAAAATGTGATGGCGTTGTTTTCCCTTTCTTTTTGTTTTTTCCGGGCTTTCCCAGCCGTCCGATAAAATCAGCAAAGTGGTCTTCGGAGGTCAGGTTACTGATGAGGAAGCTGAGTCTCTCACCAAGACGTAAGATCTGTTTCTGTTTTCTGCTTAGTCTAACTGGAGCTTAAAAATGGGAAAGTTTTGTTCTTTTGTTTTGTGAAAAATGTTGGTTCAGATCTGTTAGTTCTCTTTTGTTCTTTTGTGATCTGGTGGCTGATTTTTATTTATTAACCTGTTTAATTGTTTTGTTATAGCTTCGAATAGTTAAGGAAATGAAAAAAAAATGAAAAAAGCAAAAGAATATATCCCCTCTTGATCTTGAGGACCATCCAGCAAACTACTAAATTATTCTCGTTAATGATTCGGCCTTTTCTGGCTTCGAATAGTTAAGTCTTTTATATATTTTGGTTCTTGGCCACAACCTTTGGTTCCCGAAAGTTTCCAGTCCTAAATACTGCTATAGTAGTACCGTGCATTTGAATGGTCACAATGGAGACTGATTTGTAAAGTGTTTTTCCCCATCTTTTTCTTTTCTTCCTTTCCTACATGTTTTTTAAAGTTTTTTGGGTTAGCACATTTAAATTGGGAAAGGCTGGTTGACTAAGTTATATTGAAATTTGAATTTGAAATTGGGGTTCTATTGGCTGGAGGCTCTCTTGGTCCCTTACAAATACTGTTTTGGCTGGTTTTTGTGAAATGCCTGCATAAATGATCTCTTGCATCTTCCATGTTGTTGCCTTTCCTCTTCTTCATCGTAGCAACTGCAAGTGATATTGGACATGTGAATTTTTCTTCCCATTCAGCTTTTCTGTCTTAAGTTTCTTCCCAGATTCCACCAACTATAAATGTCATGCGAGGTGAGGATTTGATATATGAAGTTTAGTGTCTATAGTGCCAGCGACATGGATTTGCTACTCTTCTTTGCTCCTTTCACTAAAGTTCAATGATGTACCAAGAAACCAATCTGTTATAAGAAGCTAAGCCTACACCTGCTGCTTACGACTTGTTCTCTTTAAGTAGTAGTAAGTTTTTTTCTACTTATGGAAGGTAGCCTATTCTCTCAAGTCAAGGTTTTAGACCTCTTTTTGTCCAACCGTTGGTAGTGGTGGAGGCCGAAAGGGACACAGCACAGGCAGTGTAAATAAATCACATCTCCATTTCTATTTAATTTCAGATTTTGGGTTAAACATCTCAGTTGGCATTGTTCACATTCTTTTTACACATGAAACTGTATATGAAAAATGTGTCACTTTGCAATCATAAAATATGTAAACACTTAGTTGCTTGATTGGTTTATTGCACATTCATGATATTGATGCTATCAATGTATGCAATGACTCAATTATGTCTGAAATCATCGCATTTGCAATATCAGGAAACCTTGTTCAGGGTATAAATTAAAGGAAATGACTGGCAGTGGAATATTTGAAGACGATGAATCTGACAGTACGTCCGAAGCAGATGCTGCTAATAGAACGGGGCTGCGCATTTACCAGGTACCTGTTTGATCTATTATCAACTGCAAATTGACCATGTTTGCTCACCATTACTCTATTGAAGTTCTCAGGTTGACTATTGGTAATTATTTGTGTTTATTCTTGTTGCTTTTTCACTCTCCCCCCAGCAAACAATGAATGGAATTAGCCAAATATCATTCAGTTCTGACGGAAGTATTTCCCCTAAAAAGCCTACCTCTCTCCCAGAGGTAGCAAAGCAACGAGAGCTCAGTGGGACGCTGCAAACTGAGTCAGATGCAAAAAGTAATAAACACATATCAGATGCGAAATACAAGGAGATCAGTGGACATGACATTTTTGGTCCTCCCTCAGAAGCTCAGCCTCGATCTGCTGCTGTACGCTTGATGGAATCAAGTAAAGATATGGGAGAACCTGCACCTAGGAATCTGAGGACATCAGTTAAAGTTTCAAATGTGAGTTTCCCATATTTCCAAATGTTTAAGTTACGCTTTCACCTTTATTTTTTGTTTCCTACACGTTTCCTCATCTCCACTATAGGTAGTAAGCCATTAGATAGGTTCAGTTCTCGTTCTCATATGTGAAAGTTAGTGATCTAGAGACCTTCAAATTGCTGGGAAGGGGGAAATCAATGTGCTCAGACACACAATCCAGTGGCTCATAATGCTATTGGATTGTTCTGAATCTTTTTCTTCCATAGTAGTAAAGTTTCAATATGTTTTACTGTCTTTGTTCGAATTAGCCGAATCTTATGAATTTTTATGCTTTAATTTCTTCTAGCCTGCTGGAGGTCAAACTAGCATTCTGTTCAGTGAAGAACCGGTTGTCAAAACGGCAAAGAAGATACACAACCAAAAGTTTCAAGAACTGACGGGCAATGACATCTTCAAGGGAGATGCTCCTTCGGGATCTGCCGAAAAGTCACTTAGTAATGCCAAACTGAGAGAAATGAGTGGCAATGACATCTTTGCCGACGGGAAGGTGGAGTCCAGAGATTACTTTGGTGGTGTTCGCAAGCCCCCGGGCGGTGAAAGCAGCATTGCCTTGGTTTAGCTTCAACTCAAGCTATAACATATCCATGCCACTTGTGTGTGTTGTGACTCTGGTGTGGCATTCAACTGTGGATGCCCTCAGTGCTTGACCTTGGCAGTGTTTGGCGTGAGAGAGGCCTGTTGGTTGTTGCTTTCATGCATACTGGGCCAGAGATTAACATTTAGAAAACGTTGATATGTATTAGGTTGGGTTCGCAGACAGCTAATATGTTCTCTGTATCTTCAAGTCAGCGTTTCTGCATGCCTTGTCTGTGCCAACAACTGTGTTGTGTAACACAGCTACTATTAGTCACCTGTGTTCTAGTTGCCAATCTTTACTCAGATCCACTTCTATGTCAGATCAAATGTTTAAAGTGTTACATTTTACAATTTTTTAGATTGCCGTATTCCATCATGAGATTCTGTTTTTGGTAGTCAAAAAGGCAAAAACAGAAAAAAAAAATAATAATAAAATAAAAATAAAAGGGAGAACATTACAAAATAGAAAATTCCCAAAGGGCCCTAGTGGCCAAGCGGTGTGCATGGATAACTACCGAGTGACTAGCGTTGATGATAGAAACTTTCTTGAGTTGTGTTATCAATTGTTGGATGGCCTTGATTTCTTCCTTGACCTCAAGACAAGATAGGTTATATTCAGCAATTTGGAGGAAATCTACCAGGCAATCAGTGAGAATAGTAACATTGTCTATGTCCACATCCCAGCGCACCCCCCCCGCCCCCCCCCCCCCCCCCAAGCATCAAATATAGCCATGATCTCTGTCCATAAAGCTGAAAGGCGTTTCCCTACCAAGCGATAGCGAACCATATGGTAGATGAAGCTGGATCTTGAAACTGCCAAGCCACCGTATCCATTGAAGTAGATGGGTTCCAAGCCTCATCAACCTGGAAAACAACTAGAGGAGGGGTAGACCAATCATTTACCTAGCATCTAAAGCATGTAGTTGGACAAGGCTGAAGATATTTGTTTATGAACTCCTTGTGGCGGCCATATGGCCTGGACATCCTGGATGTGGGAATCTTTAGCCTGAATGATCTGAGGAGCCTCCATAATAACATTTTGGAAAACCTTAGCATTTTGAGACAACCAAGTGCTCCATAAGGTGATGATAATTTGATTCCTTATATTCAAATTCCAAGAAGCATGATCAGGCAGACTTTGAAGAATCCATTAAGTGAAGTCTAGGTCATGATCAACCTGCATAACTCCCTGAGTATCCTCCCAGACACGCCTCGATGTAGGGCAATGAATAAAGAGGTGAGATAGATCATCCTCATCACTAGAATTGCATCGAGGACAATTTGGGAATATTTGGATGCCCCTCTTCACAAGCTCCATTTTGGTTGGCAAGACATTATTAACACATTTCCAGATAAAACTTTTGAACTTAGGTAGGATGTTGGAGGCCCACAACCTTCAAAGAAATTTATGAATATCTGAAAGACTAGAAAAGCTAGGTATATGAGAGATGCTCCCTATAAGAGATAAAACATAACCTTTTTTGGTTGTGTATAATTCATCCTTTGCCCTTAACAATGGCATCCACCACTTCCTTTTTTAAGAATGTATGGAGAAGACGAAGCTTTCAATAGTTGAATTTGGAAGCATTAGATCATTGACCTGAAGACATTCATTGGGGAAATAATCACATGCAGTAAGATCAAGTAAGGATACAAGACGGGAATTTCAACCAAATGAAATTTTTTCACCTGGATGAAACTAGGCGATAGAGGTATTTTTCTGTCAAATTTGACAGCAACGGTCATTTGCATTCTTAAAGACCTTTCTGACATTTCCAACGGCTCTTCAATGTTTCTTTGGCTCTAAAATGAGTATAAAAATATGAAGAAACATTTTGAGAAGAACTCTTGGCTATTAGAAGTGAGAATCCATCATCTAGATCAAATCAAGTGTACTAAATTCAAGTTTTGCCAAGAGAGTTTATGCTTTCACTTGTATATCTAGTAAGAGTGCTATTGTTTGAGCTTGTAATCTTGTAAACGCCATTTGGTGAGATTGATTTGGTGAGGTTTCTAGTTTGCCTCTAGGAAAATCAGTGAGGAAAAGGGTGTTGATGAGATTTCTAGTTAGTCTCTAGAAAAACTAGTAAGTGGTTGTGGTAGAGAGAACTATCAAAGGAGTGTGTGTTCTTGTGATTCTTAGTGAAAAAAAAAAAAACTCCCGAGTGGTAAGCTTGAGGAGAGAAGTAGGCTCTAAAGAGAAGAAATCGAACCTCTATAAAAATATTGGTGTTCAAGCTCTTCTTTTCTCTTCTTCCATTTCTTGTCTACTTTGTATTTTTTAATTCGTTGATTATCAAACCTTTGTTGCCCTTTCTTTAATTTGTTCAAAGCATATTTTCAAAACAAATTCTAGAACATTTGTGGTAGAATTTTCTAAGTAGTTCAAGTTCACATAAGTTCTTTTATTTGTTTTTTGATTAAAGGCAACAAAGAATTGTTTTGGAAATTTTTTTTGAAACCAACCAATTCACCCTTTCTTGGTTGCTCTTTGGGCCAACAGATTTGAACCCACTCCTGCTTAACACAATGAGTCACCCTTGCCATACTTAGCTTGAAGCACCCGCTTAACCAATGAGTTTGGGTCTTTATGCATAATCCTCCAGAAAGATTTAGCCAATAGCGCTTGATTAAATGTTCTCATGTCCTGAATTCCTAATCCCCCATGACCTTTAGGAAGTGAAGGTTAAAACCTACTATGGAAGTGCAAACCATGGTCCTAATTTGTCCCATGCCACCAGAATTTGACCATTGATTTTGACAGTTGATCACCAGTTGTAACCAGGATATGGAACAAAGACATAACATAGATTAGGACGAAAGACAAAGAAGCCTGAATCAATGTAAGTCTTCCCATTGGGTCCAGCAGCTTCCACTTCCATGATGAGAACTTAGAGTCAATCCTCGAAATAAAAAACTCAAAGGAAGCATTACAAGACATGTCACAATAAAATGGAATTCCCAAATATTTAGTCACCACATCGCTTATAGGGAACGGGAGGATTCTACAAAACAATCTGGTAAATCTACTCAGAACATTCTTGCTAAAAACACATTATGATTTATGATAATTAACCTCTTGACCGGCAGTCTCCTGATATAATAAAGGGCACGCTTGAGATTATTGACCATCATTAGGTTAGACTTCGAAAAAATCATGCAATCATCTGTAAAGAGGAGATGATTAATGCAAGGCCCTGATATACTTGGTCGCATACCCGGGAGAAGTCCTGCAACTTGTTGATAGAATATGAAACTTGAGAATGCTTCCCTACAAAGAATGAACCGATAGGGGGATAAAGGATCCCCTTGCCTAATGGCAAGCATTGGAACAAACCGGCTGGTTGTGCTACCATTAATTAAGACTGAATAGGAGACCATAGAAATACACTGCATTATCAAATTGATCCAATGCTTAGGGAAATTCATGGTTCTAAGCACTGTTTCAATGAAACTCCACTGCAATTTATCATGCGGTTTCCTAATGTCCAACTTGAGAGCAGCCTTATAACCCCGTATTCCATCATTAGATGTCTTTTTCAATTACGGCAGGGACTTTGAAAACCATCTTTCACTTGGTCTGAGGTAAAAAAATAAACAAGAGAACAGCTGAAAATCAAGTTCAACCAACATCTTCAAAGGAAACTCAAACCGCACGATACAAAAGCATGGTGGGACATCCAACACAAACAAAACAGTCAAGCTACATAGTTCATTATAAACCATATGGATTAAGCCACTTATTCATATCAAGCTGCCACAGCAAGAACAACTCAGGCATCATCATGGCCAATCAATGCAAGGAGCATTTTCTCATAATCTCCAGAAGTATCGCCCTTGATTGCCTTCTCCAATGGGACACTGTTTCTTCGGTGGTATTCCTCCTTGATGCGCTCCATGTCCACCTCTGCCTGAGTTGTGACTACTCGAGTAAGAGCCCATTCATCTGTCCCCAGTTTGTTGATGGCCAGTCTAAGAACCTTCTCAAAGTATTTCTCAGGGCAAGTCAGGCACTTGATCGTAGCTCGCAACAATTTGAGGAATTCGTCATTAGGATCAGCCTTCAAATCCTGCAAAAAATGGCATAGCATATTCAGCGGTTGCAAATAAGTTCTAGTACATTACATATCAGCCAATGTTGATACCTTGTTGATAGCATTGCCAAATGAAGTATTGTAGTGATTCAGGGTAGCATTCACTTGAGCTTTGCTCCTTGTTGTCAGGATCCTAATGATCTCCTCATCATTGTATGCCTTGTCTTTGACCTTTTCATTAAGAATCTTAGCCTCTGTTTTCGCCAGTGTCATGTTCACTTCCTCACCCTCATATCGGAAAGAACTTACAAGAGGAACCAGAAGCTGCATGGAAGTATATCATATAGCAATCAAGAAAATTTCTAGGTCCAACTTTTGTCATCTTAAATTGGGTACAAATCATTTCAGCAATTATCACAAATCATTTTGGCTAAATATATATCTACTAAGTTAAGACCAACAAAAGGAGTGTAAGTTAATATGTGATCACTAACGGAGAGAGGCTAAGTGAACCTTGCGGTAGTCTCCACTGGTGTGGTGCGCAACATCTTCCTCAAGGGACCTTTTGTAACGAGCATGATAAGCCTGTCTGGCTCTGAACAGGTCATGAGAAGACCTGGTGCAAGCTATTTCCATGAGAACCCAATTGCTTGATGTGAGCTTCTTTGTTGCTTCGTTGGCCAAATATGCATCACGTTCAGCTGGGTCCAGGGTCCAAAGAAGCACAGCCCTCTGTTCAAGAAATGGTTAAAACACAGTATTAGCTTAGTTGAACACAAGACAATCACTTCCTCATTTCCCATCCCAATTGACGCCACAACAAGGAAATCGGAATTAAAACATAAAGCCTTCAAATGACTGAATTAACCTCAAAGTCGCTCGAAAGTTCTTTTTCCAAGTCCTTAAGTAGATCCTCTCCATACGCTTCAGCATAAGTTTGCTTAATTTTGTTGCGCTGTGCAGCATTTCTGTGAGCCAATATTGATATAATCAATGCCTCATTTGTACCCCACCCTGCAAATCAATTAGTGAGAATGGTGCTCAATGAACAACTGCACTTAGACCCACAGAAAGAGAAGTGACGAAGCAAATACTTCTGTTCTGAATAACAGAGGTTCTGATCCGAAGGAATAGGATAAGATGTAGCAAGTTGGACAAACAAACAATTAGTACTAGATTAGTGAAAACCTTCAAGAATCTAGAAAACAAAATGCTTTTCATCTTGTGGTCACCTGAGTCACCTGGTGATTAGCAAGTGAATGGTAAAAGGTGAATTCAATTCCAGAAAGCAATGGATATTTATGGTACATGTAGATCATCGAGTAACACTAAAACCTCACATCCTTGGGCCATGTAGTGGAGATATTTTAAGCCATAATAAGTGACCTTACAGGTCAATCCTTCCTGTGACTAAGAACTATATATTAGTATTAAATATTGCATTTTCTTATGCCACGATAGTGACTTTCACGTCTATACATGTATTGAAACCCAATCTAGAAATGATCGTAAAGTTGTTCAAGTATGAAACGGCATATCGACAGGACACCTTTGAACAGTGAAACTGAACTAAACTTGCCTCATCAGTAAAGGGAAAACCCTAAATATTGAACCTTTCAAGGTTCTTAAACCCTTTCCAAGTGAATCAAATTACATCCCAATACAGAATGTCCTAGACGCCTTCCGATCGTGGGAGGACAAAGGTACAACAATAACAATTGAAAGTTTTGATAAGCTAAATCACTAGAAACAGTGTAAGAAAATATCAGAAGCAAGGATCTTGAGACAAACCCAGAATAAAAAAAGTACCTTGAAAGGCTTTGCGGAGTTGCTCAGCATCCTCGGATGGAGCGGGGACGTGTGCAGGGACTTTGAGAGTGGCCATTGGCAATGTGGCAAGCTTTTGCGGAGAATAAGAATGGTTCTTGATCTTATCGAAGTTGAAGTGACGGAATGGATCAGGCCTTATAAAGACATGACAGATGGAATTAGATCATTTTTAATCATCTTGATTGCTGAAAACGAGTGCTAATTAACGTGGAGGGATCCACGGATTGCTTCTTTTGGGGCTAGAGTTGAGCAGGAGTAGGTGTAGGTCCCGGACAAGAAATGTAACGCTTTTAGGCGGTGATGATTGCTATTTACTGATGAGTTGTCGAGAGAGCCTCGCATTTCACGTTCCATACTGAGATGGCGTAATTTGCGCAAAACTCTTTGTTGATCACGGCATTTTTAGTTAATTTCCAATTGAGTCATTGTTATATCTAATTTTTCAAGTAAATTACTTTGTCACAAGATGCAAGCGGTGAACGCGTAGATCATTCCACCAAAGGCAGTAAATCACACGTAACAAATATGTTTTGTAACTTATGTCATTGGTTTCAACTAATCATGAAAACATACACATCTGCTCGAGTCTGAACACAAGCAAACATTAATTAAACATTAATCAAAATTGATTTTAATGTAAGCTTGCCTATCTTAAGGCAATTTATTTAAAATTAATCGCATAAATTACACAATAAATACAACACTTTTAACTCAAACATTAATTAAACTAGTTAAGTATGCCCATGTGATGCATAGAGCTAGTATTTTTTAATGTTTTAAGAGTTAATATTTATTTGATTGTAAAATTTATCTTAATATTTATTTGATTGTAAAATTTATCTTGATAATTAATTGCTGTTAAAAAAAATTTGGAGAAAAATGAGGTGATTTTAGAGCAACATAAATTTTATGTTTATAAAAATTAGCACATATAAAGGAAAGACAGTTATTTTATATATAAATACATTTTACAAAGACATTGTAAAGAAGAGCTTTGTATGTGAAAAAATAAAATGGGAAGACAGACAGTAGTGGACAGCTATGAGAAAAGAAAAAAAATAACTATTGAAGCTATTGAATCAATTGTGGGACTTGAGTTAGTAAGTTTTCTTATCATTTTCTCCATAGCAATCGTTGATTACTTAGACCGACACAATGAAGATAAAAGAACATCTTCACATTGGATTCATGATAAAAGGTCTTTACCCAAGTGAGAAAGAAGTAAAGAATGCCCTCTGCAGAAGTAGATGATATTGAATCAAAGTAAAGATTGTTGTTGTCATTAAAGTTATTGTCTTTGTTGATGGAGGAAATACAAATTTAGTGACTATTATCAACTTACCTAAATCAAAAGTAATTGTTAAAAATCACGTTGCTTGTGGTTGGAAAGGAAAGAGCATAAGGTGATTGAGGAAATGTAAGTTTCTTGTTTCTTTGATTTTTTTTTCTAGAGAAAAAGGATTTTAGGACACACACACACAGTTTTTTTTCTCTTTCTCTCTCTCTTTTTTTTTCACAAAATATGTCTTATTTTAATTAAAAGTGAGTTAAACAGCATTTTACAAACCAATGACGATATAAAACTTTAAGAAACAACAATAAAAAAAAGATCTTGTAACACTGAATAAAGAGAAGAGAATCAGATCATGTTGAACATTTTAGGTAAGCCAGAATAAATATGGAGTACAAAATGCACTAATAATTGGAAGAAAGCCCAAACCAAGCCAACAATAACCAAATAATGGTAAAACCATCCAGGCATCAAAGTCTTGAGCAAGACTACCTATAAAAATAAAAAAAAATACTTATAAAACCTAAAAAAAATGGACTAACTTTATTCTATATAATCATTTTAGTATCTGTTGCCAAACTTCAGGACACCATGGTAAAGCCGAGATTCCGGTGAACCTAAAAGATCTAGATCCATTGTTGTCTGCCTTCAATTGAAGATCTATCATATGAAAGTCTTGAATTACTATTAAACACCAAGATTTAAAGGATATTACATTTACTATAAAATCTAACAGATAGTATTAAATAAAATCAGTCAAATAATCAAAAGATTGATAGAGTATCAGCCAAATCCTGACCGAAATCCGGATCTAGCAGGAAACAACAGAAAATGATAGGAGAGATGACAGAAGGGAATGGGTTAGAGGAGAAGAGAAGAGGTGTGCTAGGGTTTTTCTCTGTAATCTAATTTCATGGCATTCTATTTGGGAGGAAACAATCTCAAATCAATTTGTTGATTAAGAAATGTTATAAGAAAAGACAAAAACATTCAACTTTCTTTAAATGAAAAAATATGATGACTAGCAATTTTAGAGTACTTCAGAAATAAGACAAATTGGTTGGATAAGAAAAAAAAATACATGCTTTGGCCATAATTTTTCATTGCTTATTACGCATATGCAGGAACTTAGAGATTTAAGTAGCATTTAAATTATCCATATTGCTATTTAAAGAATAGTAGGATAATCTTTGTAGTTTGACTATCAAATTCATCTTACTGTTCATGAAATATTAGAATGATTTTTGTAGTATTGCATTTGCTTTTTTGTGTTCTTTAAGTATATATAGATATACATGTATCATGGATTTTTAGGTGGCACTATATTTTCATTCTTGACATACATATGTGGTGTTTGAAAATAACAAAAATCATTTAATCTGCACTGTATAGATAAAGAAAATATTGATTACATAAGTGAAATAAATATGAATAAAATTTTAATTATAGCATCATATACTTTACTTATCGTTAAAACTTAAATTAATGACTCTAGAAATTTAATTAATATTTATAGAGTATAATATATGATTGGAGAAGTAAAAGTTATAATGGATATTTTGTAGAAGTATAATATGTTATTCTAATTGGCAAGAGAACAAGGTGAAACATTTTTAATGAGTTTAGGACAAAAATAGAACATTTAATAGGTTATAGACTAAAATAGTATAATATTTGAAGTTATGGCACTGTCCATGAAATTTACTTGTGTAGTACATAATACAGAATAACTCTAAAAATTTACTCCATCCGTTTTACAAAAGTTGACCATTTTACTTTTTTTTTAAACTAAAGTTTGACTTAAATTTATTCATATTAATTTGTATTAGAAAAAATTTTAAAAAAATATATTTATAAACTAGAGTCTTTAAGGTATTACTTTCATATAAAAAGTTTATATTTGTATAAGAAATTGTGAAAGAAATAAAATCATGAATTAATTACTGTGAATAGTAGAGAGAACAAACTTTGCGATACAACTGTAGTAATTATTTATATAGTATAATATGTGATTGGAAAAATTATATTTAGGATGTAAAAATTAGAACAAAAAATTTATTGAAGTATAATATAAGATTCCATTTAGCAGGAAACTAAAGTGAAACATTTTTAATAAGTTTATGGTCAAAATAGAATGATTAATTAGTTAATGACTAAAATAGTAATGTATTTAAAATTAAAAGACTGTTAATAAAATTTACACATCTAATATATCTTTTGCTAGAATATATTGTTAAAACCCACATATAAATTGTTTTGTTTGCATCATAATATGTAGAAAGTGTTAGTGTTGTGCCTAAAAGTCAATCATAAAATGATTATATTTTTACACATTGAGTCATGATATTTTATTAAGCATTAATCCAGTAATTATGTTTGTTGTTTTATTTTTTCATAACATAATAAACATAATTATAACCATAGAATAATGATATTCTTAAATGCCCCTGGTTTAGTATTATCGTGGAATGGGTTATAATAATACATAATGACTAGTATATGTGGAGACTAATATGAGATATGTAGTCTACATATGGGTACAAGTTGGAGAACTTGTGCATTGGACTGACCTACCATGAGAATGCTACATGAATCATTATATGAGTGTCATAAGTGATTCTCATAGTGATCATAGCATATGTAGTCTTTTGACCTAAGGTCATCAAGGTTCCCTACATGTGAGTCACATACTTTAATACTTCCCCTTGTCGCTTGTAACTGAGTGAACTTAAAAGATGTCATTGGCTATGTCAAATATAATGAGGATTGTTTTGTATGATCAAGATGAGACTTGTCTATTCTATGTAACGAGAGTGATATCTTTGGGACCCTTGATAGAGTGAGACTAAAACAATGCATAACTATGCTCAGATGAATTGATATACGATATCAATGTCATCAGTTTAAGTTAGTCTATTCGGTAATCAAGAAACCATAGATCAGATTATATGAGAATGATACATTCCATATTTCGTGCTTGGTCTTGATATCTTGGACAAAGAGACAGTGACATATACGGGTAATGATCATAAAGGTTTAGTCGAATAACCGATAATTTTGTCACTTAGGTAGCAATGGTGTGTCGCTAGGCACCGTTCATTGCTTATGATCATAAATGTGATTTATGATAATTGCCAACATGGGAAGAGCCTATTAAGTCGCACACATAAAGCTTATTTGGATTATTTGAGTGCATGGGCTAATTTATTTGGGTTATGGTTTCATTATAATTTTGTATTAATAATTGGCCCAAAAGTTAAGCCATTATTAAACCCGAAATTAAGGCCTAATTGGATTAAGGCTTTGAAACCTATTAGGCTTGGAAGTTGAGTCTCACTATAAATACAATATATAGTAAGAAATTCATAGCTCTTGCCCTAGCCTCCTAAAAAGTTACAGCCGCACTCTTCTCTTGCCATTCATTGGAGAACGCAAGCTAGCACAATGAGCGCAAGAAAAACACATTTACCGGAACGTTGTGGAAGCGTGGTAATCTCGAGAGGCTCGTGTGAATACCGTATAGAGTTTTAACATGTCAACTGTTCAAATTTTCTAATTCAACTCAACAGTTGGGTGGAAGATCTCAACTGAATTAGGTATGAAAATTTTGAACATCCGGTTTACCCCGTTTCACTTGGATCCTGGATGGTTTCGATTATATTTCATTGCGTTTGTTTGGTTCCCGAAATCCTACAGGAAGCTATATTTTCTCCATATTCTTTTTGAGAAATTTTTTTCTTTTAGTAATCAATGAATAATGTTAAATACAATTCGCTCTAACCAAGGAAAGAGTACCTTCCTCTAAAGCAATTTCGGCCGGACTGGATTCATTTTTTTGTGTCCACACTTTGGACTATTTGGATTGGCAAGAGTGAAAGCATTTTTAAAAATGCTACTTTCTATGTACCTTCATTAATTGCTAAACGGGATGATCTGTTTTGTTAGCTCTCCCTTGCTAGAAATTTTCCTCATTCCTTTTCAACCCTTCTCATACTTTTTGTCATATTTAGGGTCACTTAAGGAATTAATGTGCTCTTGTTAAACCGAATATCTTTATTGCTAATGGGTTATGGTGTAGATCAATTGGCCTTGGTGCAATTACATGGGTCTGGTTAGGCTTTGATGCTCTTCCCAGACAACGTAAATAAATTCTCATTCATTCCTATGAATTTGCTCTAGAGGCTAAGTTACGGGCAATTCGTAAAGCTTTGTTATTTACATTTGCTCATTGCACCAGTTATGTAACAATTCTTATAGATTATTCTTAGGCTCTTCAGGTGCTATCTGACTCTCTATCAATAAATGCTACCATCACGACTTCTATACAACATATAGTGAATCTGATGAGTTCTATACAATGTTGTTTAGTAATCGTGGTCCTAAGATCTAGGGTTTCTCTCACCCATCATACTACTACTTCTATGTTTCATTAACTTTTCTCTTGTGTATTTCTTTTTTATTACAAAAAAAAAAAGAAAAGAAAAAGAAAACAACACCTTGGACATTGGTTCTTGTGGACCTTATGCCCAAACTCGTTACTCCCTGGCCCTTTATTAGACGACTATGAGCGATTATGAAGCAAAAATATTTCAAAGATTCACTTTCCTCTTAGAAAACAAAACAAAACAAAACCTTTTCTTTGAAATTAAACTTGGTTACTTTCCCGAGTTTCTCATGCTCATTTAGAGGTTTTGATAGGGAAAAAACTTGGTTATTTTGCAATTCTCTAATTTCATTGGTTTTACCATCCAACTACTTTGTTTTCAGAGAAACTGTCTAACTATTAATTAAAGGTTAAAATGCACGGTTAGTCCCTTAACTTTATTAACTCAAGTGAATAAGTACTTCAAGTATGGATTAGAGCAATTCAATCCCTCAACTTTGAGAAACATAATGGAGCTTAGAGTAGGGTTTTGCTAGGGATGGCAAGCTCCTCGTTTTCTTGCTCCTCTTCATTACCCTTGCCTTTGTTGACAACATTTCCACTGTAAGATGATATCTCAGGCTGGACGTCACCCACCTCATTTCTTGTTCTTTTTGCCACCCTCACCTTCATATAAAGGTGAAAAGGGGCCGGGCTTCTTTAAGGTAACTCGAGCTCGAACTCGAGTTAAAGTTTTTCAAGTTTGGTCTTTTTGAGCTCAACCCGAAAAATTGGTTTGAACTCATTTAGGGCCGAGCTCGAGCCTAATGAAACTCGGCCCCATAAGCTCGTAGGGCTAACGGGTCTTGGATTTTTTCTTTTAATACCTTTTCCCATCAGGCCCTAAGTCTAGCCCATACACCTTCAGGCCCTTAGTCCCACCCCTAGAGTTGTTCAACAACCCCAACTAAATCCAAGGAACACCAAGTCAGCCACCACCAGACCATAACAATGATCGGCGATGATCATAGCCATCCCAAATCGACAATGATCCCAGTGGCAGTCCCAAATCAACATCCGAAGCAGATGATGATTGACAATGATCCCAGCGGCAGACAACAATCGACACGTAAAGCAAATGATGATCGACAACGATCCTAGTGGCAGACGATGATTGATGCATGAAGCAAATGACGATCCTAGCGGTAACCCTAAATTGATGACAATCTGTGTGGCAGTGGCCTAGAAATCAATGAAATAACCGTCAGATAATGGATTACGGTGGCTTCATAGTTGAAGTATGGAACTTGATGGTTCATTTGTGAAGTTCACAAAATTAAGGTGGAATAGCAAAGGGTTAGAAAGTTTAGGATAAGTTCTCTAATTTTTTCAGTTTATGGTTATCTATGTAAGAAAATTACTGATTCAGTCCTTATCTTTCATCTAAATTATAATTAGGGTACTAAAGATTTATGTGTCATTCAAGTTTGGCAGGCTTTCAAGCCGATGACGATCCCAGCGGCAAACAACAATAGACACCCAAAGCAGATGATGATCGACAATAATTGACAATGATCCCAGTGATAGATGACGATTGATGCACGAAGCAGATGACGATCCTAGCGGTAACCCCAAATCGACGATGATCCATGTGGCAGTAGCCTAGAAATCAATGAGACAGCTGTCAGATAACAGATTATACCATGGATATAATGCACATGTATCTAATTAGACATAGTGCTAATTTTACAATTTTAGCCCTTATTATTTCAAAAAATTTCCCACAATTCTATTTTCTCCAATAAAAAAAAACAGTGTTCTGGATGAAATATGGGAATATGAGATGCGACTTGATGCGGCAGCAATGGTGCAATGTGGTAGCGACGGTGCAATGTGCAATTCTAGCCGAGGTTCAGCAGACGACACTTGGACGATGTGATTCGAGCAAACGATCAGCAAACAACCAATAGATCGAAATGGCGGGCGAGATCGGACCGGTGGCGAGGACAACCTCAACAGATCACGATGGTGTGATGCACAATTATAGCCGAGGTTTGGTTGATGACGTTAGGACAATTTGATTTGAGCAAATGACCGGCGGACGACCAGCAGATCGAAGCAGTAAGTGAGATCGCGAGATCGGACCGACCACGAGGAGAACACGCAACAGATCACGAGATCGGACGAGGGGACAAGCAACAAACGAGAGATCAAACAAGAGAAAATGAGAGCGGTGGCGAGAGGACAATTGACAGATCGCGAGATCGGACCAGCAGCGAGGAGAACACAATTGGAAGAGAGAAAAAGAGCATTCGGATTGCCGAAATCTAAGCCAATTCGAGTCGACGATCACTAGAAATCCAAGGCAATGTGAGACGAGAAGACTGGAAGACATTTTAAATTTTTTATTTAGACACTTTTTGAATTTTGAATACATTTATTTATTAGGGAAATAAATTATTTACATATTGCTTGAGACATTTTGTAATTTTTCTTTATACACTTTTATACGACATTTTAAATGGTTATTTAGATACTTTTAAATATTGATTTAGACAGTTTTTTTTATTATTTTGCATACTTTTTTATTATGAAAATAATTTATTTGCACATTGCTTTAGACATTTTGTAACTTTTCTTTAGATACTTTTAAACATTTATTCAGACACTTTTATTGTTACAAATAGTTGTTTTTGAAGAGAGTAAATTGTTTACGTATTGGTTTAGTCACTTCTAAATATTTCTTTAGGCATTTTCAGTATCCATTTCAGACATTTTGCATTGTTTCAAAAGTTTTCTTATTTTTTTATTACTAATAAATTTTTTGTAAATTATTTTAGACACTTTCAAATATTACATTAGACATTTTTATATATTTTTTTAGACACATTTGCTCATTATTTTAGACACTTATACAATAGCAAATATTCTCACAGTACACGACATCTTAGAGGAAGTATAATGACGGCAAGATTCTAACGTATGAGAGTTCGGTGACGGTGGCAACGCCAGCATCGGAAGAGACCGCCATCACTGGAAGAGACAACATCAACAAATTAAGGTTTTTGTAGATAAGAATATTTTAATTAAGAGTATTTTTGTCAATTTTTCTGATAATTTATGTCTTATATATAGACGGTTAAAAGTTTGGTTAGTATGTTTAATCAGACATAGGTGCATAATAAAATAACTAAAAAAATTATGGTGGCTCCATAGTCGAAGTGA
Organism: Aquilaria sinensis; assembly: GCA_005392925.1. NCBI lineage: Eukaryota > Viridiplantae > Streptophyta > Magnoliopsida > Malvales > Thymelaeaceae > Aquilaria > Aquilaria sinensis. Next base: position 215,800 of record SMDT01002653.1, on the reverse strand, counting down.
AGACTCATTTGTGAAGTTCACAAAATCAAGTTAGAATAGCAAAGGATTAGAAAGTATGGGATAAGTTCTATAATTTTCCCTTCTCTATTGAAAAATTACTGATTTGGTCCTCATTTTTCATCTAAATTGTAGTTAGGGTACTAATGATTTATGTGTCATTCGAGTTTGGCAAGCTTTCAAGTCAAGCTTGAGCTCGAGTAATTCAAGTCGAGCTCAAGTAGTGCCGAACGGTGAAGGGCCCGAGCCCACAGACCCATTTCCCCCCTACCTTTACCAACAATATCACCATCGTCACATGCGATCTCAATCAAGACCGTAGATGCGATCTTGCACCACAACTATCACTAGCTATCGGAGGATTAAGTTTGATGTTTCCTTCTTCATCGGTTTGATGGGCAATGGTAAGCCTCACCTATGCTGCCCGTCTTTGTTTCATTTCTTAAAATTTCCTAATTCTACTATTCTTTCTTTTCTTCATAACTAAAATCCATTTGGGGATTGGGATTTGGGTTGATACAGACAAGATGAATTGGGGGAAAAAAATAGAGCTGAGATCTCTATTTCTTTCCTTAAAGATTTTCTAATTCAATAGTTCTTTTTCTCATCATGAATCAAATTGGGGATTGGGATTTGCGTTCATGGTGTACTTATGAGATGAATTGGGGAAAGGAATATAGAAAGAAATAGAAGCAGTGGATGTGATCTTGAGAGGGATCAAATTGAAGAATGAGAAATTGATCATAGGTTGGATCGATTATATGAAAAATTTGAGGGTTTTGAGTCTTTCTTGAGTTATTCAACAAAACCCTCGACAACCCCAGTGGGGATCAGCCACTCACCAATATCGTCTATGTCACACGTTGTCATGTGTGCGCTTTCCATCCAACAAGGGATTAACTCACGTAATTGATCAAAATTTGAGGAATAAGCCGTTACAAGTGAAAGTTAAGGGATCAATTCGTGCAAGTTTAAAAAGTTGAGGGACTAGCCGTTCCTGTAGGCCAGCTCTGAATACGAAATTTGACGGAACTGGTATAGAAAAGTTGAGGGACTGGCTTGGAATCGAAACAAAGCGGAATTGCAGTTCTTTCCAATCCACCAAACGGAAATAGATTTTCCCTCGGAAAATCGGAGCTGCTGAACCACCATTCAGAAGAAGAAAGGAGAACATTTTCTGTTAGTACTAGAACATTATTCTAGCTGATTGTTAAAAAAGAATGGGTGGAAGTGGAGCATAACATCCCGCGGCAGTTGGGATCAAAAAGCAAGGATCCTTGTGGCGGAAATTCAATCTCGGGAGGGAGGCACATAAATTGCTTATTATAGGAGAATCCAAGAGATGGGGAAGCAAAAATCGTTCCGGAGCAAAGCAGTCCACTTCGTCTCTGATCTCACCACTGGCCTTCTCAATCCCATATCTGATAAACCCTCCAAGCCTCCCCAGCTCGCAGTAAGCCAATCTCTTTGTTCTGAAATTTCTATCTGTTCCATTTCTTGATGTTTGATAGGTATCCACTTATAATTCGATTCTGGGCAGTCTTCAGCTTTGCGTTAGTTTTCGATGTTTCAAGCTGTTTTTGTTCTGGGCTTTTTCTCCCTTGGCTAAAATTAGAATCTTTTGTAGAATTTGTTTTTCCTGGATTTCGTGCGTTTGGGTCCTATAGTCAAATGGTAGCATCTGTAGGTGAATAATGGAGTTGAATTATTTGGTATTAGGTGAACAGGGACTGTGTTTATATAAGAATGTTTGTTGTTGCATTATTAGGAAGATGGGAGCGAGTCTAGAAGAAGGCAGCTAGAATCGGTCAGTGAAGAAGAAAAGGGAGAATCGGTTGAAGGCCCTGATACATCTTCCTTTAGTGCGTTCCTTTATTCACTATTGTCATCTTCGGACTCAGGACAAAAATCCATTTCAGCTGAGAAGAACGATGATCAAGAAGAAACTAGTGACTCATCATTAGACATATCAATGAAAGAGAATGGTGGAAGGAAAAGATGGCTTTCTAGGGGCAAACAGTCACTAAAAGCTCTTTACCATGCTACTAAAGGCATTGGTTTCAGAAGCCAAGAGAGCAGCAGCGACTCTAACCTGGAATCTGCTGATGATGATGGTAGTGATAAATTTGAAGGGCTTGAGATGCGGCATATTGAGAGTGAGGTGGAACCCATATGTCCTGTAAACCTTCCTGAGATGTCTGAACCATCCATGCTTCTTGCAGAGAAAAGTAGGGGTGTCCTTTATGCCTCACTTCCAGCGATTGTCCAGGGGAGAAAATGGTTACTTTTATACAGGTGATTGGGTGTCACTTTTCATTTCTAATTTTGAGACTGTTCAGCTTTCTCTCAAGTTTATAGAGCACTAGAATTTTTACCCTCATTATAATTCTTTTTTCTGTGATAATTTTTGTTGGATTCACAGCACCTGGAGGCATGGCATATCAATTTCAACTTTGTACAGAAGAAGCATGATTTGGCCTGGTCTTAGTTTGCTGGTAATTTTATGTGAATGTATATTCTTTTAACTTTTCAATGTGGCAACTACAGAGCCTAAAGTTTCAAATCTTATAAAATAAGCAACAAAAGGATCTAGAACCTTGGAGATACATAAAAGAAACTTAAGACATTGAATCAAACATGGTCCAAATAACCAGAATTTTGTAGAGAGTATTTGGAAGACCGTCTCGTGAAAAAATTTGCATGGGTAGAATTTTTCGAAGTACATCCGAGTTCTGTGGCGTTGAGCAAGTCTGATGGATAATCGGTTTGGCACTAGAACTTTTCAATGATATGCTCATAGATGCTTATTTTTATCAGTTAACATGTGGTGCAAATTGTATTTTTCTGCATGTGGCAACCTTTTTGCACCAGGAAGTATTAGCGATGAATGAAGAGCTCATTTCCTTCCATTGCAACACTGGCATTTGGCTATTCATGGTGGTGGTGCCCAGTCTATAAATAAACTGCTCAAATTAAGTCAGTCAACTTCTGTTTTCCCAGGTTGTTGGAGATCATAAGGGTGCAGTGTTCGGAGGCTTGGTTGAGGCACCTCTTAGACCATCTAATGGGAGGAAGTATCAGGTGAAGCTGGAAAGCGCATTTCCTCTTCAAGAGATGCATTTCCTCTTCAAGAGATGCTTTTTAGAAATATCTATTATGACTTTGAATTTTTAACAGGGGACAAATAGCACTTTTGTCTTCACAGATGTGCCTGGACATCCTGTAATATATCGCCCTACAGGTATTCCTCTATGTACTCTGACCTACATAACAAGGAAGAACCTGAGTCCAAAACAATTCTCACTTAATTTCACTCAGCCACGCAATTTGTTTGAATTTGATCCTGAAAAAGGTGATGGAGGGGTTGAGGGGCTAAGTGTTTGGGGTTTGTGATGGTATCAGCTTTGTCCGTTGGATGAAAATGAACTTGATAATTGTTCCTAGAAAATCAGTGAGTTGATCGATTTTCATGGCACTCTTTAGTCTGAATCCAAAAGAGTTTTAGCAGCAAATCTGACTTATTTGCAAAAGATGATCATTCTCAGCAGCACCTCATCGAAGTTTGTGGATTGAACTTGATAAGTTGTCTAAGTTCAATACTAGTTAATTTGTAGATTACCCGTTTAATGACTTTGCATGTGTTCTTAGATCAGATTAGATTTTATTTGCATTTTGGTTTTGTAACGCTGACACAAACACGTGGTAAAGTTAATCTTATATTCTGATATTGAAATATAGCTCCAACATTTAGGCTTTAGTCTTCAAGAACATGTTCTCCATTCTTCCTAGGTTCTACCATGTGGATTAGAAGCTTTTGTTCCTACTTTCTGTTCTTTCAAACTGCCACAAGAGGCAAGGGAGATGCTTAAATATTGTATAATGACATGATTTGGTTTTATAAAAAGTATATTTGGCCTTTGATTTCTCTGTTTCTTGGGAAGAACAGGCTTAATTCTTGCATTTGAACCATAGTAGAATGTGGAAATGGAAATGTGAGCATTGCTTTTGTGGGTAAAATGCACAATTAGTTCCAAACCTTTAATTTCCTCTCAAATTAGTCCTCAACCCTAATTTTGTTGCATGTTGCTCCAAAACTTTTATCATACGTTGCGTATTGATCCCTAACCTTAAGCAAGACTGAGTTGGCATTGCATTGAAACCTGATTTACAAAGAGGAGAAAATAATCATCTAAATGATCCATTAGCTGTAAAAAATTATGGCACGGTTTGAATTTGTTGTAAGACAATTATCGAACAGTTAGAATTTGTTAACTTTCATGTAACTATTTGGCATTAGCTTTTTAAATTCTAATTTAAACTATTCGGTAACTGTCTTCTAATGAATTCACTCTGTGCGATAACTTTTTGACATTTAATGAATTATTTAACCTCTCTATAAATTGGTTTTCTATGCCAACTCAGTCTTGCATAGGTTAGGGACCAATATGAAACAAAATATAAAGCTTGGGACCAATCTGCAATGAAATGTAGGTTGAGGACCATTATGCATAAGGTAGATTTTTTCTCAGATTTGGGGAAGGTAGGTTGCCGGGTAACTATGCTGGAACTAATTGCAATATTGCACAGGTGCAAATCGCTACTTCACTTTGTGCTCCACTGATTACCTTGCAATTGGTGGTGGTGGCCATTTTGCTCTCTACCTAGATGGTGATATGTGAGATTACTGGCTTTCTTATCTTTTATTATTATTATTGTTGTTGTTGTTATTGTTGTTGGCTCTGATTCCACACCCCAAACAACCAGAAGAAATATGTTGAGTTGAATTTAACTCATGTGCAAAAACTGGTTTACCCTCTAACTGATCCCTGTTTGGTTGGTGATACCAACTTGACTGATTATAAGTCTAATGATAAGCCAGTATTTGTCAAAAAATATATTTGCCCTTAACCATATCCCAAAAATTATATTCATACACCTCGAGACTTTTGACAGATAATTCTGGTGAAGACAATACAATAATTACCTCTTGTTTGTTAAGGTTGACTGGATCGAGCGCGGTCTCAGAAACCTATGGAAACCCTTGTCTTGCACACACTGAAGATTTTGAAGTGAAGGAGATTGAGGTATGCCGGAATTTTTTTGTCTCCCTCTCTTCCTCTATTTCTGATACATCGCTGTAAATAACACGGGAAAAGGGAAAAAAAATATACTACTTGTAGTTGTGGGGCTTCATATATGGATCAAGATACGAGGAAATACTTTCAATAAGCCGGACTGAGGCACCTGGAATATGCCGCTGGTGAGCCTGAATGATAGCCGGAGGTAATGGTTGCTCATCCAAGCGTTTCAGGGCCATTCTGCCTTACACAGGTTTTTCCGGTGGCTGACCTAGCCAAGACCGGGCATCCGAGTGAGTTTTTGTACATATTGTGGCCATTTTCAGGTAACCCAGATAGATCCAGTGCATACTTGCTGTATATATGGAGAGAGTTCTACACTTGACTAACAATCATTGTTAAAGCTCGATTCCTTGAGTATGTGATTAGAAAAGTACCGTAGCAAAGTAAACTAACAACATTTTTGGGGCGGCTCCGATAGAACTTGACAAATTACACGATTGCACATCAAAAGGTGTATATATGCAATTTCACTGACCAAGCTGCCAACAAATGTGAAATGCAACCTAAACAAACTGTTCAAAGTTATTGGGGTAGGTTGCTTCGTGGTCCCTAAGCTTTCATAATCGCCTCCCACCCAAAGGAGGATGCAAGTTGTTCATGACCTTGTTTTCCTGTACAGATCCCAACCTTCCCTAAAACGTCTCAATTCTTGTTACGTATTATATTAGTCAACACAAGCTAATAAACGAAGTACTGGATTCCTTGGTAGATATCAGCTACTAAACTAGTTGAAAACAACCTGCCATAACTGTGCTGCAGAAAGTAGGCAAACTAATATATATATATGAGCCCATATCAGCCACTACTATTTTTTCAGTTTAAATTTATCATTCTGTTAAATCGCGATAATATTTCTATGTGAAATTATGGAAAATGAGTAAATTCTAAAAAAAAATCTTTTATGATAATAGCCTAAGTGGGATTAGGGATATCAATTTATACTCTCACCCAGTGGCGGAGCCACGTTCACGTGAGAGGGGGCAATTGGCCCCACTGAATTTTGGTAAAATCACATATTTAGTATTATATCTTCAATAAAATTTATAACTTGACCCCATAAATTTTAAAGTTTACATCTATATATTATAAAAAAACTATCATTGCCCCCACTGACAATTTTTTCCGGCTCTGCCCTTGCTCTCACCTATGGATATCCTGCCTTACCTTATTTGATGGAAAAGGGGGATTTTTTTTTTTTTTCAATTGTATGAGTTCGTACAATTTTTATTTTTATACTCGTCAAGTTAGGGATGGCAAAATTTGACCCAACTCAAAAATCTGAACTGACCCACATGAACCCAAATCCGACCTAACCCAATTTGACAAAAAAAATCAGTAACCCGAACCTGGTTGTAACAAACTCGACCTGAATCTGAACCCGATTAAAGTGAAACAAAAAAAAATCCAAAACCCGAAATTTCCAAACCCAAACTGAATAGAACCCGAAATAACCCAAACCCAAACCCAAAATGGCTCAAACCCAAGACTGACCTAACCTAAACCCAAAAAAACCCGAGTCTAAACTCAACAAGACCTAATTTCTAAGATTTGTTGAATTAGCCAATAACTTTATGAGATCATCAGATTTTGCCTCATAAAATTGCCAGATTTACCTCAAATTCTCGAGAGTTGACAAATTTACCCTAAAATTTTTAATTTTGCCTAGAACTTTCTAAAAACTTTCAATTCACATCAAAACTCTTCCATTTCACCTACACTGACTTCAAGTGACCTCTAGGGCTCCAAATTGGTACCCAAACTAAATTAATTCCTATTTTGACCCTAAATAATTATTCTAAATTCCTAAAAAATTATAACTCGAAGTGACAACATAATTTAAATGTATCTGATCCTACCACTTCTTAAGTTATAAAATGACCAAATTTATAGTTTTATGAATCGAATTTGCAAAGCTTTGAATTAATATTTTTATTAAAATAACTGTACATTAATGTATTTATATCTAGTTAAATTTAATTTTTTTTAGATTATTTTTTATGCCTAGTAATTTTTTAGTTATGAGACACCTAAATTTTGAAATTTTCATTTTAGTCACTCATGAAAATTGCAACATGAGTCTCTAAACTTTTCAAATATTTGCATCAAACATATATTACTTTTCATTGTTTCCTGTTCCTACAGGGGTTATTAAAGAGCTGGAAAAATTGCAAAGAAGTTTTTTCTGGGGAAATGAAGAAGAAGCAAAGAAAATGATCCCAGTTGGATGGCAAACCATAACAAAGCCAAAACAGGAAGGAGGGCTCGAAATTGGAGACCTGAGAAGAAAGAATAAAGCGATGTTAACAAAGTGGATTTGGAGGTATGGCAAAGAACCCACAGCTACATGGAGACAACTAATTACTGCCAAGTACGGAGGTGAAGAGGATGAAATGGGGCCTGCAACCAATAGAAGGAACAAATTCTCAAACATATGGAAAGCAATAACAGAGGATTGGGCGAAGGACAACAATGACGGCGCTATTACCAAGTCGGGTTTCATGTCCCTTATTGGTGACGAGGGAAGGACGTCTTTTTGGCATGAACATTGGATAGATGGAGTAATACTGAAACTCAAGTATCCAAGAATCTTTGCACTAGCGGCCAACAAAGATAGGAAGGTTAAAGAGTTCGGTTTTTGGATTAATGGTCTATGGAAATGGGACGTGAAGCTGAGAAGACCTGTGTTCGATTGGGAAAAGCATATTTGGCTTGATTTCTTGGTAACACTCGAGAAGAAAGTTCTGTGTGCTGAAGAAAAAGATAGACTCATCTGGGTTCATGAACGATCGGGGCAATATTCGGTGATCTCCTACATTAACCAAGGAAGGTACATGTCATCTCAAAATTATGAGATAATAGCAGCTACTTGGCAATTTTGGTCACCACCTAAAGTTGGAGTTTTCGTTTGGCAATTACTTCATGGAAAATTGCCAACGAGAAACATGCTAGTTGAGAGAAATATATTGAGCAGTCAAGAAGCCACATGTCCTCTGTGCAAAAGTGAAACTGAGACAACTCCCCACTTGTTTCTGCTCTGTATTTGTGTGTGAAAGGTGTGGACTTTGATATTGAAAGATTGGAAATTGCAGTGGCCAATCCCAAGCACGATACTCTAGTTCTTTATCCAGTGGAAGGAACATTCAGGACATGTTAAATCAGGGGAAGTGTGGATGTTGTTCTTCTACGCCACGGTTTGGACGATTTGGACGATTTGGCAAGTAAGAAACGACAAGATCTTTAGAGGGAAAGAGATGGAAGTCTTCATGACATATGACATAGTCAAAATGAGGGTTGGACAATGGATTATGGCGAAGTGGCAGCAGAGCAAAATCATAGTCTTGGATGTTATAGTTGATCCAGCAAATGTGGGAATTGAAAAGGGACAAGCAAGGATCCAAAGCTCATCACGTTGGAAAGCTCCAGCACTCGACAACCTGAAATTCAATGTGGATGCAGCAGTAACTGCAAGGCAACAAAAAGCTGCTATTAGGGGCATCCTTCGGGACAGTGAGGGCAAGACGCTATGCATCTTCACCAAGCCTAAGAAGGTGAGTGAAGTAGTAGACCTAGAAATGGAAGCAATACTGAAGGCTTTAAGCATTATGAATCAAAGGAGAGACATGGTGAAAGATAGAATAGTAGTGGAATCAGACTCAAAACTAGCCACATCTTGGATCAACGAAAGTGAAAAGGGACCATGGAGATTAACAGACACCCTAAGGCAGATTGAAAGGTTGAAGAAACACTTCCAAAACTGCAACATTGTTTATGTTCCAAGGGAGGTCAATGAGAAAGCGGATGCACTAGCTAAACTCGGATTACAAAGAGTACTACCCTTACAGCTTTTGTTTGTGTAATTTGCACTAGTAGCTCTCTCGTTACTTTTGCGGTCCTTTGATTTGAATATAACACATGATGCAGTTCAAAAAAAATATTTGCATCAAAAATCAAATTCTTTAATTTAAATTTTAGCAAAATCTAAATAAAAAATTGAATTAATCCAATTATTCCAGCTTATGCACAAATAACCCAATTAAACCTAAATATCAACCCGAATTTGACCTGAACCCCAAATAACCCGACCTGAAGTTACTTGTGACTGAAATTAACCCGATCTGAATTAAACCCGAACCCGAATAAGACTGACCCAAACCCAACATGAACCCGAAATTAACCTAAACCCAAATGACCGGACCCAAACCAAACCCTACCCACCCAATTGCCATCCCTTCGTCAAGTATAGGAAATGGTATAGATTTAAGGGTCAACTTTCTCCAAACCCGACCTGTACCTTATCCACATGTTTTATATATAGTATTTAAGTATCTAAAATATTACATGTATTATATATATGGCAAATCCTAATCTTATACAACCCAAATATACACATACCCTTGAGCTACTTTGTCTTTAGTTATGTTCTTTCATTGTTTCTTTACTACACTTTATAGAGGAAACATATATAATTACGGTCAATTGTTGATCGAGATTGTTATTTTGTCCTTCATATTTTTGAATGCCTAAACCTCCTGTCATTTTCACTTGTTAATCACTTGACATGTAATGTGAAAGTAAAGAAAATGTTGCCTAATGATCCTATGCATCATTTTTTGCTTTCTTTAGTTCAATTTTTTCATTTTGTAATCACTTGTGTAGGTATTACAAGTATAATACAGACTTTATCTGTCTCAATATGGGGAGGGTTTGGACAAAGAAACCTTACCCGCTGCGGGTTGTAGAGAAGATTTGGGTAAAAATCTTGTATGGCAGGTAGAAATTGGGAATGACTCTACCCTCCTTAAACCTGACTTGTTGACATTCCTAAGTGGGATGAATATGTTTTGTTATAAATTTGGGAAAAAATAAATATTTATGACTCATTGAACATGTTTAGATCTAGGTAGAAACTGAGCAATAGTATAGAAATTAGCATACAGAAATTAAAGTAAATTCATTTGGGAAGCAATTTATTATTGTCATATATTAGAAGCAATTTTTTAACACTAAATTGATTACTGAACTTAACAAAGTTGCCAATTAGGCTAGTTTAAGAACATAAATGGTATATTTAAGCTAAAAAAAGAACAATAGTGGACCAAGTTACAAACATTGATATTTTTTTACGATTTTTGCAAAGAAATAAAGTGTCAAATTGCGTATGTTTAATAACAAAAAAAAAAAAAGTGGCTCCTTCGGAAGGAGTTGGTGGCGTGGAGAATTTAGGAGTAGATGTAGAGACTTTTACCATGAATACGAATCATAGCCATTGAGCTAAGGCACCTAATTCATGGTAAAAAGTCGGGTAAATTGCACGTGTTGATCCCAACCTTTTAATATGCTTTTGTTTTAATCCTAACATCGAATTTGTTTGTAGTATCTTTCTAACATGGTTAAAATGTTCCATTTTGAACCTTTTTTTGGATGGAATTTGTTATCTCAAACAGAAAATGCCACATTATCATATAATAGTAGGGGAAAATGTTTATTTTAATCCCTGTAAAAATTAAAGTCTTAAAACTTTCAAATCTAACAAAATCTCCGGCCAACCTCTCCTACCTATCCTTCATCTATGGCGGTCCCATCTTAGGCCACTCTTTTCTGCAGTCCCTTAATTAGTGGCTGTGTGTGAGGGAGGCGGACGGAGGAGAGATAAGAAGGAGAGTCTACTACCCGTTCGACTCCATCGTTTGAAGCGCATTTGACCTCCATCGTTCAAAGCCCAAATTAGAATTGAAGCTTGCGACTGGAGTTTCCAAGTGCGCCTTGGCCATCGCCATTTGGCATCCATCATTTAAAGCCCAAATCAAAATTGAAGCCCGAAAAGCCAAGATGCTTGGGCACCAAATTCCTATTTGATTCAACTTCCATTAGAGAAGACCACAAAGTGTCGGAGGTGGGTTTGTAGGCAAAATCGGGTGAGAAGAGGGTGAGCAGGCGTTGGGGACGAGGGAAAGGAAAGCAAATTGAGGGAGCGAACGGAGGAGAGGGTGAGAGAATCGGTGGACAAAAGAGAGGGAGGCTAACGGAGGAGAGGAAGGCGGACAGACGCAGCCGGAGGACAAGGAAGCGGATGGAGGTGAGGGTAGGCTGGACAGGGAGGCCAAGATAGGGGTAAAGGGGGTTTTGTTAAAGGGAAATTTTTTATGGTGTTAAAGTAAAGGTTTATTTGTTAAAGGGAAATGTTTGATGGGCTAAAGTTATAATTTTTCCCTACAATAATATGCTAACGTGATCTTTCCCATAAAAGTTAACGACTTCTGTTATAAAAGGATCTAAAATGGAACATTTTAACTAAGTTAAGGAGACAATATGAACAAATTTGAAATTGGGTCTAGAACAGAAATAAAATTAAAATATTAGGGCTAATGTGTGCAATTTACCTGTAAGTTATCGTTTCGATAACTAGTTCAAAATCCGAATTACCCCAACCGGACTGCGACGTCATAGGCTTAACTGGCCTGAATTTGTTAGTTGAAGGGATTCCGCAACAAATAGTTGAGGGCGGATTCCGCAATAAATAGTTGAGGGCTTAAGCGGTCTGAGTTTTATAGCGTGCAGAAGAGATAAAGGAGGAGGGGGGGTGTTTAGAGATCTCTGTTATTTTATATTTACTTACTTTTTCTCAAAAAGAAAGAAACAAACCAGTCCAAGAAAAAGATTGGCATGACCCATGGCACAGGAGCACCTAAATGGTTGCAAAACGCTGAACTAGACAGCAGAGTCTGTGTGAACTCAGCAAACAGAAACCAACACAAGGAGTTTTGTGCCAGCTTGCTCCCCTCAAACAGCAGTCGCAATTTTCTCTAGTATTCCTCCTTGCGTCATTTTAGGAGTGCCATTTATCTGATCGGCAGACTTTTTATCCACAGCCTCATCATATGCAGCTACATGGACACCAAGAGCAGCACGACCAGAAGGATCGAGATTTTTTGACCATGCTGCATCCCACTCCACTGCTTTCGCTGTACTGCATGCAATGCTAGGGCCTCCAGGAACGGTTGACCTTGCAGCATTCTGTTCAGAGAGAATCAATCAGATAGCCTAGAATCTTTTGGGAGCAAAAATGCAATAGTGAAAAGAGCAACCATTGATCTGTAAATTCTCAGGCTGGTTAAATAGCTTGAGAACTGTCTATCATGAAACATTTGCTGATTTGCAAGTCTATAATCCAAGCACAAAGAAACAAATATCTAGGTATAACCTTCCCATTTTCCATTTGAGGCATGCCAGTTAGGAAAATCAACATGAAATCATTGAGAGGAACAAAATAGGATGTCAGTTGGATTGGGAGCAAGAATATGATAATATAGAGCACCTTTGGGAAAAATTTCTCAAAGATAGCTCGATAGCAATATGCTTCCTTTGTTGTAGGGGTATTCTCAGGGTAGACAAAGCCGGCATTCATCAACATTGTATCTGTGACCTGTTGAAAGAAACACAAACAGTTCAGCAAATTCACTTGAGAAAAATAGCATTCTAAAATGAAGGGAAGAATAACATACTTGTTGGTTTGCATGGTCTTTCAGACCATCGATCCAACTGTACCCGACTCCATCACTGAATTGCTCCTTCTGCCTGTATAATATGTGCTAATAAAAAAAAAGGAAAACAAAAAATAAATAAATAAATAAATGAAAGATATAATATAATGAATAGCAACACGCTAGCACACTTAAGCATAAGATAGCTAAGTCCTTGCAACCTCGGGTTTGAAAGAAGTAAATGACAAAATAAACACAAGCCAAATTAGGTTGATTGAAGGAATAATAATGAAGCACATTTTCCAACCTTTGGCAGATATGGCTTCTGATCATCATCAAAGGCATTGCGTAATACCCACTTTTCAATCCTTCCAAGATCAGGCCTTATCTGCAGTAATAAATTAGAACATAGGGAACATAGTGAAACCTTTGGGCCTTGTATGAAATCTTTCTTAGACAGGAAGAACCACATTCCCAGCAAAGTGCAAGATCCAATTATTCAGCTCTTCACAATTTGATATGACTAACATCACACATAACAGTAGAAATATGGATCAAGCAGTCAATATAACGGCTTTCTTTGGCAGTCATGAGAAGTATGAAAGATGATGTATGTGCTTCACATTGCCTCTACTCTTTGGTGCCCTGGGAGTGACGAAACCAAGGCATACACTTCATTTGTCAGCTACTTCTTTGAATAGGAAGGAGATAATGACTATTTAGTTTTTATAAAAATGCATATCTCGTATCTCCTTACGTTCCATAGTTTAGCTGGCATGGATGGAAAGGAAACTATTTCTCTTGATTGTGAAATAGAACGGCTTTAGTTTCTTTTAGGTATACAAGATAAGTGCTTGTATGGTCTGGGCAAAAACATTGTTTTGCTGAGGTGTATGCACCTACTTGGTACCTATTACTAAATCTTATCAAATTCAATAAAAGATCCACTCATTAACATGGAACTTTCCATCCATTTGATTGCAGCAATTAAGCAGCACTTCATCTGATGGTCAAGCCTAGAAAACAAACTATAATTTTGTTCCCCCATGAGCACAAAAGACTACAAGTTTCAGATTTTCACCAAAGAATTCAGCAACCTAGCTCACATATAAGGTCTCACAGAACATGTAAATAGAACACAAATAAGAGCAACGTTATGCGATGAAAAAGGATCTAAACCTGCCCTTATTTTCTGACAGGCATGCAATTTACTTATGCGATGGATCAACTTCTTTCCACTTTGTATCTTATTGTAGATACTGCATCTAATTCCTGAGATGTTAGAAAAGTCTAGTGCAACGAATTCTAATTTCACCAAGACAGAGTTGGGAAAAACACGAAAGATCCAAAAATCTTAGACCATTTTCTCCAGTGCATTAACTCAATGAGGCAATCCTTCTAAAACTAAAAGAGATCAAAATCACATACCATTTTCCACTCTGGATCCATGCTCATTGCGACATTGATAAATTCTTTATCCAAGAAGGGTACACGGGCCTCGAGTCCCCAAGCTGAAGTTGACTTGTTTGCTCTCAGGCAGTCATACATATGAAGAGCTTTAATCTATTATCATGATAGAGGGTTAGCTTCAGAACCAGATAAATGCTATAGGGGTATTAATGTACTGATTAATAATCATTTTATCCACCTTTCGGCATGTTTCTTGATGAAACTCCTCCTTGTTAGGTGCCTTATGGAAGTATAAGTAACCTCCAAAAATTTCGTCTGAACCTTCCCCAGAAACAACCATCTTCACCCCTAAAGATTTTATTTTTCGGGACATCAGAAACATTGGAGTGCTAGCTCTAACTGTAGTCACATCATATGTTTCAATGTGGTAGATCACCTCCTCAATAGCATCTATTCCTTCCTAATACAGGAAAAACAAAAACTTCAACAATTAAGCATTTTGTACCACTCCTCTGACAGAACATCCAGCCATTTTCCAAGTGAAGCAAGAAGAAACCTGAACAGTAAAATGAAACTCATGGTGACGTGTTCCAAGATAATCAGCAACCTCTCTGGAAGCTCTCAGGTCAGGAGAACCCTGAAAAAAGGAGGTAAAAACCCTTACATAAATATTTTGACCACTTTTTTTTCCATAGAACTAGAAAGAGTAAGGCCTACCTTCTACAGAATAGGACCTGCAAAAGCTAGGATAGTAAGCATGAAAATTATATGGCGCACTAACTAAAGACAAACCAACCAGCCAAACTGTGACTTGCATATGTACAGAACAATCAACTCAAAGATGTAGCAGACCTCAACCAGTTGGGATTAAGGCTTAGTTGATTGATTGATTGATTGAATCAGATCAAAGATGATGGTTATAACAACTGAATGTATGTGCAACAACAACAGTTTAAGTTTAAAAAAGAAATGTCCTATAAGTAAGCATTGAGACCTTCAAACCAATGCAGAAAGTGTGCAGTTGTGATCCCCACTGGCGAGCAGCTTCTGATTCAGCCAAGTGGCGAGAAGCTACAGCAGCAACAAGGGATGAGTCCAGTCCTCCAGACAAAAGCACACCAAATGGGACATCAGTCATAAGTCTCATAACCACAGCCTGCACAAAATTAATTGAAATGCTATCACCAGTGGACAAAAAGGTGAAAATTGAAAAAGATGCAGCATGGAATTTCTTCACCAGCAGCATAAGAAATGTTAACCAAATAAATATGACTTCTTATTCACTTGTATAGATGGACTTAGTCCTCAGCTCAGAGAGGGAAAAAGAATTAGATTTCTTGATAAGTCAGTATAGAATATCAGTAAACAGTTGCCAATCTTTTGCATGAAATGAGAGAGTATTTATCGAATAGTTCCCTTTCCAAATATTAGGCACCAAGCTAGAAATAGGGTGGACTAAATTGACTTAAAAGTTCTTCTTCTATTACCCCAGCTTTGAGGAAATTCTTGCATTCAGTTTTGAAGAAAGGGCAAAAGAGAAATTCCTCACTCTTAAATTAATCAATGCTTCTATGGAGAATTAGAATGACCGAATGAAAGTGGTTTTTTTCAATTGGTGAGAAAGAAATCTTGTCAAGAAGGGAAAAAAGCCAGCTTCATCAGTAGAAACAGATGAAGACACAATACAATTCAAGCTAATACTTAAGAAAGTGAGCAAGTAAAACAAAAACCTATGCATAAAAATGGTGATTATTTGGCAAGACGATCCTCTAGCCTACAGTGACAATAAAAATGATCATAAATTTTGAAATATTTTGTTGGTCAAAAAGAAAAAAAGGCAAGAGAAAAACATAAATTGGCTAAAGTGGCAAAATTGCAGCACTGGGACTTCATTAATCACAAATTCAAGATGCAAATATATTCATTCAAAAGGTATTTCCAATGGTGATTATGACTTTATCTCCTTCATTTATCAGATAGTTTTAAAGAGAATACTGAAATGCCCCTGTTCATGAAATGTTACCAAGTGATAGTAACAGCTGATCAATCATATAAGAAGATTTAGATCATGCCTTCTCAAAGGCCTCCCTCAAAAGTATGGGATCATATGGAGCTGAAGGTATCTGCTCCGTGTACCATGGGGGGTTGTACCATCTTTTAAGGCCTCCTACAAAGTTAAACGTGACGTAAAACAAAGGCTACAAAGACACCATCAAAGAAAATGCATATGCATATGCAAATCTAAAAAACCAATATAATGACTCCAACAGAGAAAGACATGAAACAGTTAATAGTGAAAATGCAAAACCTTGTTTGCTTGAGTATATATGTCCTGGAGGAAAAGAAATAAATCGTTCACAATCATCGCTCAAAGCTTTCATCTCAGAAGCAAACCACACAGATCCTGCAAACCAAATCATACAATTATTCTACAGGAACATTCCCCCGTTCAATATGTGGGTGTTTTTTTTTTTTTCTTTTCCAAACTTCACCCAGACAACTAATGGGAAAAAAAGAAAGCCATGGATTAATGTGGAAATGCTTTCCAGTTACCCATTTAGCAATGCACCTATTATTAAGGCGTATTCTCAGATCATAATAATTTCTCAAATGGAAAGTATGGTTCTCAATGCAAGGTATAATTTTCATTGGATCAAGTTTCTAATGGAGAAGTTGTTTTCATAGCATGAAGTTTGCAAAAAGGAGATATTACATACCATCAAGGCCCCAACCCATATAAAGGGGTGTGATACCAATTGCATCTCGAGCTGCAATGAAACTTTTGTCACGGGTATCTAGGATCACAAAGGAGAACATTCCATCAAGCATGTCAACAAAATCCTCTCCATATTCTTCATACTGAAAAAAGTTGTCCATAGGAGAAAATATTATATTCAAAGAATTTATAAGCCCTTAGTTTAGTTGGCTGACCTAGACTCAGTTTTCAGAAATGATATTTAAAGTGAATAAGTGACAGTAGGTTTATTTATTACTAAAGTGAATTGTTGGCATTATTGTACATTGTAAATTCCAACAATCCTGAACCATATGGAGAGAAACATAAAAAACCATTTTACACATTTCTATTGCTTCACCATTTCAACTTATGAAATTTACTCATTGCTTCATCCAGTTTGTGTTGAACCGAAAAGCAACTAGAATGAGAATCGCTCTGATGTTTCTTATCTCAATTATAGCATCTACGGTAACACACCAACAAAACAAGTAAAGACAAAAACGATGAAGCAGAGGATGTTGTACAGTCTCCGAAGTACTCACCAGGTGAGCAATCACTTCACAGTCACTTCCAGTCCTGAACTGATGGGATTTTAGCTTCTTCCTCAGTTGCTTATGGTTATATATCTCTCCATTAACCTGCAAAAGAAGGCTTTGTCAACATAACACGAAACTAACAGAGAAGAAACAAAGCCAACTGATTCCATATGAATGTGAGTCAGGTCAATATATCCTCTGCCACTAGGAAAACAGTACTTAAAACATCCAATCTTATTCACCGGGATGAAGTGTTCCCATAAACAAGCACCCTCTTTCCCTTAGGCATGGAAAGAGAGCCCAAGATCAATAAAAGTTGTCTCAACAAAGCCGATAAGCAGCAGAAAAGAAAAATACACCAGAGTGATCAATAAAAACAAAACTATACCGTGACAACAACAGTTTTGTCTTCGTTGTAGAGTGGCTGGTCCCCAGAAGTAGGATCAATGATGGCCAGACGCTGATGAGCCAGGTAACAATCTTCATGGCAATGCAGTCCGCTCCAGTCGGGACCTCGGTGCCTCAATCTGACCTTCCAGAATTCAGGAAAAAAAAATATCGAAAAAAGATTCACAAAAGCAATAAGAATCATTGAATCAACAAATTCGACAAGGACGCAAGAAATTTGAAGAACATTAATCAAAACGAGAGAAAATTAGCAGAGGAAATGAAAAGAGAAGGATAGTACCTTCGAGATAATTCGATGATACGAGAGCGTTTGGCTTGGGAGTTGTCAATGCAACCGAAGACGGCGAGAATTCCACACATAATTTTTTTTTCTTTTTTTTTCTCTGAAAATTCTCAGGTCCTCGGGCGAGGAAACGAAGGACAGTGGAGGCTGCTGGAGCTGGAAAGCTAGTAGCTGAGTAGAGGAGAGAGGCAACGAATTTATTAGTAGTACATTGTTATGTGGGTTGATCACAGCCGTTGGTTGTGGCCGCTAGATTCCGCTGCCATCTGAAATTAGACAAGGATTCCATTAAACAAGTATTTTTAGGTTGGGAATTTTGACTGCGCGCAACCTCAGAGATTCCGTTTCCACCTTTGGTAGGACCGCCGGTTGCGGAATCTGGAATCTCCGACGACAATGTATGACATCGGCGCTTCCCTGTTGGATTTCTTTTTTTTTTTTCCCCTCTTTTGGAACCCTTTTTAAAAAAAAAAAATTATCTCTGTTGTACCTCAATTTATTTAGAATGTTGAAATTTTATAATCCTTATTTTACCGAATTCACCTAGTTTATGGTCATTTGACCTTATGGTTTCGTTTAGGAATAATATTTAAAATTAGCATTTGAGATTGAAATAAATTATCAATAATTATAATAGTTTTTCTGAACAAACTATTATTTTTCCAACTACTAATGCTTAAAACTCACATTTTCCCCGAACAAACTAATAATTTTAAATTTTAAATTTCAATTTTTTTGTATTCACTGTTAAATAGATTATCTAAAACTCTAACACTTTATGTCTGTCATGAAACATAAACATAGTAAATATTATACATATTTTGAAATATAAAACAGTTCAAAAGAGCTGTGACACGATGATAGTGACAGTAACTTTTATACTAATATCATCTCATTCTTCTAGTTCTTTGTTTTTTAAGTTACGGGAGAGCGATATCCAAAACTAGGAGAGTAGGGATTGAATTTTACTATTAGGCAAGACTTTTTTTTTTTTTTTACAGTCTTCTTCTTTATAGTCAGAATCATTTAACAAGTAAAGGTATTTATAAGAGGTTGTCAACAATTGACAGCCATTTGTATGTATCCTAAAATTTATCGGCTATACTTGACAATTTTTTGTTTTTACCTGGCAAGTGTTTTTGGGGATTGAAACCAGACTGGCCCTAGCAATATATTAATAACAAAACATATAGAATTATTTGAGCTTGTATTTTTTGTTTTTACCTGTCAAAGTGTTTTCTATTGAAACCAATTCAACTCTTTAAAATTATAGATAAAACGTTTTTTTTTTATATTCACAACAGCTATACAATTTTTATAACTTATTCCTTTTTATATACTTAAAAGATAAAGTTCTTAAAAATTAAATCCATTTCTTCAAGATGTTTAATTAATAAACTAGAAAGATAGCTCATGTGCCATAAATCACTATTTGGAATACATGAGATGAAAGCTTCTAAGTTGGCAAAATAAGGGTGTTAATTAAACTCGCTAAATTGACTGATTCAAACCAATTTGATCCGGTGTGTATGTAGTTTTTATTTTGGGTTAAAAAAATATAAAAATTGATGCCCGTATAAGTCATTTTCAGATTATGAATGTAAAACCTATTCAAACTTGAACCAACACTATACCTACTAGCCCAAAAAAAGAAAAAGAAGTTGGTTCCATCTCTTAGCCTAACCCAATTCCTACTATCTCATAAGTTCCTAGTCGCTAATCCCTAACCATGCTCACCCTATCTACTCCATTCACATACACATATATGAAGACACAATCGCATCAGTGCATCAATGTCCAAAGGCCAATAGCACCAGGCTCATTGGTTTTAAAAAATACATTTTAAGTTGTAAAAACTCACACTTTTACGAATCTAGATATGGAAACTGTATTAAAACGCTATAAAAACACAAACCATGGTATAAATAGGTAGAAACATGTTTTAAGTTGTAAAAATGTAAAAATTTAAAGACTTTAGGACTTTAAGTTTTGTTGGGTCAATTGGGTTAAAAATGATATGAAAAAAAACCCGTTTCCTAGCCCAACTCATCTTCTCTCTCTCTCTCTCTCTCTCTCTCTCTCTCTCTCTCTCTCTCTCTCTTGCCGACCCAACCTATCTCCTAGCCCAACTCATCTCCTCGCTCTTCAATGCGCTTATGTTTCCTAATTCAATGGCTAAAGTCATAAATGTTATCTGATTAGTGTCTCATTATCACTTAAGCCACCAGCATTATAAAGTTTCCAAAGGACAACATAAACAATCTTCAAAAATACTTTTGACTTCCAACTAAATTGATAATGTATTTAAATCCTACTGTATATGGTATGACATTTTATTTATAGTATTAATTTAGTAAATAAAAATGTTGTGAGATATATACTTTCAAACATAATTAGATACTTATAATTTTCTTCATATATTTTAATAATTTTTTGGTAAATTCTCACAATTCTATTACTTGTTATGACTTTATGACTATAAGAAATCAAAACGACTCTAGGTGGAACTTGACAGGCTCTATCAACCATTCCCATTTCATGATCAGTATAAGCTCCTAGTTCAAGAATCAAACAAGTTCAGACCAGAGCAGTTGATACAAGCAAAGGGAAGAGAGTTGAGACACGCAAACAAAAGGTAGCAGCTGCAATTGAAGTCGCTGGCTTATGCCAATAATCGAACCCACCTCACTTGTTCAATTGCATCTGTTGCTTCACATTAACCAACCGGCTGAGTTGGTTGGGACCAAAATTAAATAGTTAGGCATAAAACATAAACTTGGAGAGGGAGAGAGAACTGTCCCATAGCAGCTGTTGCTTCATCTTAACCATCCAACTAAGATGGTAAGTACTAAAACTAAGTATTATTGTGTGTGTGTGTGTGTGTGTGTGTGTGTGTGTGTGTGTGTATGTGTGTGTTTATCAAAATACATTACTCCATAAAAAAAAAAATTAACAATCACCCTCCGAACTTTAGATGATATTACAATTTACACTTACCTTTTCATGTTTGAAATATACACTTTAAGCCCTTTTGCTTGCAGTGTGATATTCTTTTAACAAATAACTGATATTTAAAAAACTATTATTTTACATTTATATAGAGAAAAAAATGATAATTTAAAATATTTTATAACTCTAAAAAAATATTATACATATTACAAAGATATAGTAAAAAAATTTTGAAACACAGCTATTAGATAATTCAAATTAAGATTTTATAAGTTATGGTTAGACAATTTAAAAAACAGTTGTGAAAGTGTAAAATTTCAAACCTTGAGGTGTAATCGTAATATATGTAGCTCCGACTAACGGTTGACTAACATTGTTAAAAAAATAGGTGGAAAGTATACATTTTAAAACATCACTAATGAATGTACTATCGCCTAATTTTATGAGTAGCTTATAAAGAAACCTCTAAAAGAAAAAAGGAAGGTTTTCCCTAAATTGGGTTGGGCCCCCAGTTCGTCTATGTAATACTATAAATATTATGGACATATGTCTAATTAGACATAGTTGTTCTTTGACAATTTTACCCCTTAAAACTTCTTTTCCCAAACACTTTATCTCTTTCTCATCATAGCCCTCATCACCAATCTTTTACCCTTACTTCGACAACCTCACGATCTCACTTCGGCAATCGTATTCTCATTCTGGCTATGACTTCCAACATGTCACAAATTGATTTTGGCCTACAAATTGACTTCGACATGCCTCAACTCCTTTTGACTTGTAGATCGAGCTAATTTTGGGCATGAGTGGCCTTGTCCAAGAACTAGTAAGGAAATCGAATGCGAGAGGCGATGACAATGGAAGAAGCCAAATTGACGATATGAGGAGGAGGCTGAATCGGTGATGTGATGATATTAGAGGCAAGAGGCGAGAAGCGAGGAGATCAAAGCACGAAATTGCCGATGTTAGGCCAAATTGAGGAGACGGGACACTGAACTAAGGAGATGCGAGGAAATGGCTGAGGTGGAGGTGGGCGTAGGGCCAAGGAGATTGGAGGCGAGAAACGAGAGGAGAAAAGCGAGGGAATTGGAGGAGGCTGAATCGATGAGATGAGGCAATAGATTGGCGATTGGTGTGAGACGCGGATGTGGAATGATGGCTACTGGAGGCGGTTTGGTGGTGTAGCAGACGGGAAGAGCAAAGGGAAAGCATAGAAACAATGGGGGGAGTATTAGTTAAGACAATTTTATATATTTTTTATAGACATTTTAATTCATTTTTTCAAACACTTTTAAATTTAAAGGTAACAATTTTTTTACATATTATTATAATCACTTTTATATTTTGAATTATACATTTTTTCATATTTATCTAGATAGTTTCATTAATTACTTCAGACACTCTTTTTTTTATTATTTTCACATACATTTATTTATGAAGGAAACGAATTATTTGTATATTGCTTTAGACATTTTTTAATTTTTCTTTAGACACTTTTAAATATTTATTCAAACATTTTTTTTATTGTTTCAAATAGTTATTTTTAAAGAGAATAAATTTTTTATATATTGTCTTAGACACTTTTAAATATTTCTTTAAACACTTTTTAATATTCAATCAGACACTTTCTTATTGTTTTGGATACTTCTTATTTTCTGATAATAATAAATTGTTTGTAAACTAATTCAAATATTGCATTTCAAATACTTTCAAATACTGCATTAGATATTTGTGCATATTATTTGCAGACACATTTCATTATTACTTCAGACACTTTTACTTAACATTTTGGCAGAGAATAAATAATTTGCATGTTAAATAGTCCGCATATTGTTTCAAACATTTATAAATACTTGTTCACACATTTTCCCCAATTTCTTTAGACATTTTACAGTTTTGTCTTTAATACTTATGTAAATGCAAGTAATAACAGAAGATCTGGTGGCGGAGGAGGCTGCAACAATGGCGGTAGAGAGGGATGAGGGTAGAATTTCTCAAGGAGAGAGAATTTTGGTGAGGGGTAATTTTTTTAATTTCTTTTAATAGAAATAACTTATATATAGAGAGTTAAGAGTGTGTTAGTATGTCCAATTTAACACAGGTGTATGGTATAATAATTATCTACATAGAAATTAGAAGGCGCTCATCTTTCTTAGGGAAGAGGGCCTTCTACGACAAAGCCCATTCAAAGGCCCAAATTCTGTATAGTTGCTGAACGACAGCGTTTCGAACCGTACAAATCTCTGTCCTCGCCAAAACCCTCGTCTCCCTCCCTAAGGGACTGCGTTCTGCGAGACTGCAACAATTCCCAGCTCCGGAGAGCGCGGAACCAGGAATATCATAGCGGAGGTGAGAGAGAAAAATGGGAAGCCGAATGGGTAGACGAGTGGTTCACTTTGCGAATCTTCCGATTAAGCTTCTGATGCCTACCACCTTCACCAACATCAGAGAAATTGCACTCAAAACCATCCCCTCCGCCTCCAAGATCGAGATCAAGCGCGTGCTCGAGTCCCTCTACGGCTTCGACGTCGATAAGGTCCGAACCCTGAACATGGAGGGCAAGAAGAAGAAGCGCGGCGGCCTCTTGATCGCCAAACCCGACTACAAGAAGGCCTACGTCACGCTCAGGACGCCTCTTTCGATCTCCGAGAACATTTTCCCGATCAAGGTTATCGAGGAGGAGAAGCAGAGCCTCAACAAGAACGCGAAGAATAAGAGCCTTGTGGAGGAAGGGGAGAAGAAGAAACATTGGCTCGACGGGAAGGAGAAGGAGCACGGGAATGCTGGTCGGGTTAGAGATGGGTCGAAGACGGGACTAGGATCCGACTTGGGTCGTGGCCGCGGAGAGGTAAAGTTCCCGTGGAGCAGCATGAGAAGAAGTAGCTAATGTGCTAGTTAGATTTCTTCGTTCTAATGACAATTGGACTGTTTTGTAGTTCGGTGTTGCTATTTTATGTGACACAATAACACAATAACTCTGCAGTGTAAAATTTGTCTTCGATCAAACAAAGTATTTGAAAACTTGATTTAAGCTTTCGTGTCTCGTTTCCTTTGACGGTTGTTTCATTTGTGGTTCCGTTGGCTATTGAAATTGACTTCACAGTTCAGGGGTTGTTTGCAGGTACCTCAATTTGGGGGGTCTTGGGACAATTGGGGGGTTTTGTAGTGGTGGCTATTTTATGTGACACAATAACACAATAACTCTGCAGGTAAAATGGGGGTGCGATGTGGCGTTTTGTGTTGGCCTGTGTGTGGGTGGTTTGACGGGGGTTTCGGGCGGGTTGTTGGGAGCGGGGGGTCATTTGGGGGGGGTGTGTGGGGTGTTCTTTGGGGGGGGGGGGGGGGGGGGGGGGGGGGGGTTGGGGGGGGGGGGGGGGGTGGGGGGGGGGGGGGGGGGGGTTAGGAGGAGGAAGTTTCCTGCTTAGCAAATAGCCACGAGCAGTTTCTACGATTGTAGGAGCGTCAGTTGATCATACCATCCTCATGGACTGCCTGAGGCTAGTGACTATGAAAACCATGGAGAAAAGTTGTTTAGAAGTGTAGAGTTATGAGCCCAACATTCCATTTTCTTGTTGGACCCTCAGCAGTTGGTATTGGTTTTCACGACATTGTTTACAGATGTTCTGGTTGAAACTATCACCGCCAGAGAAGTGATTCTGGACTCTTTTCTCTTTCATTATGAACTGGTTAACTTGTCCAATTATAGTATTAATTTACTTCTTTCCCCGTTGTCTGTCAATAATTGGAATAGTGATCATACCACACAGATGTTTTCCATGTGATTAAATTACTGCAGTGTCAGAATATTTGCTTCAAAACTTAAACAAAACAATCCCCAAGAACTAGTGTAGGAGATTTATGGAGTTTATGTTTTGAGATTTGTAGCTAGTTGAGTGCGACTCTCGATGCTGCTTGGGTGCCTTGAAATACTATGGTAGTGATTTGCTTGTGGTCAGTTTGGGACCTTGGTTTTGGTTCTGTATTGCTCTTCTTCATCTAACCTCCAGTTTCAATTCCTTTGCATGTTGTGTGTGCTTCATAGTTCATACTCTTGTTGCAGCTCAGAATGATCTCTCTGTAGTGTGGCCATCATTTATTTGTGAGTGCTGTCAGCTTTCTGTTTTGGACTTGCGACTTCTTTATTGCTTTCCTTGGACTGCCTTGCTCTTTTCTGTTACTTGTAAAAGTTGAAGCTGTGTGAGTTAATTGAATGGACTGTGTGCATCTACAGAAGGTTACTTTGTGTGGTTGTGAGTTTGTGTGGTATCCAATGCATTCCTATTCTAATTTCCCTTTTGCAGAGATTATGACCGCTTAATCTGCATCTTGTTTCTTCAGAGATTATGAAAGGCCCTGTTGTTGTTTATTGTGCATTAGGAATTATCTGTTTATGCTATTTTGGAAATTATGTCGATGATCTCTTGCATGTTCTTGTGGTGCTGCATTCTCGCAGGCTGAATGTGAATAAATGCATCACTTTTTGAGAATTCATTTTCAGATCCAGTTGGGTGATCATGTTGAGGAAATAGAGTATGTTTGATTCTGTAAGCTAATGCACAGCACTGGTTTAGGTTCATAAATACTAGAACATTAATTCAACCAGATCTATGGTGTGCATCTGTCTTTCCTGCCGGACAGTTCAATGATCAGAAGTCGGGACTCGGGACTGGTTATGTTGGTTCTTGTGAAATTCTTGTTTTTTCAAAGGGAAGTTCCATTTCAGTTGACATTGTTCCATAATTTTTCATTAGAGATTTGCAGATCATCTGCATCAGCTTGGTGCGGGTGCACATGGCTGTTCCGAACTGCTGAAATAGGACCTCAAATTGAGAGTCCTTGGTTCACAAGTCACCAAGGGCAAGAGCCATGTTCGTTCACATGTGCTGATGTGTATGTGTTTTGTGTTTTCTGCCCTTTTAGCCTTCCTACTGCTGCCCCGCTGTTTCCGTCTTTTATGAATGCTGGAAGTGTTTCATTGCTAGGCTATTGCTTGCCCTCCATGTTGACCTTGTTTCATTGCCTACTTTTTTTCAAACACTCTCCCTCACCTTTTATAGTTCCACTTTACTTTTTGAAGCAACAAGTTCTTAAAAAAATGTCAACCTTTTTCTTTTCTCCTCTTTTCCGCTGGTTAAGATTTTTTCTCTTTTTCCTCAAGTCTTGGTTTGTACAGCTACCTATTGCAAACGGTAGACTAGTTTTTATTGAAAAAGGCATGCACTATCGAAGTTGATAAAACTGGAATATATGAGCGAGCACAGCAGGAAAATGCGCCTGTAATTGGTCCTTACTGTACTTTTGTCAGTAAAGTTCTGAAAAATGTCAATAAATTTCTGGAAAGCGTTCAATTTATGGCTAAGCTGCACGGTTTGTCCTTGACCTGTTCTGTACTGCATGTTGCAATAGGAGAGGCAAATTTGCAACAGAATGGTACTTCTAATAACAGATTTGCTTACTTTTTGGATACATTTTCAATTTTGGCTATAGTTTAGGGATAAATGGTACAATTTAGCCTTCACTTAAAAAAAAAAAACGACGAAACTTTAAAAGAGAGAGAGAGAGAGAGAGAGAGAGAGAGATCCGATGGGCTGCTGCGAAGAAACATAAAAGTTTGGTGCCCTTTTTGCGGGCTTAGTGAAAGGTAAAACGAAGTCCAAAGAGGGAATGATAATTTCCATTGTAAATTGGTCTTCAGAGCTCAGCCTCCATTCCATGATATATGGTCTCTAACCTTTATCACTGGTCCTCAACTCTATGTAAGAGTAATTTGACAAAAACTTGTATAACAGTTTGGGACTAGTGGTGCTTTTTACCTGCCGAAGAGGTTGAGGATCAATGTGCGACAAAAGTAACAATTTGGGACTAGTGGTGCTTTTTACCCGCCGAAGAGGGGACGCCGGACGCGGTGAGGGTCAGAACGGGGAATTAGGAAATTTCAAAGAATTCAACGTGGTTGGCGGTTTCTCGTGCTCGCTATATAGACGGACGAAAACGAAAGTTTCAGCCAATTTTTATTCCTCTCTCCAAAATTTCACATTTTTTATCGCGAAACGCTACTGGTTCATCCTTCCTTCCAGATTCAGATCTGACAAAAAAAAAAAACTCTCGATCAAGCTTCATCACCATCTCCACAATGGCGACGGTCTCGCCTCTTGCCAAGTACAAGCTGGTTTTCTTGGGCGACCAATCGGTCGGCAAAACCAGCATCATCACTCGCTTCATGTACGATAAATTCGACACCACTTACCAGGTCGATGCGGTTCCCTTTTTTAATTTCATTTGAATTTTCCTTCGGAATTGAATTTTAGGAAATGACAGAAAGTTTGATCGCCTCCTCAATCGAGGAATTAAAATGTTCAAGTTCTTGTTCCCTTTTGCTTAGCGTAAACGTATCCTGATTTTGATCTATTGAATGAGTCGTTCTTTCATTACTAGAGAGTGGGTTGCTTTATATGTTAAAGAATGTGACTAACGTTTTGGGGTCTTTAGTTTTACATCGTAAGCAGGGAGATGAGTCCTTGATTGAGTTAAGCTTTCATAAGTATCGTACGAAGGGTTTTCTGACCGTTGGTTAAAATGCGAGTTGCAGGCTACTATTGGAATTGATTTCTTGTCGAAAACAATGTACCTTGAAGACCGGACAGTTCGTTTGCAGCTCTGGTAAAGGGATTTTTGTCCCTCTTTCTCTTCCTGTTATGGCTTAATTGTTGCTAAAATGCATGTGTTCAATACTTCAGTTAGTGTGGTAGCTTATGTTCCAGAGCTAAAAATTGGGTAGTGGGGATAATACGTGCTGGAGTGTGGAGACTGGTTGTGGAAGTGTAATGTGGAGAAGAAGAAACGACTTCTGATAGAAAACTGCAACAGTGCTCTACATATGTCTTAGTTATTTTTTTGTTGTTCTTTTTTTCCAACGGACAACTGATGTCTCTTGATCTTCATGAGGCTCTTAAGTTCCCTTTGATCATGTGATACTGAGATGCTTTAGTTTCTCTGGTATTTTCCTAGACAATTTACGCAAAACAGATTTGTGCTTTACATTTTTTAGCACAATTTCACATACATATATTGTGACCACAACTGCCATTTGCATTTTTTTTTCCTTTTGTAGCAGTGATTGCGGCAGGGAGACAATTAATGCCACTTTCCATGTGCTTGTCTTGTGTGTTTCTGTGTTTTGGTTTTGTGAGTGCTAATAGGGTTCGAAATTTGATTTTGTGATTTCACCAGGGACACTGCTGGCCAAGAGAGATTTAGGAGTCTCATTCCAAGCTACATAAGAGATTCTTCTGTTGCAGTAATTGTCTATGACGTAGCCAGTGAGTATTGCTAGTTGAGAGACCCTGGTATTTTCCCCTGAAATGGAGTTCTTTTTTATTTTATTAATTTTTTTATCCCTTGGAAATTATGTATTTGGAGACTAAGCTTTATGTCCTGAAGGTTCCAATACTGAACTTCAGCTGCTTAGTTGTTGCTGTTGATCCCCTCTTGTTGACTTGTTGAGAGTACACCTGTTTTGTTGAATCATTGCGTGACCACATATTGGAAAAAGAGGGGGGGGGGGGGGGGGGGGGGGGGGGGGGGGGCGCTCTTTTGCTTGTCGCGATTTGAGTTTTGAAATACCAGTTCTCACTCAGTTGTCCTTGTGCAGACAGACAATCCTTTTTGAACACTAGTAAGTGGATTGAGGAGGTGCGTACTGAACGGGGGAGTGATGTAATCATTGTTCTTGTTGGGAACAAAACTGATCTGGTAGATAAACGGTTAGTGGCCATTAATTGGTAATTATATTAGCAATATGTTCCTTGTTGAAAAATGCGTCAGCTTCTTTCCTTTTATTATTCATCACCGCTATTGAATGTTGCATCTTAGCTGACCTGGTAATGATAAAAGAATGAAGACATTTCCTCTGAACATAAGAAGTAATTTCTCTTGACTGCTTCTGCGGGTGAGTCTTCAAGTTAGAGAAGGCTTAAGAAGAGAGCTGTGACAGGTGCCTGATGCCTGTGGATATATTCTTTCCTGACACATGATAAATTTATTTCATTCTTTCCTGTTCGAGTATTTGGATTCTTTGGAGGAAGCGTAGTAGTAGAGTTTTTATGGCAAGGAGATTCCATTATCAACAGAGACACAGAAGTCGTTACAATACCGTTGTTTTATGGGTTTCTCAAGAAATAGTTTCAGACTTAGATATAGTTGAATCTCTTGATCCTTTCTCTCGTAAAATGATGGTTTTGGCATTTCCTTAATACCTTTTAATAAATTTTTTTAAGAAAAAATTTATTTTCTCTACTATCTTTTGAGATTTCAATGTCCCAGAAAAATGTTGCTGTTTGTATAAGCTGGTGAGAATTTTGAAATATTTTTTTTTTCTAAAAAATATTCCCTTAGAGAAATATTTAGATGCAAAAGTAAATCTCGTAGATATTTTTTTTAACAATCTCATCTACTTCCTAAAATAAGAATTGTAGAGTTCCTGATTCTCCTTATGATTAAACAGGCAAGTCTCTATTGAGGAAGGTGACAACAAGGCTCGTGAATTTGGTGTCATGTTCATAGAAACTAGCGCTAAGGCAGGATTCAATATCAAGGTAATCAGTTCTTAAAGTTAATCTTGAAAATACGTCTGCTCATGTTATGTACCTTTCTTTCTCGGATTTAGCTGATGTTTGGGATTTAGTTTTCTGTTGCTCTATCATAAACATACCCCATACATTGTGCTTTTTAACTGCTTTTTCTGGTTGCTGTCCTTACATATACTTATCAAAATTATGCTACTTTCGTAACATTACAGCCACTATTTCGTAAGATTGCTGCTGCATTGCCGGGAATGGAAACTCTTTCTTCCACGAAGCAAGAAGACATGGTGGATGTGAACCTTAAGCCAACAACAAATTCATCCCAGAACTCACAGCAGGAGGGAGGCGGCTGTGCATGTTAGCAGAATGTTACTGAACATCAGATCAAAGAGAGACGTGTCAATCACGCAAGTAAATTTTCATAACACGACAAAGTGATGCCTTTATTACATTTGAGCCATGCAACCCAAATCGGAATTCAGGTTGTCGGGGAGCAAATATCCAGCTCTGCTCCGACACACTAAATCCGTGGTTTAAGGCGTTTATTATTGCTTTTTTTTTTTTTTTTTGCATTAGCTTTATATCTTCCTTGCTCCCTCTACAAAACTGTCTCCTGGTTCTTTTCCTTTCCCATTTCATAACTCTCAGGCGTTGTAAGTTGTTCTCTGTTTTCTGGGTTTAGTCCTTATATAGGTTAGGAATCCTATTTTGTTTGTAATGAACAAGTAGCAAACGAGCATTTCTTAGATATTCTTATTTTTATACAAAATTTTGCTCAATTTGTATCTGTACTTTTGTCGAAATAGGAGAGCATGTAAGGCAGAATTCCGAGTGAAGCAAAGGCATTTTACACAACCAGCAGTCTGCCACTACCACAACACAGCACGTTTCTTCCCCTCTGACCTTTTCTTGTGAAGCATTGGACAGTAAAAAAATTGGAAACTGATGAAGCAAGGGCCCTTTGAATCGTCAAGAGCCCAACACTCATGTCCACATGTACGCGCACGTGACAAACAGTTACTCTATCATCACTTAAAAAATTGCAATCAATATCTGCAGTCTCATTAAAAGCGGGATGCAAGGTTCATGAAAAAATCCAACCAATCCTCAAGAGTTATGACTGTGTCGAGTCCAAATAAGCTTTCAACATCTAGTACTACATTTCAGTCCCCTCTACCCGAGCATGCTCGTAGTAGTGGTAAAAATAAAATGGGGTAACAATGAGTAGCTCCAGCATTGTGAAGTAGTCTTATTGAGCTTCAGCTTTAAATATTGATACAAATTTAAGACTTATTAGGTTGAGCTTAAGTTTGGGATGCTTAAGCTTAGTCCATGTAGAAAGTTTGACCATTCTCATATTGCACAATTAGTTACACTATATTCATCAAGTTAGGTATTAATTGCGTTTACTCCCTTACATTTAACCTTTGGTTGAAAGGGCACCATTATATATAGGATTATTTAAGTCACCCCTAATATTATTCATAATTAGATGTTATCCCCTAATGTCCAAAAGTTTTAGTGAGTTCTTAATTATATTAAAAGTATCGAGTTGAGCTTAAGCAGCTGTTTTGGCACTCATTGAGCTCAAACTTGAGCTTGAGGCCACTTCAAACCTTATGCATTGAAAACTTAAGTTTTAGGGTTCAGATTCAACTCGGCCCTACCAAAAAGCTGCTCTTTGTATGTACAATTACGAAGGAGACAAATCTAGTTTTAGGAAAGAAGATATATGGCTTAAATGTGGCACAAGCCACTATACTTGTCCAAGTCTCATGAGTTGGTCTTTTTACTCTAACTTTGCATGTTTCAGCCCTCTTGCTTGTCAACTCAGTGCAAGTTAGCCCTACCCCTAATATTAGCGATTTTGTGGACTGAGATGTACAAGATATGAAAAAAAAAAAAAAGGGAGCAGCTTGAAATTTTACATTAGAACAATTTTTGAAGAGGAAGACTAATAATTTAGATTTTTCATTAATTACTAGAAAATTATTAGATAGCTTAAATTTATTTAATCAAAATTTCTAAACAATGTGAATTAGGATTCAAAAGTTAATGTTAAGTAGTGTTAAAAAGTGGGGTAAGTGTATATCCTAGAACCTCAAGGAAGTAAGTGTAATTTCAACTAAAGCTTGGGGCTGTAAACGTAGCTAATTCAGAAACCCTTTTTTACTAGGTTTCATCAAATATCAGTTTTTTGGTAGAAAGGGATGATATGACGCAGAAGGCAGGCCAAAGCCCAAAAAACAAGAGTTAAGGCCTCAGGGACCCATTAGTTACAACAGAAGCAGAAGTTGCTCTCTCAAAAGGAATGCCAGCAGCATCAACAGTACAACCACGGCCTCTCAGGAGATCTCTTGTGGGAATCCTCTCATTCCACAGGAGCCATAAAAAGTAGTTAATCCTGGGAGGAACAGGAAGCTTCCAAATCTAATTCCAGCTTTCATGGTTACCTGAATTTCCAGTAGAAAGCTGGTTTTTGGAAAGCCAATAGGTCGAAGTAATAGTGCATTTGCCATCCTTAAAAAGCCTCCAAAAGGGATGGTCAGGGGTGGGGCTGAATTGACTGATAGGAATTGCTCTAATGAGATCTTTAATAGAAGCTGGGAGAACAATAGAAAGTCTATCCCAATTCCAGCTCCCCTCAGAAAGGAGGTCTTTCACAGTAAGCTTCTCTTCCTCTAGGAGAAGAGGCCCCTCAATACTAAAGCGGATGTTACAGTCTCCAACCCAATGATCAAACCAAAAAAGGACATTACTGCCACTACTCACTTTCCACTTCGAGCCCTTTCTTAGGAGATCCTTTTGTTTAGTGAAACTTTTCCAAAAGGGGTAGGCATTCCTCTTAGTAGGGCTGTCCTCATAGTTAGCCCTAAGACATTTTTTTTCCAAAGATGGTTGTTTTCCCCCATAAACTCCCAACCCTTTTTGCAAAGCTACGCTTTATTGAGATGGTTCATGTCCCTTATACCAAGGCCACCTTCACTCCGAGTCTTAGTAATAGAATCCCGACCTAGCAAATGCATTTTCTTCTCATCAAGAAGGGAAGCCCAAACGAAATTTCTGATCTGCTGGTTTCACCAAATATCCATGCGAAGGGTTTTCAAGTTGATGCCAACCGCTGTAAGCTACTCAATATTTTCTAAAAACAGAAAAAGAAACTTCAGAGCAAAATGGCACCGCGATAACCTCTATTTTATAAGTGCGCCTGGGGCCAGCGGCTTGCAAAATGGTTTAAGCATTCAGGGACACCTGAGTATGGGTCAGGGTTCGAATAAAACCTCCATCATTTTCCCCTTAAATGTCATATACATTGGTTCAGTAACCTTTCAAATCCTCAAAAAACAGACAATCCTTTTTTCAACCTCATACGTTTGTAAAAATGTTTCTGAATAATAATAATAATAATAAATGGGACTGAAATGTACATGGGGAAAAAAAAAGCGGAGCAGCTTGAAATTTTACACTAAAAAAATAAGAGGGCATGGGGGTTCCAGCAGAAACAAAAATGGGCCGCATCACCGGTATGGACCATTGCTTTTTTGTAAATGCAGGCGTAATAGCTGGTGCCTACAAATACAAAATGTTAAGTGCCCGTTCATTTCAAATTAATTTCCAGGTACCATAGATCCAACATTTATGTCCCACAAAAGTATGCATAACATTAATGCTTCTTCAACTTTCAGTGGGAGGATCGACCAATTTACTTGCCAGAGACCCACATGACATGACCAAATCATGGAAATGAGCATTCTGCAATATGAATGAAGCTAGATTATGCTACCAATATATACAACTCAACAAAAGCTTGGCAAGGAAGCGGTTTTTGGGACAATCATAGAAACTTAAGTTCAAGGACAATTGGAAAAGAAGAAGGAAAGAAAAATATAGAAGAACTAAACATGATGATAGCCATCACCGATTTGCCTCACTCTCAGTGTCAGATATATTAGTATCATAGTCCCTATGCTCGACCTGAAACAGAAAAATATTGATAGGTTGGTGCATGGGGGGAATTTAAAAAAAGAAAAAAAGAAAAAAACACAAACACCAAATGAAGCTTCGAAGATTTGAAACATGGTGATGGTGCTGGGAACTAATTTACTGGTTTTCGAAGCACATTCATTTCCTACTCAATAAATTTAAGAGTCTAGCCAGTAACAAGCGATTAGCATAATATTTCTCGTCCAGAAGATTTTCAAACATGAGACACTTCAAAGGCAATGAAATTTTCTTTGCATTTAGAAAAAGTTGTGTGGATGATTAAGCAAAATCAGCATGAAATGTTGGACAAGCACTTCTTTGTTCCTTATATGTTTTATAAAAGCATGACCTGGTCAGACCAAGTTAGAGGGCCATAAGAAAGTACGTCCTAAAAGGGCGATTTAACAATACAGTTTCATTACTTTGGTGAAGTTGTCTCAAGGTTCAGATGTTCCAACTCAAAACTTAAAGAGGTGTTTTTAAGAGAGACATCTTTCATCCTGCATTTTAGTTAGAATCCACTTTTTTTTTCCCTTTTTACCCAAGAAACAGCCCCCATCCTCTCTTGGTCCAACCAAGAAAGACATTGTCAAGCCAAAAGACAGAAACTGTGACTTAAAACTTACAAGACTGAGAAGAAAATGACTATTTTTCTGGAATCAAATGAGGCAGCACGTTTATATCTTCTCCACCGATTTGCGGGTGCATCATGCACTCGCTCACTGGTTGATTTATCTGTAAGCAAAAAATTGATTATCACATTAACTAGATTCTTAATTATATCACATTAACTAGATTCTTAATTATATCACATTAACTAGATTCTTTAAATGGTAATTGCATGCAGTACACTTGCAAAATGCTCAGGGGACCATGAGAATTGATGATAACTTCAGATTCTCGAAATGTAAAACAATGGCTATTTTGTCATGAATATGCCTTTCCGGCATAAAATGTCCATTAGATGGCATGCATCTAGCATTTGGAGTTCTTTGTTAATCACTTGGAGCAACCATTTATAATTTCTTCCTCAACCTCTTAATTTTTGGTACTTTGGGTAAAATGAGCTCCAGATGTCCTTGAATTCTAGAAGGAAGCATCAACTATGAGAAAATGCAATGGATGATGAGAAATCTTTGAAGCACCCATGATCAGGAGCCATGTATTCAAATCCAGTCTTTTGGGAGAGGGAGAAAACTCCACTCTCTTTTGCCCCATCTTCACTTCGCCTAGCAGTATACACTGATATTTTCAACTATTTCTTGGTAAGGAGAAGGCACAAATAAATGTCTTCCCATGAAAAGAGTGTAAGTGGATCCCTAAGAACCACAGGCGAGGAAAATTATAGTTGACCGTGAGATCTATGAAAGGCAATACTTGTAAGCCAAACAAAGTACTGACCTATATGCGAGCTTGCCTGTCTCTGCAACACCTTCATATTCTGTGGATCATTGAAATTAATATTCAGAATTGCTGGGGAGAAAAATCAGTCACAAATTGACAGGGAAACTAATCATCTAAAGAAACAGAGTCAATTTCTATACACGGTGTTCATGCTGATGCTCCATTTATTTTCAGACTCAAACAACAGGCAATTTGAGCACTGATTCTAGAACTGTAAATTATAACATATAGAATTGGACTTACAGCGACTGCCCCTTCACTTTTTGCACTTCCAACTGTTTCTTCGGATTTAAGCATCTCAGCGTTGTTCTCAAAATTTATATCCACAATGCAAGGCGAAAAAGCATCTTCGCTTTCCATTTGGAAATTGATGCAATTCTGGCAACCCAGTTGGGCATCCAAGCAGACTGGATCCTTGGAAGCAAAAGGAATTCCCAAGAAGCTCAGGAAAGTTAATTTTGATTTAAGTAGTTGCATTGTTTTTCCTCCCTCAGGCAACACAGAAATGCTACACACATCTTGACCCTAACGAAATGGAGAGGGAAAATCGATCAACAAAGGAAAACCCAATTGTTCTCTAACTTCTCACTTCTCAGTAGTGTTATTTTTACTGAATAACTTACAAGGGAAGTGGATTTTTCTCTAGCAGGAAATGAAGCCGCCTCAAGAGAAATGGGTAACACATCTGAAACTCAGCTAAAAAAACTTTATTAAGAATGCAATGCTTCACAGAATCACAGAATTCGGAACACTTGAAGAAGAACAAAAGGAAAAAGTAAAAACTTACCCAAAGAACAGTGCTGGCCGGTCTCATCAAAACCAGGCTTAATCAAGTGGAAGCATGACAAGTCAACAGCCCCATCCACCATATCTTCAAAATAGGACTTTTCCTGCTAAAAAGATACAAGCTTTTACTGAAAAGGCAAGGTTTTTAGCCATGAATCTAGAAACGAAGGCAGCACATTTGAACGGTGAAGCTTAAGTTGTCTTGTTCAATGGTGGAAAAAGAAGAGCCCAAATCAAGATTAGGAAGAAACTATTTCAGAAATCATGCTCACCTGTAAAGATTTGGAGGCCATTTTGTGAGATTTTGCAATGCAGATATTTGATTCTTGGGTTGGCTCTGGAATTTTGCCGTGTATGTTTATATACTCAGAGAGTGAGAGCGAGCATTTTAAGAATACATTGGAAGAGAAATAGCCCGGTTTGCCAGAAAGGCTTCGGACTACGACATTGACGACAGCGACAAATCTTCCACAGCACCCGGTTTGACCAAAATACCCTCGGCTTTGTTTTTTATTTTTTTTTTAATGTTTATATTTTCATAACACTAATTTCAGAACTTGTCAGTTTGTTTTTTAACTGGTTGTTGTTTTTTTTTTGTTGATGACTTGGTTCTATACCTATGCTAGAGTAAACAATGCCTAAAATCATTTTTATTTTTTATATGCCTGAAAGTTATGAAGTGTTGACTTGAAAAAATAAAGATTGATACTCTTTTGGATCTCTTATTTTTATTTTTAAAAATTATTATAAAAATTTTAATATTAAGATTTTATAAACGCTAATACTACAAATATTAAAAATTCAATAAGTTTTTCTATTACTGAGTGAGACATCAAATAGTTAGTGAAAAATCTCAATTCTGGTGCATCATTTAAACAATTTTGTGTTTATTGACAAGTCCATTTAGTTACTGTGCTTAGAATACGAAGCACTTGGTCAACTGCAAAGATGTCCCATAATTGCTAAACAACAGCGTTGAAAGGAATACGAACAACTCGATTTTAACTCAGTTTAAAATTTGTTCGTAACTCGTTCAAATCGTTATTAGTGTAAGTGTGAACAAAACTTTTAAGCTTGATATATAATTTAAATGAAAATCAAATTGCTTATTACTTTATTTGACTTGACTCAATTTTAATTTTTTTTTAATTTAAACGAACAATTAATCTAATTCTAACACTGATAGTTAAAGTTGAACTATAACATCTTTCAATCAGTGGCAAACATCTTTCACATTATTACTTTCAGGAAAAAAAATTGATAAAAATTTTGTTTAAAAATTCTATATATTAAACATTTTTTTTTCTGATGGTATAAACTTTTGTTAAGAATGCTTATAGAAGTGTATACAAATTGATTTTTGTTTTTTTTTAGTATGTACAAATTGATTTTTGTTTTTCTTCATTTCCCTCTACCCTACAAAACCAAACTACAGGGAAAGAAATGTCTTCCATCGGCAATTGTTGAGTGAAATGGGTAGTATTCGGAAAAAAAAAATTAAAAAAAAAAAACAAATAAAAGAGGCAGTGAATATAAGGACGAGAGTTGGGTTGAAATGAAGAAGAGGGCGGGTGGGCAGTATCAGGAATAAAGATTACGTTGCCAGGAAGACCAGACAAGTACCTTCGTTGTTTGTTCCGCTACACAGTCGCCACGTGAAGCTACCTAAAACCTGACAGCTCTGTACTCCAATTCGTTTTAACTAAATTCAATTGACTTAAAATGATTTTTTTATTTTTTATTTAAAATTAATATTATATAGTTATAATAATCAATTAAAAATATAATTTTTATAATCACATTAAATTTTTATAAATTTTTTTAGTTTAAGATATTAAAAAAATCATAAAAATTTAATAACATTATAAAAATTTACTTTCAAATGAATTATTGTATCTATATAATATTGGCTTTCAAATAAAATTAGTTTCAGGTAAAAAAGACATAAAAGTAAAAATAAGTCAATTAACTTAAATTAAAATAAATTTACTCTAATAACTTTTTAATATTTCCAGTGAATTAACTTAAACAACTAAAATTTAAATTATTTAGGATAATTTATTAGAAATATAAACAATACATAGTTTATTGTTTAATCAAATTGATTAAAGATGGGAACTTTTCCTTTTAGCAAAAGGTGATATTTTTTATTCGATTCTTTCCACTAACAATGTCTATCTTTATCCCTTTTTTTTTTTTTTCTGGTTTCACCATCAACTTAATTATAAAGACGCATGCACCCAACTGTAAAGTTCTGGAGTTGAAGCGCTCATAACTCATAAGTGCCAAGGTAATGAAAAGGTTATGAAACTGAAACGACAAAGGTGTTGCCACAACCCACAAGCCAATTAAGGGACCTCATGACCAGCCATTATCGATAAAATCATCTTTTTAAACTCTATAATCGTAAGCTAATTCACTTTTTATGAGATTAAGATTCCTAACTTACCTGTTTGTAATGAATTTACTTTTAGTTGTTGTCTAATTTTTTTTCTAAGGTAAAGCATTTTCCAAAAGAAAAAGAAAACACTTTTGAATTTGTCTAGTGATTAGATCCAACACAAGAAAATTGTAAATCTATCTAGAATAGACAAGGGGAGGCGACAAAAACAAAACAAAACAAAACGATGGACAAGAAAGTGAAAGAGTTGGGAGTCACGGGTCTGGTACTGTTCTGTTTCTTTTCTGCAACAGTCAATCAAAACCCATGAGCTTGGCCTGAGCGTCCCTCCACGGAACGTTCCTTCCCCCATCTCTATTTCTTTATAATGTATTGTCGGAGATTTATTTATATGTGTATAATTTGTTAGGTGAAATCTTGAATTCGAATCAAATTGTAGCTATCTGGTTTAGCTATGTGGCTTCTTAAACTTGGATTCAATTTCCAAAATATTTTCTTTTCCAGTTAGATCTCAATCCAGCTCATATAAAATCAATTTTTCTATGAGTGTTTTTTTAGATCTGATATCTGCCCTTTTCTGCAACTTACGTGCCTACTCTTTTAATTATTCTGAATAATTAATTAATCTCGTTACTATTTATTGTATTTAATTAATTGTGTGTTTTGGCTAATATTAAAGGAAAAGATGGAACATTTTTAGTGTTTATTTTTTATATGCAGTAAAGAAGTTGTCATATATTAGTCAATTGATGAGCCTACTTCAACTCGGATCACATACAAAGTAAGAAGTTCTATATTTTAAAATATAACAAGTTATTTTTTACATACATTTTGTAGTGGATATTTTTTTTTAAATTGATCATTAAAATAAATATCACATTTTAATTAAAAAAAATAACTAAAAAAATTTAGCCATAAACTTGTGTTAATAAATTAAAATTTTACTTTATTTTAATTTTAAGTTGGGTGTTCTTTATATTTTGTTCTTATTATTTAAATGATTAGTTATGATCGAAATATAATATATGTATATGCTTTTAAATGATTATTAATTTTTGTGTCACTAAAAAAGAATTCACTAAAAAATTTCACTTTCTATCGATTCAAATTCCAATATTTAATATTGATGACAAATTTATTTAGAAAAATTTTCTTTCAATTTTATCAATTATGGAAAAAATTAATTTATTAAACCATATAAATTTTTAATTAAATAACTCATTCTACAAAACTCAATTAATAATGATTAAAAGAAAATTAAAAAATTAGCTAAAAAATTTAGGGACTAAGAGATGAAATGGAAAAGCTTTAAGTATTAAAATTCAACAATTGATGGTAACCAATGTTTTGCTCTAAAATATAGTACATAAAAAATTAAAAAAAATTCAAGACTCAAAGAGCACATAGAAATAATGTAGTTAAGTAGTTATTATTTATTAAGTTTGGGACGAAAACATAACATGAGTCGAACTCAGTGACTGAAATGGGAAAGGAAAGAAATTCAGAGACTGAAATCGCAGTTTAACCATAAGAAAAACAGGCGGCCACTAGCAAAATTACAACACAGGCCTCCAGGACACGATTTCCTTGAAAGAAGAGTACCGAACTTCAAAAAGAGTCAATCATGTCCGGCAGGAAAAAACAAAAAAGAATCAGCGCATGAAGGTCGAGGTCGAACAACTGAACCGAATCGAACTGAACACAAAAGCCCATCACATGAAAACCGGTGAATGAAACTCCATCGGACATCGGTCCTGCCTCCACGGACCCGCACTCCAACCGTCCAGGGCCAGAGACGCCGCAAATCCACCCAGCCCACGTCGGAGCAGCTGTCGCCTGTCGGGCTCAAAGTAGGAGACTAGAGGAATGTTGGGTTTCCGTGTAGAGAGGGGAACAAATTGATTGATCTTCATCTTACCTCTAAAATGATGAGCCTAAAAATGAAAATTAGTACGCATATATAGCAAATATAATTTGTTTCACAGGAAAAATTGGACCAAAAAAGTTAATGATTGGCAACTTACATGAAGCTTAATGACTAGTAGTGTAATTTAGAGCTACATCCTCATTCCTCTCTGCTTCTCACAAAGCTAATCAAGAAGAGAAAAACACACATTTGCATAGTAAGAGACGACGACGACGATCTCAAAAAATGGGTTTAATGGTTATGAATAAATAAATTCGAACAAGAAACAAAATATATACTATATTAGAACGATAAAAGCCAGAAAAATTTATGCACGACGACAGTGATCAGACAAAGTAACCAACTTGATTATTTCGGCGCCCATCTCTTCTCTTCTGGCTCCGGAAAGCTTTCTTCTTAATTTCCTTCTCCAGCGTAATTGCGTCGCAGAAAGCTTGAATTTTGCAGCCAGCGCTCCCATAGAGTTTTAAACATTTTCACTTTTCAGCGAAAGGAGAGCGAGCGGTAGCAGTACTGGAGAAATTAAAAATGGCCGAAGGTCGACGGCTCCTTCGTTCCGGTCTACTGGGTAAATCAAACAAATTTGTTTTTGTTTCATCTACTCCTGGGATTTCGCTTTTTTGTGTTCCTCTTTTACCGATCTTCCCCTTTTCTGCCTCTCTTAGATTTTTGTTTTCAGAAAATTTAGTTGAAGCTCTGACTCTTGCTAAAGAAAAGTAGTGAACTTGTTTCAGAAAATTTTCAACTTGGAATTTAGGCACCTTCGATTTTGGATTCCTTTCTGGAATTTAGTTGATATTTGTCTTTACATTTGTAGGCTTGAGCTTGACTCAGCCGGGCGTCGGCCTGTTGGTTGGGCTTCCTCTTGTTGTTTGGACAGTATGCACAAAAAAACCCACATATTTATTAAAGAGAGACATTTGGGCCCCTTCTGTATCTTCTGTTACACTTCAGCTCCATTTATTTGTAACACTCGCCGCAGATGTGTAAAATGTCTTCACATGTTCTTGTGGATGAGAACTGAAATGTTCGATTTTGAAATTCTTTTTCTTGTTGTTGGCTACATGTTCTTTTCTTTTTTTTTTTTTAATTTTCTGTTTTATTTATTCTCTAATGTAACAACATGGTGTGTTGCAGATATCGAGCAAATACTCTTAGAAGCACAGAAAAGGTGGCTCCGACCTGCTGAAATTTGTGAAATTCTTCGAAACTATGATAAATTTCAAATTGCTTTGGAACCTCCAAATATGCCACCAAGTATGATTTTCTCCTTTTGCTAGCCTGTACCTTACTACATTTGAGATGGTTTATGTTTCTGTTCTTGATCTTTTGATGATCTTCAATTACTAATATGTACAGTTTTGTTTTCAGGTGGGTCACTTTTTCTTTTCGATCGAAAGGTTCTGAGATACTTTAGGAAAGATGGCCATAACTGGAGGAAGAAAAAGGATGGAAGAACTGTTAAAGAAGCTCATGAGAGGCTCAAGGTACAGAGCTAATGATGGTGTCATCTTTTTTTTTCTCTTTCAACATGAGAGCATGTTTTGTAAGTTAGTTTGTTATCATGGTTAATTTCTTTATTAGATGATTTAATTCTGAGATGTTTTGTAAGTTAGTTTGTTATCATGGTTAATTTCTTTATTAGATGATTTCTCCTTGTTTATATTGCCTT
This sequence comes from Aquilaria sinensis, assembly GCA_005392925.1. Taxonomy (NCBI): domain Eukaryota; kingdom Viridiplantae; phylum Streptophyta; class Magnoliopsida; order Malvales; family Thymelaeaceae; genus Aquilaria; species Aquilaria sinensis. Next base: position 174,102 of record SMDT01002653.1, on the reverse strand, counting down.
GCACAAATTTATGTCTTCCCAGGCTGGAAGCGTTGATGTTTTACATTGCTACTATGCTCATGGTGAAGAGAATGAAAACTTTCAAAGACGTAGTTACTGGATGCTTGAAGAGTGAGTAGGACCCCTTTTCTTTATTCTGTTCACAAGTGGCTAGTGTTAAACTATCCGTTTATATCTCTTTCTGGGTTTATAATATTTTTATTCTCATAAGCAATAAGGATGTTAGTGCCACTACCTAAATTTTGTCAGTGAAGACTTCAGGTTTCCAGAAATACTTCATGAATCATGTTTCCAATTTATCCTTTCTGCTCTTTTTTGGTTGTGAGTTTTCTCTTTTACCTTGGCCTTAGTCTCTTGTTTCTGACACGACTTATGACTATTACAACAGGGAACTCTCCCACATTGTTCTTGTCCATTACCGAGAGGTAAAGGTTCAGTTCATCTCACTTCAATGTTTACACTGAAAAGTTCCTGTTGCTTTGTTACCATGTTACTTTGTCTCATCTGCTCAACTGAACAATGGATAGTAAAAGTTGTTTGTTTGTTCTTTAGGAAAATGCAACTTCATGGCTTTAATCCAGAATTTTAGTGTGTATCAGGGAAACAGAAAAAATTTTAACCGCGTTAAAGAGATTGGAAGTACTATCCCAAGTTCCCCCGTGGCTGGAGATATTATATCAAATACAAAAACTAAGAATTTTCATCCTAAAAATGGCTGTGTGACTTCACAAACCACAGACCCTATCACTCTGCAGGCATCAGAACATAAAGATACTGAATCAGGTGCGCTTATTTCACTTAAGTACCTGCTTCACTCTAGTCCTTGCACTTAAGCAACATACTCAACAGAACTAGTTCCTCTCATTTAATTTATGTGTGGGTGTCAAATGGTGGCAGTTGTTAATTTCATCCTCTTTATTGCTCAATTGCTAACAGAAGATCATCACTCAAGCAAGTTTTTTACAACAACTGTTTTGGGGTTGTTCCTCACTCAGCCTAACAAAAGCAAAAATGATAAAGCCGCTGCAATAGCATACGAATTGCAGAAGAACCACGGATTTTCCACATGGGATGGAGCATCAGACAACTCAACTGTCCCTGATGAATCAGTCCCATATCAGCCATCATTTGCTACTGCAAGAGATGACACATCCAAGATCCTTTTCAATAACCGCTTTGACAAAATGCCCAAGTACAAATATGAGCAACAGGTTCAAGATGGGTTGCAGGTATTGGTTTTTACACATAAGTTGATTTTATATGTCATTATGACACCAAATCCTTTTCCTAAGTTAATGTTGACAAGAGCATATGGTTATTGGCAAATGTGTTAGTAATTTGCTGAAAGATGTTGAAATCTTTGAAGAGGTATTGATGATGGTCGGTCTTTTTGAATTTTCTTGAAACGCATAGTTGTTAAAACTGAAAATTTTGAACTTGTCACAGTGGCCAGCAGACCAGAAGCTCCATGCAGATGCACTATACTACCTTACTGCCAAATGTTGTGAAGAAATTAGTGGAACAGATTTATTGGATTCTCTTGAGCACGATATGAATCCAGACAAACAGAACAGTAATGACCCACAGTTACAAATTGTAAGCAGTGAAAACATACGCCTTCTTGATTCTGACTCTAATAGGAATTCCGACATTGAAGGGAAACCTGTTTTTGAGGGCTCTTTCAGAGAACAGTGTCTGAAGAAACTTGACAGTTTTAATCGGTGGCTGAGTAAAGAAGTTGGAGATGTGGATGAATCACATTTCCAATCCAATTCGGGGTCCTTTTGGGACATGGTTGTTTCTGGGAACAAGGTTGATGTTTCCAGCATTCCCTTGGATGGACATTTGAATGCTTTACCATCCAATCCATCTATCTCCCAGGATAAGCTATTCAGCATTCTTGATTTCTCACCGAATTGGGCATATGCTGGCTGCACCACGAAAGTAAGTTGTATTTAAGTTCTACTAAATTTGGCACTCTTGTTTGCAGCTTTTGAGTATTTGACTAATTCGGTTCTAAAATGTTGTGCATCGCAGGTTCTCATTACAGGAAAATTCTCAACCAGCATGCAGGAAGCTGAAAAGGGTAAATGGTCATGTATGTTTGGTGAAGTAGAAGTCCCAGCAGAACTTATAGCTGATGGTGTTCTTCGTTGCTATTCTCCAATACATGAGGTTGGCCGTGTTCCTTTGTATGTCACATGCTCAAACAGAACAGCTTGTAGTGAAGTCCGAGAATTTGAATTTCAAGTTAGCCAATCTTTTAAATTCAAAGATGGCAGCAGTGTCCTTGAGAGCCTTCAATCACGTTTCACTATGTTATTGTGTCAGAGCCCAAATTTGTCAAATCTTAACATTAATAACGATGAAGCAGTATCCCAGCTGAGCAGTAAATTAACCTCTCTGTTGAAAGAGGATGCTGAAAACTGGGATCAGATGTTAAACGCTTCTCCAGAGGAGGTTCCTTTAGAAAAATCAAGAGACCTGCTCCTGCAGAAGCTACTGAAAGAGAAACTGCGCACATGGCTCTTACAGAAGATATCTGATGGTGGAAAGGGAGCAAATGTACTTGATGATGGTGGTCAAGGTGTTCTTCATTTTTCAGCTGCACTTGGCTATGACTGGGCCTTGGAGCCTACAATAGTTGCTGGTGTAAATGTCAACTTCCGTGATGCGAATGGATGGACTGCACTTCATTGGGCTGCATGTTATGGAAGGTGTGCATCTAAAAAATTCTCAACCTTTTGAATTTTCAATTTTGGGTACTCCTCAGTTAAGCAGAGATGTACTGCATTAATCTTCTAGCTTACTCATGTTTGATGTTGCAGACTGAATTAATCTTCTAGCTTACTCATAGTGACATGAACTGCCTTTTCTTCTTTTTCCCTTTAAACATCAGGGAGCATACAGTTGCGCTGCTCGTTGCATTGGGTGCAGCTCCTGGAGTATTAACAGATCCAGTACCCAAGTATCCCCTAGGTCAAACACCTGCTGATCTAGCTTCCATGAGCGGACATAAAGGTATCGCCGGTTATCTTGCTGAATCTTCTCTAAGTACCCATCTGTCATCCCTTAATTTGGATAAGCAAGAAGGTGAGGTTGGAGCAAAAGAAGCACAAAACATTTCGGACAAAAGTGAAACTCTACAAAGCCAAGGAGATGCAGCGGATGGCTTGCCACTCAAGGTGTCTTTAGCTGCTATCTGTAATGCTGCACAATCTGCTGCGCGCATTTATCAAGTATTCAGGGTACATTCCTTCCAGAAAAAGCTGTTGAAAGAATATCATGGTGATAAATTTGGAATGTCAGATGAACATGCTCTCTCACTAATCACGATCAAGTCAAACAAGGCAAGTGATGAGCCTGCTCATGCTGCTGCCATACGCATACAAAACAAGTTCCGCAGTTGGAAGGGAAGAAAAGATTTCTTGATACTCCGCCAAAGAATCGTGAAAATTCAGGTTCATTTCTGATGTTACTTGTTGGAAAAAAGGAAGGGAAGAGGAATGTTTTCATCTAGGCTCTCTCTCTCTCTCTCTCCCTATATATACATATATTTCATGTTACTTGATACCTAATATTTTGGATTATATTGAAGGCTCTTGTGAGGGGTTACCAGGTAAGGAAAAGCCACAAGAAGATCATCTGGTGCGTTGGGATTTTGGAGAAGGTGATACTGAGGTGGAGGCGAAAAGGTAGTGGTCTGCGAGGATTCAAAGCTGAAGGTCATACGGAAGTGCCTACTACTCCCTCAAACGTGGATGATTACGATTTTTTAAAAGAAACTAGGAAGCAAGCTGAAGCAAGGTTGCAGAAGGCACTTGCCCGGGTGAAGTCCATGGTTCAGTATCCCGAAGGCAGAGAACAATATCATAGACTGCTGAAGGTGGTATCCGAGATCCAAAAATCTAAGGTACCTGAAAATCTGTGTCTTATTTTTGTCTAACATTTTAACTCCGAGCACATGTGTAGCAGTTAGAGACCTAGTTATGAATCCGTAGTTCATTCTGCTGCATACGAATGGAGAACTAATTTCTTATCTTTTCCTCAAATTTGCAGGTTTTTTCTACTGAAGTTATTGAGAGTGCAGAAGCAATAAGTGGAACTGATGAAGACTTCATCGACATTGAAGCATTGTTAGTTGATAACGCTTTCATTCCCCTGTAGCTTTATTGTTTTCATCTATTTCATAAATGTTCACTCGGACCAGCTTCACCTGAGCTTTGTGCAATAAGAGAGAATAAACAGTAGAAATAAGATGCAGGATGCAAAAATGATCCGTGCAGCGCAAGCAATTGTTTGTAATTACAATTGTATTCCCCAACAGTCAGAGACATACTTGACCAATAAAAACCAAGTATTTCTGTGATATTCTCACACATTCGATCCACGTAGCCAAAGCAATTGTTAGCAATTACAATTGTATTCCCCAACAGTCGGAGACATACTTGACCAAGAAACAAAAACCAAGTATTTATGTGATATTGTCACACATTCGATCCGTGTAGCCCAAGCAATTGTTAGCAGTTACAATTGTATTCCCCAATAGTCAGAGACATACTAGACCAAGAAACAAAAACCAAGTATTTCTGTGATATTCTCACACATTCAAGCTGCTCTTTCTCCATTATTGTGAAAGGACCCAAAACTAAAGTGCACTTCCACCATCACTGTACAAGCCAAGTGCTGACAGCCTAAGTATACAATTTCCTACAACCATCATCATATCATTCGTATCACAGAACTCTCTCCCCACAGGTTGGGAAGGGAAAGCAGGACTGAAGAAAAAATTAAGTAGAAATATAATAAAGACCTGTCTGAATTATTAGATTGTAAAATCCGAGCCTCTAGCTCGTGCTGCTTGCACCTAGACTTTCATAGAACAAGATGTAACCGTGATCTGTATTACTCGAATACTCTTGAGCTGACCCAAAAAATGTCTGCACAGCAGACTCATCGATCATCTCCACATTTTCATCATCGAAAAACAACCAGTGATTATGACTTTTCACAAGGCTGACATAATGTCCATGGTTTGGGCCACTCCCAACATGTACAACTACAGCAAACAGGGAATACTCAATATCAGCATCCTCCACAGTGTTGCTGAGCTTTAACTCAAGTGGAAACACAACACGGTAAGAGAGCTTCTTGTATCTTCCCAGCTGCTCAATGTACTTGAACCTTTTAAGATGAATCACCAATATGTGAGGTGGCTTCTTTATCTTCATTCTCTTCTGCGCTTCTTGCAAACTGCAAATCAGAATGACGCACCTTCAGATATCCAACATTTAAGAAGAAACAATTTCTACAAAAAGTCCAAGTCGGAATAGACTGAAAACCTTTTTAAGAAATACACGGAGCCTAAACAGATTAAAAACTCATCCAGTAGTTTGACAATCATAGAAATCCAGAAGGCTACTTACATGATAACAGTGACTCAATCATTTCATCATCATTGAATAATAAATTTCAGGGAACTCTGCTGCTTGATCTCTGAGGAAATTTCAGTTACCCCAATAATGTAATTCTAGGGGGATTTCTAGCCCTCAATGATCTAATATTATTACAGAAGTACTTCCTTTGTCCACAAAAGTGTAGATGCAAAATAAACAACATTTTAGTCCTCAGTACTTTTAAGCAGGCGAAAACCAGGCAACCCAGCACTATGCAATGAATAAATATGTATTTACCTGCAGCATTTGTCGCAGAAAAATTTGTCCTCTGCATTTAAAGTCTCAGTGGAGCTAAAATTTTTCAAACAGCTAGTTATTGAACTGTTTTGTTCAATATCAAGACTCAAGTCAAAGAAGGTCTCATCTCTTGCTGTTACTGTTTCACACCGCAAGCATCTTGTCTCATTTGTCAGTATCCCCTGATTCAAGTAATGGGAAAAAAGAAGAAAACTGGTGGTAAGCATCCAACAACGATTAAGCAATTAAGAGAAACCAAGAAAAATGCTATTTGGATCAATTCATTGCACATCACAAGCAGAATTATCACAATACAGGGACAGGTGAAGCAAAGTTACCTGAAAATTCTTGTGTACCCAAGTGACCAGAGGCTCTTTCTTTACTCCATTTGCCTGACCATTTTTTGGCCCATTAGCAGTACTTTCAGGCGGCGAAGTTTCTGCATCATTTTTTGCTGCTTGAGTCTCTTTCTCCAATATGTCCACAAGCTCGTTAAGTAAAAAGTTCAAAAATTCATGAGCATCCTGCCAAAAGAAAACGTGTAAATACTTCTTTTATTGACAGAAAGTAAAGCAATCAGAAGCAAAAGGGCATGCACCCTGAAAAGAAGGACAAAAGACATTGAATACTGGTCTCCATTTCTTGTCCTTCAAGAGAAATGATAATGGAGTTTGAACGGAGAATACAGATTGTTGGGCAGGTAGCAAAATCATTTTAGAAACTGGCTGACAAGTAGACTCCATGGTCCCTCAGCCAATTCAAACTTCAATTGTTTAAATATAAAGATACAACAAATGTGATTCTCAATGTCAAATGGGATTTTTTCTACCTGGTGCATGTAACTTCGAAAAAGCTCATTTTGCTTCTTCAACCTCTGAACAAAGCGCTTTGGAGCAAGAACACCAGTCTTTTTCTTTTGCGAACTTATCTGCAGAGAAGGAATGGTCAACATTCAGATCCAGATAGAGGAGAAACAGTAAATATGTGAAAGAAGAACACATTTCCCAACCTAAACTAATATTTAACTTCAATAAGAGAACACATTTCCCAACCTAAACTAATATTTAACTTCAATAAGAGGACTTTCATTTTCATCCAGTCATCACCATTGATAAATTCTAGCAGAAATTGGGCCCTAAAGATCCAACTACATCTGTACCCTTTGTCCAAACTTCAAATGATCACACTTCCAACATGATAATTTATTATACGAGTTCTTAAAGAGGAGTTCAGTAGTCAGATAGAGAGATCATGAAAAAATGATATTATTTCAAAAAGATATGTAAAGGAACAATGCAAAAGCATCATTAACAAGTAACGTTATCTGAAAGTTAGCTAAAATTTAACGTAATATCAAAATGAAGAAGTAAAAAAACACAATATTATACCTCCAACAAAACAATTTACCTGTGTAAATAGGTCTGCCAAGCATGTCAAGAGATTCTCTTCAGCATCACCAGCACTTTTGTTGTTTGCGTAGTAATCTAGAAGCTGTTCTCGAAATGGGACACAAAAGTAAAGCGCCTGCACAGAAGCATGAACAATGAAAACATAATATAGGTCTAGACAATACATGAAATAATTTGCAACATTAACAAGCTGATATAAGTTACTGGACTTCTGCCATGCCTTCTAGAAAATATTCTAGAAACCACCATATTTATTCAATCAAATGATGCTCCCACAAGTAATGGAGGAAAGAAAAATAAACTAATCCCACACCTCCAAACACCAGATCCATTACCGCTTATTCTGTCATAGCATTTTCCAAATCACTGTTTTCAAGCGCAGGAAAGAATGCAACCAGAAGCATTCTAAAATCTACAATATAAACTATCAAACTCATTATCAGCGTTTATAACAACATTTCCGTTTTGTTGATTCCCAGGCATAAGAAATGTGAAACTGTAGATGTTTAGAACCAGTTGGGATATGGGAAGTCAACATAAAAGCAAAAGTTCTATCCTTGCAATTTGTGCTAGGATGGATGCATTTCAATTATCATTGCTCACTTTATTCCACATCTGAGGTATTCTTATGCCTTCAAGCATAAAGCATAAACTTTCCCTAGTTAAACAACAAAACAAATTTGACGCGTGATGTTTCTGAGTTCATACGTGCTGTTTGATTGATTCTAAAGCAGAAACGCTGCTGCTCCAGATCACTATGACAAGGAACTAAGAGAAGAAGAAAATTACTGTCACATTTCTCACCGCACTGCAGCAAAATCAACATAATTGGTCAAATCAACGCATAGGACAACATTTCATTCATGAAACAAGTGAAGCACAAAGATCAATCAGGGAAGAACAGCTTGAAATCACACCCAGAAAACGGAATCGAAAATAGAGCACAAAATCCTCAGAGGAGAAGAGGATAACGAAGATGAGGGAAACAAACCTGCAAAACGCTGTTACAGTAACAGGTGTTGCCGAAATTCTCAAGGCCGAAGTACCGCTCGCCTTCAGGGAACTGGTCGCCAAGAGCTTTCTCGAGTTTGGAGCCCGCCGCACCCATCTATGGAATTTTTCCTCCTGCCAGAGCTTGACCGACGCGGATCTTTTCGTCGCCCGATTCGAATCAGCGATTTTACGCCTTCATTCAACAGTCGGTCTCCGATTCCCCTGTTGGTGTTTAGGGTTTGTTTGGCAAATGGGAAAATAAATTTCTTTTCCTTTTTTCCTTGGGGCACTGGAGATCGGTCTTGGCTTTAGTTTGTTTTGAGAGTAGTAGAGAGATGAAGAAATCACGCAGGATTTTTTTAATATTTTTTTTCCTCCGAACAGGATGAAGTCCGAAAATAAATAAGGGGATGCTACGAACACCATCTTAGACACGCATTTCTAACACCCATAAACGAGAGATTGACACGTCATAGCAGAGTTTTTGCCCAACCACCGGAACCGGTAAATTTCAGTCGCAAAGGACAAGTAACATAGACCAGTGGGTTCCAAATTTTACTTGTTCATTTTTCCTTTTTGCTTTTGCATTTACCGGTAAAACCTGAGCTGATGGTTATACTCTGACCGTCTCATAAAATTTGATTCATTTATCTGTTTTAATTGAATTTATTTTAAATATTTTTATATTATAAAAATTTAAAAAAAATATATTTAGAAACTATAATTATTAAAAAGTTATTTTCATATAAAAATTTATATTTTGATAAAAAAACTTTTAAAAAATATTATAAGTTAATTATTATAAATAATAAATAGAACAAATTTTATGACACAGAATAAGTACTTATTAGTGGGTGGGAGATAGGAGGTGTAGAATTGAAACTTTATGAATTTGCTTCCTTAATTTGTTTTTTTTTTTTTGTTTCAGTATCATTCAAGGCAATATTATCAAGCAAGCTCATCTTACTCAAATAAATTATCTTTTGTGATTGGCGGTATTGAAATTTATCAAACACATGTTTTTTAGTTTGAATGATAAATGAAAGTCAATTTTTTTATAAGTGCACAATAACACCCAATTCGTTTGGGCTAAAACGCGTCTGTAGGCAACAGACTTTTAGTACTGTTGTTTAGTGTGCCCCACTGTTATAATATAATCACCTATCACGTTTCACATATTTACATTGTTGCCATCGTCTGTTGCCGGGTCACTTCCTTCATTCAGGAGACAGCAGCCATTGATCCAATTACCTGCAGTTTTGTAGGGCCCATGCACAATTTAATGTTTATTTTGACTTGTGCCCAGCACATTTATGCCAAGAAATGCAAAAGGTGAAGACAAAGTCAACTTGACATGGCACCTTCAACTGTTTTTTTTTTACCGCTTCAAAGTTGGGTATTGCATTTTTGTACACTTGCTTTATTTACTACGTACTCGTCCATAGACGAGCCCTACGCACATTTTGTAGTACTTCTGACGCCGATGCCCATCCCAAGAGCAGTGCGATTGCTCTTGGTTGGCATGTGGGCATCAACCTACCTCTCTCTAATAATATCAGCAGCTATGGAACAAAACAACTTAGTGCGCTCACTGTCCTAATTCGCACGAGGGGACACCTTGGGCGTAGAATTGGTGATAGGAACTTGACCGGAAGGGGCTGCTGATAGTCTGTGTGCCATCTATATAACCTAAAATAGCAAAAAAGTAGTAGAGAACATATATGAAATAAAACCATTATACATCAACATACAAAAACTGCAAGGTGCCCTACTCATAAAAAAAACAGAGTAGTGCATTTTGGGATAACATTCTTCTGGCTACAGAAAATCACAATAAGTTGTATTCAACAACACAAGGATATGCCAACCAATCACAGCCAGCTACACTACAGGGGAACAAAACTTATACAACGCGAAAACAGAAAATGCCAAGTATGGTATGCAAAAGATTCACAGCCAAAGAATCACAAAGAACTGGTCGTGGACAGATATGTATGCATAAGAGATGACCTATAAGCAGTTGTTGCTCAAAGAACAATGCAATGCAAAGGAAAGAAAACTAGTTCTATGCTTCAACAAAATAAGCAAAGCGTATATATATGGAGCTCACAGCTCATTGACTGTAGAAAAATGTTAAGGCCTTCAAAGTGTGTTGGTTGCGATAGACTTACTACAAACAGTAAAATATAGGTCACCAAATGGGTAGTAGTTGTCAATGCATGAACAAATTAACTCAGAAATCGTAAATGTATTTGTCCCATACAAGACAGAGGACATGATTTTTCTTTAAAAGCATTAGCCTACTGATTATGAACCTTGTCATTCACATAAATGGAACAAATATGAATGAATACGTGCGTAATGTAACGCTCGACACATTGCAACACATACATGGACGAATAAATGTACTTTCAATTGGATTAACCGGAAAGTTGTATAGGATTAGTGACAGATGAACCCACAGTGAAAGCAGAGGCCATTTAATCGAAAACAAAAAATAGCATGATTAAAGGCGTTTGGATCCCTTATAAGCCTCAAGTTGAAAAAATCAATACCTATTTCTCTGCGGGGAAGAAAGGCCTTTTCACTGGCCGATTGATGAATTCGGGGAATGGAACAGATTATGCACTTGCTAGGAACCACGAGGTGAAGCTTTGCGAGACAGCGTGGGCGGTTTTCGACGAAGGCGAATTGTCTAGCGGGGGAGAAATAGCCTGGGTCAAATGCTAGAGGATGAAGATCTGACAAGTAGAAACAAATGGGAGTTCTACGTTGCCATCGGACGAGAGACAAAGAAAAGGTCAGGTCTCTTCAAGTGGAAGATGACTCAAAGTCGGATTTGTTTGATTTGGGGGCAAAAATTATTGAAATGGTTTACGAATTTTTAAAATAATGATCAGAGTATAACAACGGCAGTCAAACACAATTGGAAAAAGCTGCTATATCACATGCACCTAAGGCTGAATGAAAGGAGCCTTTGTGTGTAGCAGGAAAATGACAATGACGTAAATATTGTATAGGTTATCGGTGATTTTGAACAGATTGTGGAGCACACCAAGTAACAATACTTAAAGTCTGTTGCCTACAGACGCATTGTAGCCCAAACGAATTGGGTCTAAATTTTTTTAGAACTATATAACAACTTTATAGAGCCATAGTTACATAGAAAAATTTAAGAGATTCTTTAAATTTAAATTGAGTGAGAAAACTATAGCATACTTAAACTTGCCATTTTATTACAAATTTTACAAAACAGTCTGAACTTGGGCGCAATATCAAAACTTAGGATTAACTCAAAGTAATGACGAGTCAAGAGATGAGCAAAGCTGGAAATAATCAAAATAATTGTATATAAAATAATAAAAATTTAAAGTTTATTATTTTTGTTTTGGTAGATTGGCCATTTAGTAGAAACAAAACTAAACACGAATAAAAGATATTCATCGGCTATGGGCCAACAACAAATGGCTTAACTACTCACAATGCATATGACTCAGTCTAGCAATATAATTCTAACCTGTTCGATATTATTTGAAATATTTCACATTTTTATTTAATTTTAACTTAAATTTATTTATATTATTATTTATTAAAAAAATTTTAAAATATATTTATAAAGTATAGATCTTTTTTTATCATTTATATAGAGAGATTTTTCATTTATATACTAAAATATTAAAAATAAAAAATTATAGATTAATCGATGTAAATAGTAAATTTTGTAAAGAATTTTGGATAGAAAGAGCATTTATATGCATTGTCTTCTCCCAAAGTAAGGGTAAATTACAAAAGCTCCATTGTTATTTGATCTAACCTACATTTTGCCCTCTTTATTTTAAAAAACCTATACTTTACACCCTACTTCATTTGTAGTGTTCGATAACAACTTTTGAAATCCTAAATTAAACAATCTGATAATCATGTTCCAGTAATTTCAATATTTTTAATATTTTTTTCATAGCTAACCGACTTTTAAAAAATATTGATATACATTTATAGGAAGAAAAATGAATTTATAGAAAGGAAAAATTGATCATTTAAAATGTCTATTAACCATAAAAAAATATCGGAGAGACCAATATTACTGAAAAATGACTATAATATAGCTTAAATTACAATTTCAGAAGCTATTATTGGATAATATAAAAGAACCAGGGGCAAAGTGTATGTTTTTAAAAATAAAATGGACAAACTGTAGGCAAGCGTAAACCTTATGTGGTAATTGTAACTTTCCACCCAAGCAATGAATATTTGTATTAGTTTGAGTCCTTTACACATTTCCTTAGTTAATTATTAGTGTCTAAGATATTTTTTTCTCATGCAACTGTATATATTCATATTATTCTTTATCTTTCACAGATAGTATTAGTCTCCCATAGATAATATAATGTCCACCAATTATCCTAAATTTCATGAAATTAGGCATTTTAAAAAATACAATTAGGCACCTATGGAATAAATCTAGACATTTATAGAGTAGCAATAACCTCCCTAGTGAGCATTTAGTAAGTTGTGGCTATGGTTTTTTTACAAACGTGGGGTAGTAAAAAAATAAAAACAATAAGTGGGTCCAATGTCTGCCATATCCTCCAGCAGCCCCAATTCCTCCAATCGGTCATCAGTTTCCAAAGAGCAAGGTGCTGTGTTGAAGCATTTTACAGTAGCATTCCTCAATAAATAAATACGCAGTAACCAAAGAGCATGAAGGTATTTGTCTGCTGTCGCCACCCATCTCACGTGATGCCAAGCTGTAAAATGGGTATGTGTGGTGTGGGACGATAGTTTTTAGTCTCTTATTCCTTTTATATGCTTCTTCTAAATATTTTTTGTGGAATGTATCCTTTTCTTTTTTTTCAACGTATTGATGAATATTTAGTAAAAATTGAGGGCAATTTATTTATTTTTTAAACTTAGAGGGTGTTAAGTCACAAATTGTGGGCAATTTTTCACGTTCCACGCACCCAAACCCAAGTCTTGAGTTAAAAATGTCTGAAACCCAATCAATTGAACTCTTTTGAGTATACAACATTCAACTGTTTTCTTTTTTCTTTCTTTTAATTTCAGGGAAATCGTTTGGTGGTTCCTTTTCAATAAGTGAATTCCATAGAATAGGATCAAAGATTCACACGAAGATCTTAAAAATTTTGACTCCACATGGCACATCCCCACACTTTTACTCGAATACAAACAACAAAATTTACCCTGGAAATAATCCGGGAGGTATTGCGAGTCCCTTTCTCCGAAAAGGCAATATAATATGTCTCCGTCATCAAAGCTTAGCTGAAGCTGCCTGACCGATTTGGTTTTTCCTTTCATTTTATTACTATTAAACCATACCATTTCTCTCGCCACTTCACTCGACTTGTTAATTTGAATTCTCAGCCATTGCAAAAAGTCATATCAAACCACTCTTGCGAAATCATAATAAAAAAATATTATTTCGGTCACATATTACGGTCATAACAGACAAAACCCTGACAACGGACGATTCAGAATCATTTATCATGACTGTGATATGTGACAATATGATTTTTCATAAAATAATAAGTGATTTACCTTTTATTTTATGATCAATAAGGCTACACACACACACAAAGATGTATGTATATTCCCCAACTTCAATTAAATTAAGCTGTTAGACAAGAGATTATTTTACAGTGGATTATAATTCACTAATTTTTTACATTTATATTCCTTTGAAATCTCCCTTTCCCATTATCTTCACTTAAGAAGCAGTGTTATTAAATGAACAATATTGAATGCCTTTTAAAGTTTCATGTTATTATAAAATTGAGTCTTGTCATTTTTTTATTTTGCTTTAATAGTTAACATCAAGTTTTTTTTAAAAAAAAAATGAGTTGAATAAAAGTGACAACCAATTTTTAGAACAAAAATGACATTATTAATTAAAGGTGATTAAAAAATTAAAAATGCAAAAATAAAAAAAATGGCTGTATACAATGAAAAGTAAAAATAAAACTAAATCATAAAGAAAAAATAATTAAAAAGGATAAAGTTAAAAGGTATAAAATATAAAAATATTGGGCTATTTATAGTTATCTCTTGGGTTAACATCACCAAACGTCTTGCAAGAATATTCTATGTTCCACATTCATCCTAAAAGTACAAAATGTTGTATCATTTTTCCTGAAAATATGCATTTTTTTTTTATCATTCATCCTTCTATCAACTTTTGCTGATGGAGAATTTGCTTTATGTTGTATCATTTGTTCTAAAAATATGCCTTAAGTTGCAAAAACGGTACTAAAAGTATGTATTATGTTGCACCGTTTGTCTCGCCATGTTAGCTTTCCATCATTCTCCAAAGATGGGACTTGACATAATGATGAATGATGCAACAACAACTGCATACTTTCAAGATGAATAATACAACATTATCTACTTTTGGGATGAATGTACATCATAAGGCATACTTCAAAGATGTTCGATGATGTTTTCCCTTATCTCTTGAACTTAGTTGATTTTGCAGTCACCCATAATATTTGGAAATGCACACTTTTCGCTTTTATTTGTTTACACTGACTGGGGAAAACTTTTGAAATCATTATTTAAATTTTATAGTAGCAATATTTTTAAGTAATTTCATTTTTTGGTATTTTTTTAAGTAAATGGACACTTAAAAATTAATAATTTTTTCTTTTTCGTAAATGCAAAACAATATTTTATAAAATTTTGAATAATTATAGAAAAAAATACCAAACATATCAAAATTACTAGAATATAGCTATCATACAATTTAAATTATTCTTTTGATAAAACTTTTTTTTCCAGATAATGTGAAAAAATAGGAAAATCTTAATTTTCAAACTTTAGATGTGTAACTACAATATCAATAAACTTTAATGGGGTATATTAAAACATCTCGAGAGCTTATGCATGGAGTTCTATGAGATAAAAAATATCAATAAAGATGACCCTAATTTTTTTGATACACTGAAACATCTTTACAATTCTAGGTAGGATAAGAGATATTCTACAGTACATGAAAGATAAGGGTTTGCTTTCTTGGGGTCTTAAAGGCAGTTGAATTAGTTTAAATGACATTGTATGGAGAAGTAAACTCTTGACCTCCCTTTTTTCTAGGTGTCCCTTTACTATTTTTTCAAAGTGGGTGAAACATATTATGTCATTTAAAAAATAAAAATGATCAAGGAAACTTGGTTAAGCATAAACAATTTCTTAAAACCTAGAGAAGCTTTTAATTGGTTTCTAAAATAAGATCAGGTAGTATAACTTCGGATAAACATAAGAGGTCAAATCGTGATCTCCCGAAATTAGAAAGTTAAATGACAAATCCTCTTCCGGATTGGTTATCTACTGTTTTTCTTTCTAATCTTCATTAATCTCATTGAGGTCTTATTTCGAAAAAAAAGGCGTAAACCCACATTTGGCCCCCGAACTTTGTTCACCAGGACACTTAACCCCTTCAACTATAACTCGGGATAACTCAGCCCACAAACTTTACTGACTGGCACACTTCGCCCCCTCAGATCGCCACGTGCTGTCACGTGCGTTGACGTTCTGATGAAAATGTGAGTTATCATTTTAGAGGGACTTAAATGAAAAAAATGTTGAAGCTTGCGGCTGAATGTGGCATTTTCCACATAAGTCCCTCTAAAATGTGGGTTTACGCCGTGAAAAGCCCCAGGGCCGTGGAGATTTCTCCTGCCAGAGAGGAGCAGTGGAAGATTGCCTTAGCGGAGCTCTCTCACAAGCTGATTCAGGCCACCAGAATGAGAGACGAAGCGGTGCTGGAAGCTTCCAGGTTGAAGCATTCCATGGGGGAGCTCGAGAAGAAGCTCAGCAAACTTGAGATTTACTGCCACAATCTCAAATCAGGCCTAGATGCGTGCAGCGGAAATTCAAATTATCCGTTCAATTTAATCGCCAGAAGAGTTCAGAACATGAATATCCAGGTGAAAAACCATCCCAATCAAGGTGGCCATAGCGGGGTTAACGAGAGATTGATCGAGCAGTTCTTGGTCTCGGTTTCCGAGGCAAGATCTTCAGTAAGGTTCCTCAGCCGCTCGTTGACAATGCAATTGAAACAAATGGGTGGCAAAGTCTACGAACGAATCGCTCTCCTTCTACAGCCATACGACATCAAAATCTCCTCCTCAAGAAATCCAAAATCTATGCTTTTCTACATGGAGGCCCTGTTAAACAGAGCCTTCTTCGAAGACTTCGAATCGGCCGGGTTTCAGAAGAACTGGGCGAGCCAAATCTTGAACCTGGCGGATCGCTGTGAAACGAGCTATGCGGCCTTCAACGATCTCTTGGGCTTGACTTGGGAAGAGGTATTGAACAAAGGGACGAGACATTTCAGTGAAGAATTCAGCCGATTCTGCAACCGGAAAATGAGTGAGATCGTGGCGATGCTGGGCTGGAACAGAGCTTGGCCGGAGCCGCTTTTGCAAGCTTTCTTCGGCGCGTCTAAGAGCGTGTGGTTGGTTCACCTACTGGCTAACTCAGTCTATCCCTCGCTAACCATATTCAGGGTTGATAAATCTGTTCGATTCGATTCGGTTTACATGGAAGACATGGAAGGCGAGAGGGTGAAGAAGATGGTCCCAGCCAGAGTACGGATCATGGTGGCGCCTGGGTTCTATGTGTTCGGGAACGTGGTCAAGTCTAAGGTCCTCTGTAGGTACTATAACCACAGTATTAATCATAGCGACGCCGTCGACGACAATCAGTAGGATTTCTCCAAAACAAAAAAACAAAGAGGAAAAAGTAGCTATTGATAATTAATTTAATTATCTGGCTAAATTTGTAATGTTTTGGCGCTGGTGTTAAATTAATAGGACGATAGATATGAAATGCCACATTCAGCCGCAAGCTTCAACATTTTTTTCATTTAAGTCCCTCTAAAATGATAACTCACATTTTCGTCAGAACGTCAACGCACGTGACAGCATGTGGCGATCTGAGGGGGCTAAGTGTGCCAATCAGTAAAGTTTGGGGGCTGAGTTATCCTGAGTTATAGTTGAAGGGGTTAAGTGTCCTGGTGAACAAAGTTCGGGGGCTAAATGTGGGTTTACGCCAAAAAAAAACAAGAAAAGTGGAATAACACTTGCCGTCTGTGACTTTGCTTACGCGACTACATGGCGGTCACGATATTTCCTCCATTAGGGACCTACGTGCAACCTGGTGGATGCCTTAGGTACGCACAGAAGCGGCGTCGTATTTCCTCGTAACAGAACCCGCACTTACAGTGACGTACAAGCCAACAACAGCTCCTGTTCTACGTTTCTGCGCTGCGCTGAACCTTGGCGGTCGGCGGCGGAACAAAAATGGAGGAAGACAAAAGCCAACCAGATTTCGCGGCGAGAACCCTAGAATATGACCCTGACTTGCAGAAGAAGCACCAATCGATGCTCGAGCGCCTCTCCGCCCGCCACCAATCTCGCTTAGACAACTCGCTAGCTCGCAGCTCCGACTCCTCCGAATCCACCGCTGCCTTCCTCTCCCGTTTCTCCGAAGCCAGGCTCTCCATCGAGTCTCAACTCGCCGACGCCCGACTCGTCGCTGGTTCAGATCCAGCGGCCGTGAAATCTCATCTCACTTGCGTTTCATCCTTCATCGGTGACCTCGAAAAGCTCGTCGCGGAGAACTCCTATCTCCTCCCTTCCTACGAAGTCCGCTCGTCCTTGAAATCCGTCTCCGATTTGAAGCAGAATCTCGAGAGCTTATCCGCGGAGTTGCTCCCCAAGAAGAAATTCGCCTTCAAGAATAGGGCCACTGTCAAAACAGAAGCTTTAAAGCAAGCACCGGTCGAAAAATCCGACGGAGCACCCAAATGTAACGATCTCAGTGTCCGAGATTCGCCAGGATTCCGAAACAAAGGCAACGAAACCCTAGTGAAGAGATCCAAGGGAGCCGACGTTGGGGAATTCTCACTGTCCGATCTCGATTCTTGCGAGGTGAGATTAACGGGCAGTTTAAATGCTCTTTTCGTTAATAGATTGAAGAACTGCAAGATTTATTCAGGGCCCGTCATGGGTTCTGTTCTGATTGAGGATGTGGAGGATTGTGTGTTTGTTTTGGCTTCGCATCAGATAAGAATCCATCTGGCCAAGCAGAGTGATTTCTATCTAAGGGTAAGGAGCAGACCAATCATTGAGGACTCCAACAGTGTGAGATTTGCGCCCTATTGTCTGGAGTACGAGGGGATTGAGGAGGATTTGGAGGCCGCTGGTTTGAGTGAGGAGACAAGAAACTGGGGAAATGTTGATGATTTCAAGTGGCTCAGAGCTGTGCAGTCACCGAATTGGTGTGTCTTGCCGGAGAATGAGAGGATCAAGAAGGTTTGTCTCAGGGACTCCGAAATGAAACATGAAGAATGTTAGGTTGGGAATCTGATGATCGATGAGAATCGGCTGGTTTGAGTGATGAGAGGAGGAATTGGGTGGATGTGAGTGGGTTAGGGCTGTTTAGTCGCCAAATTTGTATGTTTTGGGGACTCCGAAATTAAAAAATGAAGCCATGCCTGGCTGGGAGTTTGATGACTGATGAGAGAGTTCCATGATCGAGCTGTCTCAAGTTCTGGTAAATTACTAGTTTTGCTTAGAATATAAGAAAGATCCCTTTTTGGTGAATTATTCTTGGAAATTAGCACATTCTTTTCTTTCATTTGTCGTCTGGCTGAGAGATGTTATGGCCACTACACCCACTGGTTTTGCATCTGTGTGTTTCAGTTTCTTTCTTGTTATGACCACAACTCTGTGGGTTATGGACATCTTAACGGAACTTTGTTTTGGTTCAAAACATTAGCATTTGGATTTCTCAAGAATATTGCAGCCAGCAATGTCTTGCATAAATTAGCAATGGCTAGGCAGGCTCTCGCTGATTTTTGTTGAAGGAAGTGCATGTGAAGAAAAACGTGCTAGTTTCTAATTTCGCCTCCATTGAACACACATACAAACATAGTTGAGAACTGAACTGAACTGAACTGAACTGTGGTTTTTTATTCATACACAGAAACGTACCGGACCAGACACACCATAAATATCTGGTTTCTCCGCTGAGGGGTCATATGTATTACCAGAATGCACAAGAAACATAAGAAATTGCTTAAGAAATGGGAAATCCATGAACATACTATACTATTCACTCCATTAAATGTTTGAATCATAAATAAAAGAGTTTCCTTTCCGTACGAATAAAGGGAAAACGAATGAAAAACTGACGTTTAATTTGAATTAATTACATAGATAAATTTTATTTTAGTTCTTTTTTCTTACAGCATATAAGCTGCTAAACCCACCCTTAAGTTTATTACCAAATGCAGCACCTGGTCTTATGTGCGAGTATAATACAACTCTCAATAATATCTCCTTTTCTACTTCTCTTACTCGAAGGCCGTGGAAGAGCGAAAACCAGACGGGGGAAGTGTTCAGATCCTGTACATCGTTGGATGTTTCCAGTTCTAGTGGCAGCCTGCATGGGGGTTCTTGATTCCGTACAAATTAACGGGGAGGGCAGAGGGCTTCAAGTTCAAGGTTCGGGCAAAAAATAAAAAGAAAATCCCCGAATCTGAATCACTGTCCTACCCATTTTGTCTGTCGAATCAAATCAAATGTGGTGATGAGTTTATTAATTTCTCAGTCTGGGAGGAACCAAACAGCTCCTGCTACCAATCCATGGCGTGGCTGGAGACAGGCATTAATTGCATGCCCACCAACTGTTTTACTAATTGCTCCTGCCAGTGCCAGATCAGAACTGCGCTATGTTTTTACAGGATGACCCGATTTCTGGTTGGCTTAAAGGCTTCCTCCCTAGGTCAGGCATCTTCTCAAATTTGACCAGTAAAGGAAGGCCCACGCTTATACTTGGGGCAGGTATGGTGCACCAGGGACAAAAAAGTCGTATTAAATCTTACTATAATTGTAGTAACAGTCTTATTGATTGGCTTGATTTTTATGATATTCTGTCGAACACGAAGGTAATGGCAACAAAAATACACTAATCATCCTGCCCTGCTGTGTTGACTACCGTGGATGTGAACCCACTTGTCCTGCGGTATGAATCTCATTCTCAAGTTCAATGACTTGTTTTATTTTAGTGGTCCGACTTCAACAAAGGCAGTTCACAAATGGGATTGACTCTTGATTTCTGAAATGGGAATGACACCCATGTGATTTTTACTTTACATACAGATGCATGGCATTTTCAAGTCTATGTCCCTATCACTCATCAATAATATGTCTATTTAAGAATTGGGCGCTTGTAAAGGATGGATTTCTTTCCATATTCTATATCCACATCTGGTTTCGTTGAAGACAAAATCAAAGATTCCCTCAACGTTTTTGAATGCTTTGATCCAGTTGAAATATGTTAGTGTCCCTTTGATAATAACATATTAGTAGTTAGTGTTAGAATTTCAGATGATTTATAGGTGGTGCGAGACATCATTTGATCTTCGACATCAAAAATTATAATCTTTTGATGCTAGTTGTTGAAGTTTTTCATAAGATAGATACTTAGCATTTGTGCAAGCTGAGACCTGGTATATCTTTGAAGATTGTCAAGATTGGTTGGTACGTAGTAGCTAGCTGGTATGAACTTATGTCTTGATTCCCATCTATATGAAGTCTTTTTTGTTTCAGAAACCATCTGCTTTCCAGCCCACTAATGGTTGTCCATGGATCTGATTTGATTGCTCCCTTCTGTTGCCTGATAAGCCCTCTCTTAAGTCCTATCTATAGTTATAAAATCTATCCTCTTAAGATCAATTACTCCTAACTCAACAACTCCCACCATGTGATTTTCTCATACCACTTTTAGCCTTTTGACTAGATTCTCTCAATTATATTTGTCCAATCACTCCATACCTTCATGAGCAGCTATTCATGATGCCTGCCATTCTTCCAGCTATCCTCTTCCAACCCATGTGACCCACTCTTTTTGCATGCTACATATGTTAGTATTTTCTACTTGACATTTTACTAGATTTTCAACTATATATCTCATCAGCAACTGAGATTTCATGCACATAATGGTCCTCTTCCCCATCCTTTTCTGAGATTCTAAACTGTGATATTTGCAGGTAGCTAGTAATGATGTCTCTTTCCAGGTCTCCATATTCATTCCCTCTAACAGCTCTCAATACGGCTAATGGAATGAAAGCCAAATCCAAGAAAGGTATGTGTCAAGTTCTGTATTTCTTTCCTCTGATTCAAGTATTGAGCCTTCATCTTGTTGTTATCTTCTTGAGCCTCAGCAACGGCATCCAACTTAAAATATCGTGTTAACTTCAATACAATACAGTTAATTAACGTCATAAACTTCATCCCATCAATCTTAACATAGTTGATGGTAACGAAAAGAATCTCATGATAATTAGTCACTTCAAATCATTGATCTAGAAATATTGATTTTTTCAGGATGCACAAAAGAAGTCCAGATGAGAGAACATAAGAATTAGAAACAGCTCTCTTATAGTTTTTTATAAGAATTTATGCACTTCGGAGGCCCTCCGTTTGTTTATAACTTAATAGTGAACAGTGCATTGACAGCCACTGTCTACTGGTCCACCACAAAAAAATAAAAACATAAAATAGAAAATGAAAAAATAATTATTGTTCTTCTATTTAATTAATCTTTATTAGTGGAGATGTTTACTGTTTGATTAGTCTACTGGTACAGTATTAGTCAGTTCGCATGACCCAATTTTTCATGTTTGGCCCAGCTCATTTGTCTGATTGGTATATTCTTGGACCTGGGGACCTTGGGCTTGGCTGAATTTTGGGTTTGCTGCCGATATATCAGCCTACTGATTTCTACCTCTTGAGGTCCAATCTCGTGAAAAGTGGGCTTAATTTAGGTAACCCAGCTGTAAATATGCTAACTTCACAAAAGAGTTTAAATTTTAGTACTAAACTTTAAAAACTGCGTATTAAAATCCTAAATTTTAATATATGATGATTGGTGGAGAAAAATTAACTGGCTCCACTTGGTTTTCAAGGAACAGTAAAACTGTGACATGTAGGATTTAATGAAGTTTTTTAAGGAAATTTTAGAATATATCAAGGAATGTTGTCCTTGCAAGTGTATATAAAACATTTTACTCATAAATGGATTTGAGTTCAAAGTTTTCACCTGTCCATAGATTATATATAGGAAACAGTATTAGACTAAACCACTGTTTGTTTGATCATTATTTGTTAAAAAATAACTAATACCAGTAATTAAGCCTTAAACTGCAGCCCGGTTGTTTACCCATACCCCAAGTGTGATGATCTTAAACAATTTTGATCAACTGCTGTACGGGATTCAAGTTTTCAAGTTTGTTAGCTGATTGACCCATCAGATCTATGAAAAAAAATAAAAGGCACTCGGATCTCCTAATTAATCCCTCTCTTCTGGCACATGCGCCTGTTAATTAATTAGATATTATTGTGAAAATTTGCCGACATTAAGCATTGTTCTGTGGTTCAGGGTTGCTTTATGGTCCAGATTTGGGTTAGAAGTTTTAGGTCATATATAACCAGACGAAAGTCAAGTGTTGGTGAGAACTCTTCAAAACCTCTATTAGGTCTATTCCTTCATTGCTCCCAAATTTATATATATAATATGAGGTGGCCCAATCAATGTCCTTGAGAAGATATTTAAATATATCTAATTTCTCAAATAGCAACTTAATTATGATATAATTAAGGCTAAACTGGCCGAAATACAACTGAGAAAGAAGAAAACACACCCTACATGCATGTACACTAGTATGGCAAGAAAAGAAAAAAGACTTGGCCAAATATGAAATTCAAAGTTTCACAAGCATTTACTTCCCAAATTTCTTATATATATGTACCAAAGAAAAGTTATAAAATCTTATAACAAATGCATTTTTGTTAGTGTTTATTATACAAGATTGCCTAGTAAGTGTTTTTGCGTATGTAAATTTGGCATACCTATTTTTTTTTCAACTTTTTTTTTTTATCACCAATGATGATATTATTAAAAACTTGATTGTAAACCTAAACCCCAAAACTTACTTAGCAACCTTTTTTCTTTTGGAGCTGTAAATTGAATATATAATGAATATAATTCATGAAAATTTGTTTAAACTTGAGTTTACCATGTCTTGAGCTATCTCTCTTCATTGGGGGAAAACAGTGAACCAGTCTTAGATTTCATAAGCTTATATATTTGTAAAATAATATCAGACACCTAATATAAAATAATATTTTGACTAAAAACCTATATCAAACATTTTATTGAATACTAGGGAGTTTAATATTATTTCATGGATGTGCGTCTAAATTTATGAACTGTAAGCTTACTTACAGCAGATGGACATTATAATGCTCTGAATTTTGGAAGTAGATATAATACCAACGTAATTATCAACCAATTGATGTTGTCTAAAACAATTTCTTTACAACTCAGTGAGTACATGTAAAAAGCAAATACTCTAGAGATATTGCCTTTTTTTTTTTTTTTTCTCTTTTAGTCTTGACGTAAATAACAAGAGATGTACACTTATTTAAATAACTCCACTACTACATGATTTGATGAATCAATAACTAACATCAAGAGCTTTCACTTAACTGACCACGGCCAATTAATCAATTTCAATTTGAACTACTTATTTGTGATCAAACCTAATCTGGTTTGAAACAAATTGTTCATGATAATTAATATGTATATATTGGCATTAATTCATGAAAACCAAATTAAATATTTTTGTTTACAATTAGATCACTGTCAAGGAACACGTTTGCATATATATATGATGTTCAACCCAAGTCGTGGGTTAAGGAATAGAGATCATGAGTGATCTGTGTATTGACCAGTCATCGTATTTGTATTTGCATGGCTACCCAGTACCCACGAATGGAATATGGCAGCGTAGAACTAGCTTGCTTGGCTTTGGCTAGCTACTCTCTAGATAATATTATTAAATTAGCTCAAATTAATGAATATGATCTATATGCTAGAGTCCCTGATTAAATTGAAAGGATAAATAGAAACTACTTATATAATATAAAAGCATGCAGATTAGTTTAAGTTTAATATTTTATGTATAGCCCTTACTTTAGGTTTCCGAATAAATAGTTGGTATATATACTAATTTGACCAACATCCCACCATGATCTAAGGGATGACCGGCAAGGCAGGCATATTCAACTCGCAAGTTTTTATATAACAAATTCCATCCATTTTAGTAGTACAAATTTTCTTTTTTACTTTTGGGTAGTATATATATGCTTGTCCATCATAATTAATAATGTAAGAGCAATTAAATCCCTGAGAAAATCCATGCACACTGAAATGGTCGACGGCCAAAAAAACAAGAGAGAGAGAGAGAGAGAGAGAGAAAACACTGAAATATGAATAATCATATTTTCCTGTCTCAGGAAATAGAACATTTTCCCTTTAAAATTTCTTGTGCTATACTTTATCAATTTCCTCTAACATCCCACACCCTGGGAGACAAACACAGTGTCCAAGTTATGCAACAGTTTCGGAACAAAACTTTTGAAATAACTCACCGAACCCTGTCTTCGTCCTTTTTTTATTTTTTTTTGAAAATATCATTTAAGTTTAGCGTTAGATGTTAATTAAAATAATTTTTGATTGGTTGAGATAACTTCTTGAAACCTCTAATAGTAAAAGCTAATGTTATTTTCAAATAGAGCCACCATATCCATATATATACTCTGTAGGTAAAATATATCAGGTAGATGAACCCAGTTTTTATTTGTGTTGAAAGTTGGTGTGAATATAGCATATTATACAAGGCATAAATCAAGTGTCAGTTTTCATTAGCTCTCACTGTCTGTCCTTAGCTGTTAATCTGATGTCACTCCTTATAACAGGTTAAGCCAACAAATAATGTACTAATTGAAGTAGTTAACTGCTAATTAACAGTAATATATATATATATATACGTACATACAAGAGAACCTTGACGAGTTTCCAATCAAATAGTTATAAAATAAGTGTGCATCATATATTCTTAATGGATATATATTCAATTAATCCTTCATGAATATTATAGATCAATTAATTAGTTAATTACTAAATTATTTCCTCATCTCATTTTTTTGGGCATAACGGTTGGGAAAAACCAGATGGTGCTGTGGTACGTACGTAGAGCAATGCAAACAAATTAATGTCAAGGAGTAGAGCCCTGCACAAGATTTCAACTGTTGTTCTGATTATTATAAAATTGGAAAGGTTAGTGTCACTTTACAAGAAATCATAATATAAGTTAGTCATTTCACTTAATTAATTAATTAATGGATATATGTATATAAATAATTAACGTGTCAATTTAATTAGGGGATGAACCGTGCGCGGAGACCAATTGGATGTGTGTGTGTGTGTGTATGTGTATATATATATTACAGTGCCTCCAGGGAAGCTTTGGACACGTAATTGTCATTTGAAACGGTAAAGATCTGATGAAATTAGCATAGATCTCCAGACCCCACGTTGAAAAAATTTTTATTGTTCTTGCTGTGTCTACTTCTTTAACCTTTCAATTTAGAGTTGTTGGGCTGTGAATAGCTCAATGGCTTAACCCCCCCAATTGGTGCCTCTACTCTCACCAATCTGACTAATTCTATCTCCTGAGCTAATTAAAGTCAGTTTCCAAATTAATCAGCCTTTTTTGAACTTTAGAGATTGTGACCAATTATCTCTACCCAGCCATAATTTTTTATCAGTTACTTCAATTTGATCAATATGGATGCATTGCATTCAGAAATTTAGAGGAACAAACAATTTGATAACAAATTAGGTAGCACGCAGTGATCCTATGAAACGGCAGTGTTTTTTTTTTATTTTATATTCTAATTAAGCTGTGCAAGACCCACTCATTATTGGTAATGACTACTATATATCATGGTCATGGATGGTCATCCAAGGGGTGATCATCAGCTAGGCATAATTTTGAAAGTTGAGGACGTGTATATGAGGGAAAGATCAACTTCAGTTCAGTTCAGGAACCAACATGTCAACTTTGTCATAGTTCAGGGGTTCATCGGGAATTAATTTAACGTTTGGTTCAATATTGGAGTGACGACTGAGCGGTTGAAGTTGGTGTTTGTTCCATGAAAATGCCCAGATATATACTATTCACGTGTATTGGACGTAAGTCACGTAATACAAATATTTTTCTATTCACTGGTTTTTCTTTTCTTTTTTCTTTTTTATATATATATGCTTTGGAAATTTTCAATGATTTTGCTACGACGGCTCGTGCCAGTTGCAGTTTTGTAGTGGAACTATCACCGTCATCAATTACTAAGAACGTAACATATACTTAACAATTCCCCTGCCCTGACAGGCCTAAATTATTATTTTTACATCTGCATATTCTAACATCATATTAATTACTGTTTTTATTTCATACACACACACACACATATATATATATATATATATATTATAATTATGATTAATCCTAACCTTCACAGGTTATATATGCCAGAGCTAGCCCATAATAATTGTTTACCAACATCACGTAGAAGGTGTTGAATATATTGATGTTGCAGAGCAGCAGATCAGTTCATGAATGTATATATGGAATAACCGGTGAGTCAATACTAGCTTGTGTCTAAATTAAGCAATTGAATAGATTGGGTGCTAATTATTCAAAACGGATCAGGAGAGGATATGTGTGTGTGTAGAAACAGAGTAGAAATTAAAGGAAGAAATTTGAAAATAAATGTCCCTGTTAGTTTCACGAAAGGAAGCAAATATTAATTAATTTCTCAGGAGCTTTAATTTAATTAATTGTATTCAACTTAACTAGTAAAATTATGTATTCGATAATGAAACGAAAGTTACTGAGATCGAATCCGGGCTTTTTGAAAGGGTAGGAGATATATATACATGCATGGGAAAGAATTGAAGAACGCTACCTCTTGTTGTATGGTACATGAGCATATGCATATATATCACTACAACAAAACTTTGAAATAATAATTGATAAAAGCCACCGTTTTTTTAGTGACTAAAAAGTGAAAGAACTTTTTGGGTGATCGATTGACTACTGTATATTACGGTGGCTAAACAACCACTTCCTAGAGTGATAGTCTGGTCACCGTTTTCTTGACCCCACATTTCAGTGGCTAAAAAGTGAAAGAACTTTTTTTGTAACCGAATGACTACTGTTTATTTTGGTGGCTGAACGATCACTTCCTAGAGTGACTGTCTGACCACCGTTTTCTTAACCTCACATTTTAGTGGCCAAACGGTTATCAAAACAGTCCAAATTTTAAACTAGTAACCGAAATATTGGTCACCATTTAGTCACTCAACGGGCGGTTTTTTTAAATTTGAATAAAATTTTTAGGCGGCCCTTCTTCTTATTTCTTCATCTTCCACTCTCCATTTCTCTAACACTTTCCTTTACATTTTTTTCTTCTTCTTCTTCTTCTTCTTCAACTGGTTTGAAAATTTTGCCTTGGAGCACAAATCGTCTTTGGGGAGAGAATCATCTTGATCAACCCGTTCATGCAACCATGGTGGTGATTGAAGGTACATCAGGCTGGGATTCTTTGCTTCGAGATGTGGCCAACCTCTAAGGCGTAGACCAAGCGATACTAGTCCTGGAGGTTGTAGATGGTGA
This sequence comes from Aquilaria sinensis, assembly GCA_005392925.1. NCBI lineage: Eukaryota > Viridiplantae > Streptophyta > Magnoliopsida > Malvales > Thymelaeaceae > Aquilaria > Aquilaria sinensis. Next base: position 146,404 of record SMDT01002653.1, on the reverse strand, counting down.
AGATGGAACAGGTCTGGAGAAATGGATGTGTAGAGATTTATTTGACAATTATAATTAAAAACATAGAAACTGGAATGATATTATTTATTAAAAATTTCAAAAAAAAAAAAGTTTACAAATAAAAATAAATATTATTGATTAAAACTGTAGCGATTGACATAGACAATCACTCCAGCGACTGAAATAAACAGTGGCTAAATCTTAGCGATTAGGCTTTTGGAGACCGTCTAGCCATCATTTTTTCTTTTGTTGCTTAAAAGTAAATTAGCAACCTTTTAACCACCGAATAGTCAGTCACTACATGCTCTTTCTCTTGTAGTAGTGTGTGTGTGTGAGTGTACACACTCACACACAAGTCATTGACACATTCTTTGAACGTGAATAAAATTCATGTAATTAGTGTAAATTTATTTAATAATATATTTTAAAATAGATTTTTCTAATGAGTTTATTAAAAAACCTTATTATGTAATACAACTTTTTGTTGAGTTAACGAATTGCACCTAGTGGGGAGAAATTAGAATGTTTTTAATTTCCTTAGAATGGAAAGATCAAAAGTTTAGGATATTTAGCTCACATAGGATATTGATCAAGGAGATTAACTTTTCAAGTGTTAATTACATATTTTAATAGTATATTTTATCTAAGTTAAAAAACAAACAAATTGTAGGTTATATTTGAGTAATTTTCTTGAGACACCTTATATCTATTTTTGTTTTATCTTGAATATATTAGCTGTCATGTTCTTATTTGGGAACAAGTTTTATGATTAGCATTAAAGCTTTAGGTAAGTTATTAAAAGTAGAAATTAAACTACTAAAGTAAAAAGTAAAAAGTTACTCTTAGATAGTTCTCTTAAAATTTTGATACTAATTACTAACACTAATGCCAAACAATGGTCACTATTGGATTAAAGAATAGTCCCCACAAAATGTATATTTATACTTATTGCAATAAATTAATTTAATTTTTAAAGTGTATATTTGTCCAAAAAATCTTAAAAGTATATTGAATTAAATAAATAAATAATACTCCCCCTATCCCGCATTTCTACTTCGTTTCAATTTCATACATATACCAATGATAGCTATTGTTTTTCATTCCTTTCCAACAATGCCCTTCAACCAAATCTCCTCATCTCTTGCCTCTGCACCTCAATTGTCCATCTTGACCTCTGAGTTCCCCTGCTCTCCAATTCCCCCTTTTCTCTGCTCACCTCCCTCTGATTCGTCTTGCTCACTTGCTCGCCTCCCTCCAGTTCCCTTGCTTATGATTCCCCTGCTTCCTACTTGACTCAACCGTCATTCACCCAAATCAATCTCTCTCCTTGTTCGCCTCAACGTCCTCAAACAAGGCCATTGACCTGATCTTCGACTGCCACTTACATCTCCAACCCAATCTCCTACTCAATGTCCCTCTATTCGGTGACCCATGTTCGGACCATCTTAATCATCAACAGAGCTACCCATGGCCCGAAATCGTCATCATCTGGGCAAATTGTTGGATCTAAGCTTTGATTTTTGCTACAGATGAAGAGAAAAGAGAAAAGCTTGATTAGACGCGAGAGAGAAAAGCTTGATGAGAGAGAGAGAAACTTGACTTTTGCCTTTTCTCAAGAGAGTTAAAAAAGGATATTATGGTATTTTAGATGTAAAAAAATTACTAAAAAAGGAAATTGTGCAGAGAACTTGGGATGACCCAAAATGAAAAATGATGCAGAGAACCTGTGACGGAGGGAGTATTTAATAATATATTTCAAAATAAATTGATCAAAAAACACAATAGGCATAAGTAGGAAAAAAAACACAAACCATATATATAAAAAAGCACAATTTATTGTTAAACATACTTTTATTTTTATTTAAAATAAAATATGGAGTACTACATTTTAGCTAAGTTAAAAAAATTGCTAACATAAAGAATAGAGTAAATTTTTTAGATAGTCTCTAACCTTTAATTATGTTTCATTTTTTTTTTTAACCTATTAGTGTTCTCTTTTGATTCTAAACTTCTTAAATTATTTCATCTTACTCCCCGATTATATGAAATCTAAAATTTACTTTAAAAAGTTTAGGAAGCTAATTAATAAAATGTATAATTTGTGTATTTTGAAAATTCATGTTTGCAATTTATTGAACTATACACATAGAACTATTCATGTAAATTTCAGCTCATCCCCATGCTTTCATGCTTATTATTTAATTAATTTCTTCCTGATTTTATTTCTTTTTAATTTATTATTAATTCTTTTTTCAATTGTGGTTATGCTTTTGAATTAACCTTAATGTTGTTGGCAAAGTTTTGTGACTTAAAACCAAAATAAAATATAGATGAATGGCTTAAGTATAATCAATAAGGAAATATTTTTAAAATTACACTTGGGAAAATAATTTTTAAAAGTATACCGGTTTGCTAAAAAACTCAACCTCCTCTAGGAGTCAATCAAAATACTTATAGAGCAAAAAAAGGAGGACGAAAGAAGAAGAAGAAGAAGAAGAAGAAGAAGAAGAAGAAGAAGAAATAAGTTCCTAGTGCCTGGGACACATAATGTAAAAACCTTATGAATATTTTCCATATCTCGGATGTCAAGGCAAGTAGATCTAAAGTTTTATCCTCAAATAAGTATTATTTTTAAAACTATTTTAAAAATATTTCATATTAGTGTCCGATTAGATGAAATCTATAAACTTTGAGTAACTGTGTTTCTGTAACATCAATATTTTAAAATTATTTTAAATTATTTGATAATTTCTCTCATAGAAATTTGAAGTGAGAAATAATTTTTTTACAATTAAATAAACTATTGCATTATCAATTTTTCCATATATGAAAAAGTTATTATGTACAATGTATATAATAACTTTTGGTTTGGTTAACAAACTAAACCTATTGAGACAAATTAAAATATTTTTATTTTCTTGAATGAAAAGATAATAACAAACCAAAGTTTAGGATGAAATTTAGCTTATATAAATCATAGATCTTGATGAAAATTATTTTTTTTTCAGTATTTTGATTGTATATTTTAATAATATATTTTATATAAGTCAAAAATAAAAATATTAAAGATTATATTTAGGATAATTTTTATTGGAGCACCTTACATCTAATTTTCTATTTGGCTTCATCTTGAATATAGGAACTAATTAAAAAGACAAATAAAAGATTTATCCATAAATGTACTTTTAAACATTAATAAAAATATTTCATTGAAGTTAAAGGGTAATGAAATTGATAAAACCTTGTGCTTAAGGTCTTGTTTAATGATAATATGAAATCAAGGAGAAGTTTGTTCCAAAATTAAACTTTAACATCTCAATAATGGATAAATATTTAGTTTGATAGTTTAATGGAAAATTTTAAACCTCTAGTATCTAAAAGATCTAAAACGTAGATGATTTTCCAACAGTTTTGAATTGGAAAATATACAATAGCAAGTAAACACGTAGTTGTATAGTATTGATGAAATTTTCCAACAGTTTTGAATTGGAAAATATACAATACATTAAAATATGAGATCTTAAATGAAATATAACTGAAAGATGAATGAGTTCTGAAGAATTTAGCCATTGTCTTAAAATAGTGTAATTACAATAACAGGTTTATTTAAAGTATTACAATATACTGTATTAAACTTTAAGGGTAAAAAAATTATTCAACTTTTATGTACCTTCATACTTTTCATAATATAAGATACACACACACACACACACACATAGACACACACACACACCTAGAATTAATTATTTGAATTTCCAATAGAAAAGAAAAGAAAAGGAAGTAAGAAAGAAAAACAGTTGCTTCATGTTAGAAACCCTAATATTATATATATGTATATGAATAGTGTGTGTGTGTGTGTGTGTTGTGCATGGAATGGAATGGAATGGAAATTAATGGTGAGGTAGAAAAGGAGATAGGTGGCATGGGAAGAGTAGAAAGTCCGAGTTTAGATGTATTGGGTAGAAACTTGAGCGAGGAAGCAAATCAGTTGTTTAGCTGACACTGCAACTGCGATTTTTTCTAATCATCAGGAAACAATAAACTGTTCATCCTGACATCACCTCCCTCCCTAAATCTTCATTTATTAATCTTAACCTGCTTCCTTTGATGTTGATCACCTTGTCCATCCCACAAGGAACCCTAGTTCTACAAGTTATCTGAAATCTCTCTCTCTCTCTCTCTCTCTATCTAGATCTCTTGCATATTCCTTATTTTGGTTTAGTTGTATGATAATCTAATTATAAACCTAAAACAGCCGGGTTGCAAAAGAGGTAGCTTTATTACCATTTTCCTTACATTCCTTCCTTCCATAACAAAAATAAGGTTTAGTCTTAGAATCTCAGTTCTAATAAAAGAGGAAAGTAGCAGTGAATAATTGCCTTGAATTACCTTCTCCTTTCTGCTTAATTTTCCTTTAAATCAAGAATCTGGGTTTCTTTTGAGGTAAGAATATGTCTGCCAGACAAAACAAATAAGCAAGAAAGGTAGCAAGTAGAGAGAGAGAGATTTGATTATTCTTAATTCTGTTAGTTTGACTCTGGTGGCTGTGTGTCAATTGCTGTGATGTCTTAAAATGAGTTTAGGTTTGAAAGAACAGGAGTAGCTTGTTGAATAAGGAAATTACTTGTTTGGACAGAATTAGACAAGACGATTTACTTGTTGATCAAAACAAGGAGCGGAAACGATGACTATTGTCTACTGTTTGATATATGATTCGTTACATGTTTTTCGGGACTACGTGCAAGAAATAATATAAAGATGCATGTCGGATCATGCATCTTCTATTCCATATTTGTCTATATCCTCTTAATTTTGTAACCCAGTACCCTGCTTTTTTTCATACATATAGCAATTTTTTGCATTTACGTGCGGGCAATCTCTCTCCAAAAACAGGACTTGTCTTATTATTATACTTTTTTCCTTTATCAGTGAAAACGAGAACTTTTGTTGTTTAGAATTATAAAATTATTCAAGTTCTAATGTTTGTTTTAGATAATAAAATGACCTTTTAAAAAATAATACCGGTCTCATATTGTTTCCCCCATGTTAATTTTTTGACTTAAATTTATTTATATCATTATTTACTAATTCTTTTTTTTAATTAAAAATAAATTTAGAAACTACAAGAACCATAGCTTTTAAATATAATTTTTTAATATTTCTTTATTAAATAATAATGTAAATAAATTTAAATCAAAATTAAGTAAAAAAACTGAAATAGAGCGAATAATATGAAATAGAGAGAGTAATAGCTAACTAGGTATGACTAAAAATGTTAGGAGAAGAGGAGTGTTGTGATTTTTTATTTTTTTGTATATAGGATCAGCCTTATAAGGTGTAGGGTCTAAGGAGATACAACCATACTATAGAGACGGATGGAATGCTAACTTATTCGGGGACCAAGATGTTACCGAACTTAGTATGAAGGCATTATGAAAATTTGGGGAGGGAGAGGGAATTTGATTATTGACCTTGGCTGGGGATTGGCATCTCTTTTACCACCCGGACTGGGCTGGCAAGCCAGAGAGGTGTGATTTCAGTTGAAATCTTTGTTGGTTATAGTATATTGATTTTTTTTTTCAAGAAAATCAATGTTTTCTTTAATTGCACAAATAAAAGAATAAAGAAAATAACAATCCTTTCTTACATTTAGATAATCTGAAAAAAAATTTCACATTTAGGAAATGTTCATGTTTCTTTAAGAATGTGAAAGGAAAACTTAATTCTGAACAAACAAAACCGTTTGGAAGTATATAGGATTTCATACTTTCAGTTTTGTCCCCCGAGATTAATTATGCCCGTTGATTTGCAGAATACAAAGTGAACATATATACAGTTTACAAAACTTATTCTGATTATTTTGTAATTCTCAGGAAAGGGCAAAAAAAGGCCAATAAAACAGAAAGTGGGACAAGATTAGACGAGAAAAAGAAAAAGTGGAGCCACACGTTCTTTCAGAAAGCTGTTACACAAATAAATATGAGTGCTGTTGGCTATACATTTGACAATTTTGGTTTTGGTACGTACCTACACTTGTGTTTTTAGTGAAACTAATATTTTTCTGTGATTTTTATTAATAGGAAATAAAGGTAAAACTAAGACAAAAAGAGAAGAATAGCAGAAAATTAGAGAAAGTATTCTTTGCCAGGATAGCTGTGGTATATCCCGGCAGCCTAAACTGGATGGTAAATGATGCATCTGTTGCTGTCACTGTTGCAATGATATATAATGTCTTATTTATTTAGGGTTCCATAAGGTCAGGTAGAAATTTTTAGACAAGTTTGCCGCAACTTCCTCTCTAACCAGCCACCTCCTCTTCCTCCAGGGTCAAATGACATACATCAAATGATCTCTCCCTTTTTCCTTCTCAATTTTCTTTTTCTTCCTTCTCATTTTAATTTGGGTTTATAGGGATATGAGGAAGTGCACAAGTTGTTCTCTGAAAGAAAAAGAAAAAAAACGAATTGAAAGTGATCCAGTTAATTGCATCTGAATCGATATAATAGGCTAATCTCAAGAAATTTGATGATCTTAATTATACACAAAAAATAATTTAATTACAGGAGGGCATATAGATTTTATACATACCCACGCGACCATCTTAATTACAGCTTGAATTAAACTATAAATACTCTTCTAGTTGTCCCAAAATTTTTGTCTAAAAATTGTAGATGTTAGATCAATAGTATATCTGCCATCCAAAATAAACCAAGAGTGCAAATTTCCCACCCATGTGTTTCATTAGCATAAATTTGCTACTCAAAAATTTAAAATTGGTGCAATACTATTACCACTAATGTTTTGAAAAGTAGCAAATCAGCCATCTAGTAAAAAAAATATCAAATATTTTGTGAAAAAAAATGTATATTTAGCCAATCTCCGACGAGTTTCCAATCGGGTCAGGTGCTAGTTATGACGGCAGGGCTTGATTCAGGTGTTGGGCTTGCTGGAGGATGGTGTATTCAATCCTGTGGATGTATGATTGAGTTTTGAAAATTTCGAAGGGATGCGGTAATAATGATTTTGGGAGACATGATAGGGTAATTGAATTGTCGGTCATTTTTTTACATCTATCTTATAGTAATAGATGAGAAAAATACACTAACGTTATAACCTTAGTTGCAAATTTAGAATGATAAAGTGGGAATTTTGCATCTTTGCTATGATAAATTTGTTATTTTATTACATACATATTACCCCCATTTGTCTCATATTATTTGCTTCATTTTAATTTTTTTACTTAACCTTGACTTAAATTTATTTATATTATTATTTGATGAAAAATTTAAAAATTTATATTCAAAAACTATTATTCTTGTAGTTTATAAATATAAATTTTTTTAAAATTTTTTTAAAAAATAATGATATAAATAAATTTAAATCAAACTTAAATAAAAAACTTAAATGGAACAAACAATATGAGACGAATGTAGTATGATTTAAGTATGTAATAAATTTGTTACTCTTTCCATATATTAACTATGCTTATCCTTTACTACTAATAGGGTATAATTACAAAATGGAGTATATTCTGGTGCTTTCCATAATTATAAGAATGGTAAATTTAAAAGAATACAAATATGAACAAAAGGAATGAGACCTACTTTGGGATGCAGGCAAAGAGTAACAAATACTATGGGACCAAGCGGTATATGATGAAAAAGATATATGAATCTATTTATTTATTGTTGCATTTATTATAACATAATAAGTAATATATACGTAGATGAGTTACTTACTAATAATGTCTCATTAATTTGTGGATGTCCAACATGGAGGCTAAGTTGGGATTGGGAATGTCTTTATTTGAGTGGGTATCTAATCAACTTTCTCGGTCATTGTTTAAAGTCTGAAAACTAGCAACTTGCTAGTTTTTCAGCTTTCTGTATTTCACCGGTTATCTAATATAAATATTTTTGTTGCTATTAAAAAAAGGGAAAGTTACAAAAACCCCCCGTGGTTTGGTCAAACCTACAGTTTGTCTCCTATATTTTGAGAAACCTACACTTTACCCCCTATATTTTTTATGCTGCCCGATAACAACTTCTGAAACTGTATTTAAACTGTATGGTAATAATGCTCTAGTAATTTCAAGATTTTTGATATTTTTTTCACAGTAAACCGACCTTTAAAAAATAATGATATATAATTACAAGTGGAAAAGTACATTTACAGAAAGGAAAAACTGATAGTTTAAAATGTCTATTAACTATAAAAAAAAAATACTGGACAGATTGAAATTACTGGAAGATGATTATCGTAGAGTTTAAATACAGTTTCAGAAGTTGTTATTAGGCAATATAAAAAATATAGGGGACAAAGTGTAGGTTTCTCAAAATAGAGGGGGCAAACTGTAGGTTTGACCAAACTATAGAGGAGTTTTTGTAACTTTCCCTAAAAAAAATCTATTCAACTTAATTTTATCTGTATCTAATTGGCTGCTCTGACAAGAACTCAACACAAATGCCTTCCGATTTGTTTTAGGATTCATGTTGTAAGGTATACAAAAACTAGCTATTTGGATGGGTAATTAGTTTGTAGAATCAATCACGTTAAGTAATAATTTCTTAGACATGCAATAAGCTTTTTGTACAATAAAATTTCTTCACGACCGAAGGGCATAAAATTTCCTTGACCAGAAAAATCTTTCTCACAAGTAACAACTCAAGCATTGGGAGAGTGCGCCTAGTCAGAATAAAAATAAATAAATAAAATCATCATCATCACAATTAAAATTTCTAATTCTTTATTTTAATTAAATCTAAAGGATCTATATGAATGAGTTTGCTTTCGTTAACCTATGCTTATTTCACTCTTATTGAGGAAAGCCTATGCATTTAATTTGCATGTATATAAATTTCATATCCTTAGAAATATTTTTTTCTTAAAAAAAAAGTCATTCTTCAGAGTAGAATTGCATTTACTATTCTGTTCAAATCAACTTAAAAAATTCATCACTAAGATTTAATATCTCCAACTAGCAAACTTCCAAATTCATGTAGTATAGGGAAGCCCAAGGATCAGGATCCAAAACTGTAGTTCGCGGTGTACATGTTGATCGAGTCTTTTGCCCACAATATATATATATTCTTCCATTTTCTCTCAACGCTTTGGCTTAACATAATTAGTATTCTCTGTTAAAAAAAAAAAAAGAAATTCTAATATTTCCAAAACTAAAGTTAATAGTAGATACTCCCTCCAATCCACTGGTTGACGTTTTTATTTGATGTCATATTACAAATTGTTCCCGTATCAAACCACGTAATAAATCCAACAAAAGGATGTAATGAGCCGAGGGTTTATACATCTGCTGGGTGAAACTGGAAAATGCATAAATATAAAACTGTCATTTTTTTTTTACCAAGTAATGCTCACTGCTTAAATTATTCAAGATTAGATTGAAGTATAGCTGTTAACCAATCCGGTAAAGGATCGATGTAAAAAACTCATCTTCCATTAAACAAGAAGCTGAAGCAAGACGGTAAGCAACCATATTACACCTTCTATTTCTATAACAAAACACAACTGACGTGAACTCTAATATTAAAGGCAAGACGTCCTGTAGAATAACTCCAAAAGGAAAAATTAAACTCAATAACAAGACGGTGGAGGAAGGATTGATGAGAGAGATAACGGAGCATGACGGCAGTGACAAAGGAGAGGGCCGGTAATTTGGACGCATACGTGTGGTGGTAAGAGAAAAGGGAAAGCAGAAGTAGAAGCAGACCCAATAGCATTAGCTACGTGCAAAGGTAGCGCAGGAAAACGAGAGTTTATCTAAATATAGGGTTAGGATATATACTCGACGCAAAGACTAGTACTAATGATGAGATGCTCTGTCTTTGGATACCAGCTTCGCTGGCTAATTAAGAGGTTGTGGACACATCCAGTTATAATCAGGTTCAAGTGGCTTCGTACTTCTAAAAATTAGACAACTTGAGAAGTTCCAAATTTTACAAGACAGATACTTACTGGATAAGTTGTCCTACGATAGATACTTAAACTTTGTATTTGTAATACTTCTTAGTATGGCAAAAGAAATTGATGAGATGCTCTATAGTAGGTCAGGAACTATATATATTAACATCTATTAGCTAGGTTTAGTGGCTAACAATTAATATACTACATATTTGTATATAACACATTATTCAATATATGTATACTTAGCTAGTACTATAATGATAATCCTACCTATCCCCATTCCTATTCATTTTACTCTTCCTACCACCTTTGAAAGAATTAACTAGTCATTATTAATTAATTATCAATTAGCAGCTAGGTTTAGTAAATTAATTATGCAATTTGCTTTGCCAAATTAATAATCCCATGCAGCTGCCAACCCACCAGAATTAGCAAGCCATCATATATATACTAATTAGTAAGTACACTAAGAATTAATAATATTAATAATACTCATATGAAAGCGATTCCCATTTCAGTTTGGATGGATGCAGAAAAAAATAAGGGAATTGGAGAGATCGATCGGCAAGCGTACATACAGAAGGAGTACCGAAACCATAATGAGAGCATCCAAATCCAATATACATGAATAAGATGACTGGCCACATTAAATAAAAAAATTACTTAACAAACAATTAAATTTAAACGTACAGATTAGGAGTTAATTAGGAGACATTGTAGTATAAAAAAAAAAAAAAACAGGAGACATTGTTATATTTTTTTTTTATTTAGAACTAGATGTGAATTAATTGGAAAACAGAGTGAGAGGAAAGAGTTAAAAAGGAAAAGGCCGTGGGTCTTATTTCTCTCGTATTTTGCGTGCATGGGAGGCCTTCCCTGCCCTCTGACCATCACTGACGTCCCACCTGTCCCCTGATGCTGACCACTACTCCCTCCCCCGCTTTTTCTTAAAAAAAAAATTATTAAGGTTTTTATATATTGATTTTAGTATGGTTAGTATTTTTTATTTAATTAATTTATATGTGTAAAAAAATTTATAATAAAATTTTTAAAAAGTTGTAAAACAAAATTGCATTGGCAGTTGAAAATAAAACAAATGTAAGACCTATTTGCATTTTTATATCTAATCAATTACTTCTGTGCCATTTAGCAAAATCCATTTTATTTTTTTGTTTCCCACTTCCAATCGTTTACTAATGAGTTTTTTATTTATTCATCTTGAATCCCTATTTTACCCTCACCATCCCTCCTCATTTCCTTTGCTGCCCTTCAACACTATTCCTCGATGGATTAGTGACATAAAATAAAATAAAATAAAATAAAAAGCGAAGCAAATATCGGAAACAGGATACCTGTAGCTAGCTAGCTAGCACATGCTTAATTTTTAACCATAACCTATAAGAAATGTTACAGCAAATTGAAGACCGACTAATTTAATTAATTATCGAGTTGACTTGGTTTAAATTAACTTTGTATGATCCTCCATTTCAAAGGGTATGGTACAATCATATTACTATATACATTTATATGAATCGATACAAGTCTGAACCTGGATTCATGTGTGAAAAGCAGCCCACTCATAATTGACTTGCCATATACTTTTATTTATGCGACATTTTCTAACTTATTGAATTGTCTCTTTATATAACTTAATAGTAATAATTCTTCCACTTCAAACTGCCCAAAAATATTGTTCAGATTCTTTTACTTTTTTAATGAAGCATAGATGAGAACTTGATCAGATGATTGATTTGGCTGCAATATGTTTTCTGAGTTACTCACTGGGTCCACTCGATCGACTCGCTTGTGGAAAAAACAGAGACCCAAATGTCAAAAGCTAAACCATTAATCTAAATTTATGGGGCATGCCGATGCAAGCTAAAAGTCTAAAAGGCACGGAAGAGACAGGGGCAAAATGGGAATTGCAAGGGGGGACCTTCCCCTGCGATTTGCCAGCAAATAGGAGAAGGCCACGTTGGATGAGCTAGCCGGGAAGCAGAAAACTGCTATATATATAGGAATCTGCAGGTGATGGTTGGACTGTAGGGAGGCAGCCAGGCCAACCAGCAAACCCAACAAAACAAAAAGAAAAATGGGAAGGTCTCCTTGCTGTGATGAGAATGGCCTTAAGAAAGGTCCCTGGACTCCTGAGGAAGATCAGAAACTTGTCAAGTATATTCAGAAACATGGCCATGGCAGCTGGAGAGCCCTCCCCAAGCTTTCAGGTATCTTCAATCATATACATATGTATCACTCTTTGACGGCGACTGCCCCTAGATTATATTATAAGACGAGCACGCTTAGTCTGACGCTTAAGTTGGGTTCTTTTTTCCTTGTTATAATTTGCAGGGCTTAATAGATGTGGGAAGAGTTGCAGACTGAGATGGACAAACTACCTGAGGCCTGACATCAAGAGAGGCAAATTTTCTCAGGAAGAAGAGCAGACAATTCTCAATCTCCACTCTATCTTGGGCAACAAGTAATTATCTACTATCCCTGGCTGCTAAATGAAAAACCCTGCCTAACTTTGAACCTGTATCATTGACCTTAATTTTGAACTATCTATATCCATCGATCGTTGTTCCTTATTGGTTTTCTTGTTCGTTCTTAATGATTAGATGGTCAGCGATTGCTAGCCACCTACCGGGGCGAACTGACAACGAAATCAAAAACTTCTGGAACACTCATCTCAAGAAAAAGCTGATCCAGATGGGGTATGATCCGATGACCCACCAGCCCCGAACCGATATCTTCTCAACCAGCTTGTCTCATCTCATAGCTTTGGCCAACCTCAAAGAGCTGGTGGGCGGCCATTTGTGGGAGGAACAGGCTGCAAGAGTGCAGGCAGAAGCAGCTCGCATGGCCAAGCTTCAGTACCTGCAATATCTTCTCCAGACCCCAACTTCTAACAACTCTTCCCTTCCCTCAGCAACAAGCAGCTCCAGCAATAACAATCTCAGCTCTACATTGACCGGTCACCAGTTGGATCCGACGGTTGTGAATAATAATCTTTTCAACTCGGTCTCTAACTCGCCCCAGCTCGACTTGGGATCGGTTAACTACGACTGTGTCTCCTTCTCTCACTTGCCTCACCTCCAAGTCCCTTGCAGCTATACCCCATCGGCGGTGTTCAGTACTCAGGTGGAGAATTCCGTTAACTCGTCTTCTCCATGGAACATCAACGCTTCCTCCACTCCTTCTCCGCCTTCTCTGATGGACAGCCTCATCGGAGGCAGCTTGGGAGACTCTTCGAGCTGTTCCAGCCATGGTGAAGCTGCTCCCTCGTCGGTCTGGTCTGATGTTTTCAACATTGAAGACCCTTTGTTTCATGAGATTGCATAGCATTTAACCTAATACCTCTTGCTTGCCAAGTAATTATCTGTTCTCTGTACACTTAAAAGGGTTGGAAGGATAATAGCTAAATATTAGCTAGTTTAATTTAGTTCATTTTCCCTTTTCATTCTCTCTTTTTCTTTTTTATATTTTTGGTGTCAGTGTATTGGTTTCAGTATATATATGTGTTTGTAGATGTGCATAATTATAATATCTCTTCAAGCTAAAGAAAACCTAGCTAGCCATCTGCTGTATTTGCAGCTTCATTTATCTCATGTTTTAGTGACCTTTTTTTTTTCCTCTTTCCTTTTTTGGATAATATCTTTGTGTCTATTGATGTGCGCGTGTGTACACAATTACACATGTTCGTAAACGAAGAATTGCAGGTAAATATATATAATTGCATTATTCGTATGATAATTAATTTCCATGATCATGTGAATGATCAAGGTTCAGATATGTAGTAAAATGATGAAATCTTCCATCGATCGTGTGTATTGGGTATGCTCTTAATTGGACACTTGGATTATGTGACTTTTTTTGTAGAAGATGAATCCATTAATTTGTTTTTTTCTTAGAATCTAACTTTATATAATCATCAAATTTAATGTCTTCAATTTATGTATAAATTGTTTCAAATTTTCAACAACTTTAATCAATAAATAGACATGTTCTGCAAGTCATTAGACCTATGTTGGGGGTATGAGAGTAATATGTATTATATATATATATTTGAAAACAGCTTATCAGATCGATGCGGCTTTCTTGGAAATTTTTAATTTAGAAACTTGTTGACGTTGAAACATGAAACTTGTATGTATATGTAGGTTGAAAATGGCAGAGAAAGCTTGAAACTTGGAATCTTTCAAAGTTAAAAGGCTTAATCATGGTTTCTTTTGTAAACCAAGAAAGAAGACTCTCTCAAACACGAGGGAGGGAGGGAAAAAAACTCAAGATTATTTTACTATATATTTTTGTGAGTATATGAGGACTGAGGACTACTAGTGCATTGGTTTGTCTAACTGTTCACACAAAAGAAGTTCAATTAATAGCTTTTAAGTATCTATTCAGCTTCTTTCCTCTGCTTTTCATGTAATCAACTAGTTCAATTATAGAGTAATTAATTTCATTATACTGTATATATAGATCTAAACGTACTATAACTATGAGACGTTAGCATCAAAGTATTGACCTAATTAAGCACATAACCCAACCACTCTGGAAGAAGTGGCTCCAACCTCTAATCCACCTGTCTTTTTCCACAAATAAGCCTCCCTTTCTTTAATTTATTTTTATTAAGTAATTTGTATCTTCATCAGACTATTTTTTCTTTTGATAATACCTCAATGGTACTAGTTTTCGTCCATCGTTAAGCGCCCCCCCCCCCAAAAAAAGCGCACAAATTAATAAATCATTTGAAGTTTGGACCATGTCTCCGGCTCTATATATGTTTTTTAGTCCAAAAATATTTTTATTGTTATCTGACAAAAGATGGTACGTGCATTTTTTTTAAGATTTGTATGAAGCAAAGGAACTAGTCTCTTTGATATTCTGAAAGTGGAAAGGAGTAATTATGATAGGATGAATTATTTGTTGGATAGTGATTGAATAAAGTTGAATGATAACTTCGATAATCATTAATGATATTGAGCTATAAATAATCTTTTAGAAGTTAACACCCAATTAGTTTAGCATTAAATTGAATTAATGTAAAATTAGTTGTTTTCATGTTTTACAGCTTTTTGTTCAGAATCATATAATTCGAAAAGTTAATATATACCATGTTGGTATGATAACACATTGAATAATATTTTCTATAACATAATTAAATTTTTATAAATTTTTTACTTACCCCAACCTAAAAAAAGAAGACTAATAAAAAATTAATTTTATTATAAATAAAATGTTATTCAAGGAAGATTATTACACATATATGATAAACTTTCAAATGATATATATTGGTTTTGAAAAAAATATGTAAAAATGAAAAAAAACTATTTTGAATTAATCTGACTTCATGTTAAATGAATTGTGTGTTACCTATATATTACTTAAACTAATTATTAGATATATAATCTTATGTACATGGAATTAAATTAAATTCATTTATATCTAAAATATAGGTCATAAGATCTTTCATAACTTATTTCCGTTAGATTCTAAAGTACTATGTTACTCATTTTAGATAGCACGCCCCTGTTCTTTTTCTCATTGTTTCGTGCTCCTATCTTAGTGATTAAAAAGTTGGAAAGTAAAAGATATTAGTTTGGGGGGGGGGTTCAAGGGAGGGTAAAGGGATAGCTTGGGTAGAGTGGAGTAAGGTGTTATAAAAAAAAGGAAGTAGGGAGCTTGAGTGTGGGTAGTCTAAGGGCAAAAAATTTAGCTTTGCTCGGGAGGTGGTGGTGGCATTTTAGGACAGAGGAGGATGCGTTATGGGTCAAAATTATTAAATCTATTTTTGGAAAAATGGCGAGTTAGATAGGGTTTTGAGCGAGAGAATGTTTTTTGGAGTATGGGAGAGCATACTAAAAATAGGCAGGGATTTGGAGGAAGTTGGGGTGGATTTTATAAATTCTTTTATGTGGGAAGTAGGGGTGGGGGATAAGGTAAGATTTTGGGAGGACCTTTGGCTTGGGAATTTTGTTTTGAAGCATAAGTTCCCTAGGTTATCTAAGTTGGAGGTGTCAAAAAATTGTTTGGTAAAAAGAAAAGAGGAAGGACAATGGGTGGGAATGGTTGTGGCGAATGAATTTAAAAGGGAGGGAGGTTGGAGAGTTTGAGGAGTTGTTAAAATTACTGGACTTAACAAATTTAAATGCAGGTTCCTGTGACAGATGGAGGTGGCAACTGCACTCTAGTGGTATATATTCAGTAAAGGTGCTATTCATTTTGGTGGATGAAACTCTTTTACCAACTGTATCTGGTGGGAAAGCTACAAGATGCAGTTCGTGGGTCCCTCAAAAAGTTAACGCCTGCATTTGGAAGGCTCTACAGTATAGACTTCCTTAAAAAATTAATTTGGCACTATGAGGCATATCAATTCAAGATATTCTTTGTCCATTCTGTAAATAGGAAAAAGAATTGTTTGACCATTTGTTTGTGAACTGCTCTCAGGCAAGGGATGTTTGGTCTTCAGTATATTCATGGTGGCATCTTCAAGTGACGGCAGCAGATAATTTGATGGAAGCATTATCTAGCCAACATCTAGTTTGCTTTAACTTGGCTCAACAGAAGGTATGGGAGACTATAACATTCATTGTGGTTTGGTCTATTTGGAATAAAAGAAATAATTTAGTCTTCAAAGATAGTAGAAAATTAATTGGACATGTGCTCTTCCAAATTCAAAATATGTCTTACTTTTGGATTAGGAACAAGTGCTCAAAATTTAATTATAGTTGGTTTGAATGGCTTTTTAATCCAAAAGAAGTGGTCCTGAACTGGTTGTAAAATAGAGGGGATGTGGGTTTGTGTATGCATTATGTAAGCTTTACTATAAGGGAGTGTTGGGAGTTTTTGTTGGGTAGCTAGGACTAGCTTCTTGCTAGTTGTGTATTCATTCTCATATCCTTGTATCAGTAATATAATTTTTCTTTCTGCTGCTAAAAAAAAAATGTACCTTGAGCTTAGTTTAGTTGGTAGATGTGCATATACTCTAATACTGATATTAGAGATTAGAATCCTTACAAATGTATTGAGAAATTTGTTGAGATGAAGAAGTTTAGCATAAAAAAACCCCCCAAAAAAAAATGCAAGCTTGTCCCCCATGCCCACGGAAGGAGCCCACTGAGGAGCCATAATGCGTAAAACTACTATGTACAATAACTGTATGTGTGTGTTGATACATGTGCTAAATATTAAAAGAACGTGTCATCTCTTATTACTATGACTTAACTTGGGAGCCACTCTTATTATTGTTAGACAGCGAGTATGGGATTTGGGTGGGGAGAGATAGTTGACCAGGTTTTATTGTCAAAAGAGTGACGTAGGGGATTCTCAAATGATAAAAAGAGGGACCCAAGTGGTTAAGAAACCTGAAAAGCAAGGCTCTGACTCAAAAATCATGCCATTGGCTAGCTGTTAATCTGTTATATGGCTAATTAATGTAAATAGTTCATAAATTTAAATTTAAGGCGGCTCCTACATACTACCGTGTGATACAGGTAACCCTGCAAATGTAACAAGTCAATTATAATAAATTTTAATCTTTATAATAAATTATGGTATCAATCAATGAGGAATAGATATTTAATTATTTATAAAAATAAAAAAAATTAAGTTTAAATTTTAAGTAAGTAAAATTAACTCATTAAACTATAAGGTTAAATTAAATTAATGATGAGAATAATAAATCGGGAAGAAAATAATTTTGAGATAACTAAGACTTTAATTTTATTTAGTTGGGGGTCTTCTAATTAATTATTTGGACAAGTTTTTAATTATTAACAATCACTTATAGTATTATAACTCTCTCTCAAACAATTTTTAAGTGTTCAATTAAGTAACTAGTATCTCTCAATCTCCGCACAATTAATCAAACTCATTAAATTTAAGTTGTCAAATAGATAAATTACAATAAATAGGTATTTTCCTAGTATACAGATTAAATTTAACTTCTCGGTCCTTCATCTAAATCTCTAAGAGAAATTATCTATGGTGATAAGTATAGACAATACTCATTGTTGCAAAGAAAATAAACTAAAACACAATCCAAGTAAATTAATTAAAATAATTCAATTAGGCTATATCTCTAACTTTAGCATAAAAACTTAGCCTGTCATGGTAGATTCAAAAATAATATCCAATAATCCCATAAGAAGGCATGAACAAGCAATATCCAAGTCTAATACGAAAGTAAACTAGAAAAGAGAAATATTAAAACCAATTTCTGTTCTTCTCTCTCTTGTCTGCTTCTAGTTTTGATCCCACTTTCAATTTTGTTGCTTCTGCTCCAATTAGCCACAAAACAAATTTTCTTCTCTCCCCAGTGTTCCGATTTTCCACTCGTCTCTTCCTTCTCTCTTCCTTCCCTCAAAACCCTTTAGATTTAAGTAACTAAAATACCCTTAATTTCAAGTACATTATAATATTATAAAAAAGATATCTAAGTCAATTTTAAAAGAGATTTTTTTTTCAATTCTAGCTGCACCACTTATTTTACAATTTCTTATAATTTAATCCTTTTACTCCATAAAAATCTAGTCAACTTCTTTAACAATTTTCCTTACCTAAATAAAATAAAAACTAAACAAGTAAAGGTAATAAATCACTTAATTATAATAAAACTAACCTAAAATAGATATAAAAATTAACATATAAATTAAGCTGATAACTATAATTTTTTTCTGTTAAGAACTTTTTATTACCTTTGTGATTAAATTTACTTTGTGTAGTGGTAATTTTTGAAAACCCTGCAGTTTAAATGAAAGTACAAGTAGTCGCATTTTATTTCAAAAATCTACCATTTGTCTCCAATATGTGAAATTTTTTTAACCGTATTTATTAGTTGCCACGTCAATTTTTTTAAACTTAATTTATTGCAATTACCCGCTTTTTCAGTCAATTTCATATGTTTAATAATGATTTTATCTTTTTTTTTTACAATTTAAATTATTAATTTTTTTTCTCAGTGTGAGTGTAAAACAAATTTTGGTTCCCTTCACTAGTATCAATGATGGTAGAGCTTCACGGGGCAAAATATAAATTTCCTGATCAATATATATAAATAGTGATAAACATATAAACCAGGTACAAACTTAAGTTGTAAAAATAATAGACAATTCATTTTGACTTAAGTTAATTTAATAAAAAATAATTTATTTTTATTTTTACGTCTTTTTTTGTCTGGAACTAACTTCATTTGGAAGCTAATATTATTTATATGTAATAATCTATTGATTGCAAATTTTTTATGATATCATTAAATTTTTATGAATTTTTTTTAGGCATTAACAATGAAAAATTTATAAAAATTCAATAACATCATAAAAATTTTATTTTGAATGGATTATTGCACCTAAATAATATTATGTTTCAAATAAAATTAATTCTCGATGGAAAATATATAAAAATAAAAATAAACTATTTGAAATTAAGTTGATTTAAGTTAAAACGAATTGACTATTAGATTACAGATGAATAGATAATTAAATTTTGCTCGGGTCCCTCCGTACAGTTTTTCATTGATCCTAATTTTTTTTGTATTGATTTGTTAATTAATTACTTTGTCAAAGTGGTAAGTTAATATAGCTGTAAGGTGTAGCATTGGAATGAAGTGAATGAACTCAGTCAACATGCTATCACGGAAAAAAGTTACCAAAGTTCTTGCAAACATGACTTTGATACTAAAATTATTATTATTATGCGTAGTCATTATAAACATATTGATGTATGTTAAAGCATATTGAATAGTCAGATAATTTTAGATTATACATTTTGCTTTAATATGATATTAAAATTATAAGGCTTCACGTTTTTTTTCAGATTTTACTAATTAATGATTTTTATTTTTATTTTTTCAATTTGAAAATTTGTTTTTATTTAAGTAAATGAAATAGAAAGTTACAAAAATTAAACAGTCAGCAAGAACCTGAACTGAAATCGAAGAAACACCGGAAAGCATTTTGACAGGAG
Source organism: Aquilaria sinensis (assembly GCA_005392925.1). Taxonomy (NCBI): domain Eukaryota; kingdom Viridiplantae; phylum Streptophyta; class Magnoliopsida; order Malvales; family Thymelaeaceae; genus Aquilaria; species Aquilaria sinensis. The sequence goes on along the minus strand of SMDT01002653.1, from coordinate 126,520 downwards.
CCATCACCAGACCTCACGCGAACCGGTCCTGCTACCAAAAATACGGGAAATTTCAAGATTGTCCTCAAACTGAGCATTTTATTACATAACCATCCCCGTAGTTTGAAAAGTTCCATCCCCTTATTCTTTTCTTTCTACAGCTAGTTACAATCTTATAAAGAGAATGTTGTGAACCTGTATGAAACCAAGTTTATGATCAGTCATATCAATAGCTTTTCTATTCGTAATAATTTTGAGATATGTATACATTCATAATCAATTGTTCCATGATCTTTCTGGAATTCAGACTTTATATATGTTTTTTTTTTTTGCCGTTCTAGAAAAAAAATTGTCCCCAAAAAAGGACACCATATTGACATATAGAATGAAAGATGTTAATTAATATTAGTGGCCACTTCACAGGAATCAAAATAGCAGGTAGTGGACTGTTGAGCTTGATCAGTGATCACCATGTCCAAAGATTATGTCGGTCAATTAGGTATGAAGGATTTTGTGTTTGACTTTATCCATCCTAAACCTCGTTATATAGGTCTCCGGCTGCTCTCCAAAACAACTATATGGGGTGATATAAGAAATTACCGACAGTAGTTTTTTCTTTTGTTTTGTTTTTTTTTTAAGATTATATATGAAAATTTAGGAGGAGGGGACGTTAGTCACGTCACCAACTTTCAAGATCAGAGTAAACGACTGATTAAGTTGCGACTTTACGGACGATTTTACAGATTGCTTGCCGCTGACTTATTGGACCTACACATTTTGAAGTGGGTCATCTTATCTAGTAAACATTTTAACAAACTAAAGGATAAATAGAAAAAAGTAACTAAAATTTACACTCTAATTATGATATGAACAGCAGTCATAAAGTTGGCAATACTTGGAACTGAAAAGCATGGTTTCTATTTCTATAAATTTTCCTTTCTTGATAAACAATTATCATGGAAGGGACTTATAGGTTATTCATTTTAATTTAAGATAAATCATTTATCAAACAAATGTAAAGCAAATATGGTAAGGAGCTTCTCCTCCTTTAAGTAAGATCATTGGTTTGATTTTTATAAATAGAGAAATATGCTTTGGGAGAACTTCTTTAAATGAGGTCTAACCCAGCTTGATTATAAATAGTCAGAGCCCAATGTAACTATCGAATACTAGAAAGTCTTGGACAAAAAAAATAAAAGTAACTAATCTCATCTGGTTATAAGATGTTGGGTCTAATTTTTCAGACTTATTTGCCCTTGAAGTTGAGTTGAATTACATAGCCAGTTTTCCCACCAGTTTTCTCAAGATTTTAGTAAACAGACCAAATGTTATTTCCTACTTTGGGGTAGGGTTATAATTTTCGGGTTTAGGGTCAGGTTTGGATCAAAACCTGAACTTTTCAGACAACTTCTCCATCCAAAAAACATGGTTCGAACCAACCCTAACCCAAAAAAAGGGATTAGAGTCAAGTTGGTTCGGGTTTACCCGATATCCACCATCGCTTCATCTCCAATGCCCCTTCGCCAGACCATAGCTTCATCTTTGATTGACGAACCAGAGCAGGCAAGGATGAACGGAAGTTGCAAAACCAAAGCAAAGTAGACAAGGATGAACCTAAATCTCTTTTCTTACTTTTGTTTTAGCAAAGACATGCGACTGAGGGTGAGGCAAGAGAGGACCACTAGCGGCGTGAAGGAAAGGAAAGGCCTGGGAGGGAAGGTGGCTAGTGGCATAAGGACCGGGGGGGCTAGAGACACAAGGTAGCAGTCGAGCAGATCTTCCCGTGGGGCTAAGAAGGGGTCAGAGGGTAGAGGCAGCAAGGCTCGGTAAGGGAGGTTAACGAGATTCAGCAAGGTGCCAAGGGCAAAGGCAATAAAGAGGGTGAGGGTTAGCGAGGGTCAGCAAGGGAGGATGGCCAACAGGGAAGAGTTAATGCCACGAATCGCAGGGTGCAGAAAGGCATTGAAGGCTGGACGTGGGAAGCGAAGAGGAAAAAGGCTCTAGGCAGAAGTAGTAGGGTTAGGAATTTAGGGTTAGAGGTAGGTCTTTGTTATGGGTTGGGGTTAGGATTGACTAGGTTTTAGGTTCGGTTGCAATGCTTACACCCCTACTTTGGGGACAAAAGTTATTGTGTCATGAAATGGGTTGGACTCATTAAGTCGAAAAGGGTAAGTTGAGGGATTTAAAACCAAACTAGCTGGGCCTTAATGTCTTTCCTTTTCATTTGAAGGTGATAATCAATCTAGATATGGTCATTGGTGAGACAAATGTAGAGCTGGATGATATTTGTATTACTTTAGGTTTCTCATATTGTGTAAGACCCATAACATAAAGATGCCGGGTGTTTATAGAGCCAGCTTGTATTTCAATTTGCCTACCCGAAGTTTCGGCCCAGAAGATCCATGGACCGGAAATAGGATCCATTCTAAGTTTTGGGGTTTTAAACCAAACCTTGCAAGCATGTACAATAGAGGAAAACTTTGTAGTATTTTTTCCAACAGGCGAACTTGTGTGTGAAATACTAATCAAAGATTTTTAAAATTCTTCAAAAGAAAAAGTGTCCATTTACATTAAAACCAAAATATTCGTCGGCATTTATATGTTATGATTTCACTTGAGGAAGAAGCTTTGATATTTTAATTCAAACATCATTTTAATGTTATAGTACATCTTTTTTATTTTTTAGGAAAAAATATTCAGAATCATTGCAATGAAAAATAAGTTAGAAGATGGGGAGTATAGCCCTTTGATTGATAAAATTACGCTGAGAATAACTCATATGCTAGTTGTTAACAATTAGTGCAGTCAATCTTACAAAATTTGGCTGCTTTTGTTATTTTTTAGTTTACTAGAAGGAGTTATTCTCAAGGTGAAGGCTATCTACAGAAGCTTTTTCTGAAAATTAAAGGCCTTCTTAAAGCATCACCCCTCTATTGTTTGGAGGAAAATTATTACGCCAAAGAAGAAAGGAGGTTTAGGTGGGAAACAGTTGCTTGTTTGGAATCAGTCAATACTTCTTTGGTTTCTCTAGGATATTCATAAGAAGAAAGGTTCTTTGTAGGTTAAGTGGGTGCACAGTTATTACTTGAAAGGTAAAGAAATTTAGCATGTGAAGAAGTCATCTGTGAACTCTATAGTGTGGCAAGGTATTTTGAAAGCTATGAAAATGTTCTGTGTGAAAGTTGGCTCAGTGGCTCAAGTTAAAGTTGTGATGGAGGGGGTTGATTCGGGTGCTAAAATCTAGGGCCTATCTTATGAGCTCGTGGGAGTTCAAAAACCTAAGGTAGGCTGGTCTCGTTTATGCTGGGGTCATTTATCTCTGCCTAAGTTTAACATGTTTTTCTAGCAACTCATGAATGATAGTTTGCCAATCATGGGGCATTTACAAATTTGGGGCATTGCTCTGGCCAATAGATGCTATTTGTGTGAAAAGGATGCTGAAACTGCGGATCATCTTTTCTTCTTTTGTCCTTTCTTTTAGTAGGTCTTGGAGTAGGTGGTTGCATGGCTTGGGTTACCAGCTGTGGCTGTGGGTAACGTCTTACTTTGGAGAAAGTATGCCAAGGAGTTAAAAGGGGGCATGTTATTAGGAAAATGAAATTTGCAGGGCTAATTGATGTGGCCTATCATATTTGGAGAGAGTGGAATAGAATAAGCCATGGTAGCAATTTGACATCCATTGATGAGATAGTGATGCCTATAGAAATAGATATTGTATTAGAGCTTATTTGATCCCTTCCCCCTGGCTTCTAGCTTCCAACTGGTGTAAAAAAAGCTTTTGGGTTGTAAGTTTATTATTTTCTTTTTTACCTAGGGATGCCTGGGAGTTTTGTGTATCTAAGGTTGCTGTTAATGAAATTTTGCCTTGGCCTAAAAAGAAAAAGTTAGAAGAATGGTTACAATAAAGCGTAGAGCTTTTTACCTCTATCAAAGCTCAAACTTTAGACTTTAAGCTTGGAGACAACAATGAACTTGAGAGTTGGACCAATAATTATCTTAGACTTTAATTTTCTCTCTTTCTTGTGGCCAACAACAAAGATATTTTATTATCTCAAGCAAAATTCTAGAAAAAAAAAATTGCACTAACAGAATATTTAAAAATGATGCTATTTACCAATTGTAACATTTCTACAATTTAAACCTTATGAATGTATATTATTTTAACTATACTTTTTTTTTTTCAAATAAGAATCACAGAACTATCAGGCTCTAAGAGACATTTTAATCTTTATACTAATAAAGAGTGTCCTTATTAAAACCAGTGCATATGAAAACATAACTCAGCCTGTTGACAATTCCTTGTTATTTCTCAAGATACTCAATTGGGTTTTAGCTCCTTAAACATCCAATCTTTATAGGGTGTTAAGCCAAGGGTGGGAGAATTCTACTCACTAAAACAATTGCATTATAATGCTTCAATCCCTAATCATGACTTTGGAGCTATAACCTAACAAGTTAGGTTATGAGACAATGTCCACCCTATTGACAATACCCGTTATTTCTTGAGGTAACTCAGTTGGCTTTGAGCCATTCGAACGCCAAATATTTATAGTGTGTCAGGCTATTCATTAATAGAGTAAAAGAATTTCACTCATTGAAATAATTGCATCATGAGGATTTCATCCATGTCTATCACTCTAGTAGGGTTATAACCCAACCAACTCAGTCGTGCTATTGTGAGTTTAACTATATGTTATTTAATAAAAGGTTATTGTCAAAAAACATACTTATACGACGAGATATACTCCCCTTGTTTCATATTAGTCGGTCATTTTATATTTTTTTACTAAATTTTAACTTGAATATATTCATATAAATATTTATAAAAAAATTTAAAATGATATTTAAAAACTATAATCTTTAAAGTTCCATTTTCATATAAAAACTTCATATTTTTATTATAAATTTTGAAAGAAATGAAATCATAGATTAATTACTATAAATAGTACACTACTAAAAACACATTAATTCCAATACACATGTTTTCCATCTGCCTAGCAGTTGATAGTTACCAATCTGTTTGGCAGTTGGTTTATATTTTTTAAATTACCAACTACTGAATAGTTAGTATATTTATGAACTGGTCTAGTTGACTATTGTAGCCTATTTTCCAACTTCTTTAGCAAGTGGTAAGCTACGTAATTGAAATGGTGCGTTTAGACCAAGGTTTTCCAAATGTTTAACAGTTGGCAATAAAAAATAAATGCCCTACCTCCACCTGCAGTTGGCCGAGCTTCTCAAAAGAGGAGCCTCTAGCGTCTTCGCAAGCTTTTTCCGCCAACAGGCCCGGCCATGCCATTGTAGCCATTACAACTCACACCTAGCCACATTGTTTACATCCTTAGCCAGATCTAGTGCTACCTATGCGGAATCAAAAGTATTTAAAGGACTTCTATTTTGCTTGTGGTTTAGCGTTGTCCGGTTGTTTGGGTTTAATGGGATGTTGAGCTTGATTCTTTTTTATCTCTCTTTACTTTTATTGAAAGGGATTTAGGCAGGGCATTATCTTCCATTCATTGTTCTTGCAAGTGGAGGTAAGTTTGCAATTTTATTTTTTTTCTTTGCATTATGTGTGCTGGAAATTAGCTTATGAAAATAGACTTTCATGGTTGCATTTTTTTTTTGGTTGCTAGTTGGTGAGTGTTTTCATTTTGTTGTCTTTAATCTTTGTAGGTGGTTCCATCTGCAACCGAATCTTAATTTTGATTTTTGTTCCTTTTGTAATTAATTTTTAAAATTTTGGATTTAAAAAAAAAACATCAATGTCGTTGGCTAGTTTAATAGATAATCTTATATTCATGTTTTTTTTTTAACGGCAACAAGAATATATATTAAGGAGAAGAGAACAAGAAAACAATCACTAGCCAGAAGCTAGCAAATCAACTTAACACACCTACCCCTCCCCCTCCCCCTCCCCCCAGAAATTAAACATCCAAACCCCTGTGAAACCACCTGTACACTTAAACTAGATACAGTTTTGTAAAGCTTGACAGGGGTTGAGTAACCAATCTACCCAGACCAATTTCACCTTTTTGAATCTATAACTAATCCAGAAGAATGAATAAAACTGAACATCTTCTAGCATCTGCATCACCGATACTCTACCATCATTAAAGACATAGTTATTTCTAGACTTCCAATGGTCCAGCAAGTAAAATAACACACTGCCTGCCAAAGTCTCTGAATCATGCCCGGAAGCCTCTGACTCCGTAAGGTAGATATCGCATCTATAGTGTCCAAAGAGGTAGTTCTATAAAGTTGCCACCACAGCTGTACCTTTTGCCATAGAGCTATGGCAAAACTGTAGCGTGCGATGATGTGATCAACTGTTTCCTCCCCAAAATGACACAGCGGACAACGAACATCTGAAATTTCCACTCTTCTAGTGACTAGATTTGTTCTTGATGGTAATCGACCAAGAACCGCCCTCCAGATGCATAAGTTTACTTTTTGAGGCACCAGTGAGTTCCATGCAAATATTGGCGTCGACAGCTCCGGCTGCAAGCACACTTCATCTAGCAAGGAAGATAGTTTCCTCACTGTAAAATCACCGCCTTACTCCAGCGCCCAAGACCAATCATCTTTCACATCTGTTGACAATGAAACATTTGAAATAAGAGAAATGAGTTCTGCCAATTGCTCTTCTTCCACTCCCCTAAGCCTTCTCTGCCAGCTCCATCGCCAAACCCACTTCTCCCCCTCCCACACACCCTTATGAGACACCATACACTCTCTATTGACCTCTGCCTTATATACCCTAGGGAATTTCTCTTTTAAACACATGTCCCCAACCCAAACATCTTTCCAAAATTTCACCTCGTCCCTTCTCCCCACCTTTCTCCTATAAGAATTAACAAAATTAATCTCTTTTTCTTCTATTTCAAAACCTACCTTAACAATCTCACCCCAAACTCCAGCAAACTGACTTTTTTCCTTAGACCTCCCTATCCCTCTACTCTCCCCCTAAATTGCTTTTATAACTCTAACCCATAAGGAATCCCTACTTTTCCTAAACCTCCACTATTTCCCCAATAGACCCAAGTTTTTTGCCTGAAGGCTTCCTACTCCTAAACCACCCACGTTTTTACTAGACAATATTTTTTTCCAAGCAACCCACGTAATTTTTTTCCCCTCACCATCCCCTCCCCAAAAGAAGTTATTCCTCACACTCTCAATGTGTTTGATGACTTTCACTGGGGCACGAAACAGAGAAAAGAAAAATAAGGGCAGGCTTCCTAGAACAGATTTGATCAATGTTAACCTCCCACCAACTGATAAGAGTTTGTTCCTCCACATTTTTAACCTCTTTTCAACTTTCTCTACCACCATCTTCCAAGATTCAATTCTTTTCATGTTTTCTCCCACCGGAAGCCCCAAATAAATCATTGGTAACTTATCATCTTTGCAGTTCATTTTATTGGCTAAAATGCGAACCTCATCTTTCGGCACACCAAACCCAAAAATTCTACTTTTGATTAAGTTCACCCGAAGGCTAGATGCCAACTCAAAACACCTCAGCATTCTCACCAAATTTACCAAATTTTATTTGTTCTAATCCCCCATAAAAATTGTGTCATCCGCATATTGAAGGTGAGAGAGCTTTAGATTTCCATCTCCTACCTTCACGCCTATGAATAAATTATTCTCCATCGCCTCGAGCATCATAACATTAAGGGCTTCCGCAATGATCAAGTATAAAAATGGTGATAGCGGATCTCCTTGTCTTACTCCTTTTTCCATATTGAATTCTGCAGTTGGGCATCCGTTCACCAGAACCGACACCATAGATGATTCCAAACACGCTCGAATCCATCTCATCTACTTGGGACCAAACTCCATTTGTTGCATAACATCTTCTAAAAATCTCCAACTAATATTGTTGTATGCTCTTTCGAATACCACTTTGAACAACAATAGCTTATGTCATTTTTTTTTTTGCTACCCGCACTATCTCATTAACAATGAGAACCCCATCCAGAAACCGTCCTCCCTTTATAAACCCTGTCTGAACGTCCCCTATCAACCTTGGCATAACCCTTTTCAATTTGTTAGCCAAAACTTTTGCAATGATTTTGTACTGGCACGCCACTAGGCTAATTGGCCGATAGTCTCAAAGGGAAGTTGGGTTTTTACTCTTTGGGATCAAAGTAATGAAGGAGGAGTTACACCTTTTATCAATTTTGCACGATTGGGCAAACCCCTACAACCACTTCATCACATCCCCCTTGACAACATTCCAGCAGCACTTTATGAACTTAAAGGAAAACCCATCTAGCCTCGGGGCCGTACTTCCCCCACAGCTCCACACCGCGTCCTTCACTTCTTCTTCTAAAAAAGGAGCCTCCAACATTTGGCTCAAACTATTATCTAATTTTTTGAACTTCCTGCTCCTAAAAGTTGGCTTTGCAATGATATCTTCTTTGAAATTATTTTGGAAAAATTTGAATACATCATCTTTAATCTCTTTTCGATCCTCCTTCCATTCCCCATTGATACACAAGCCATTCAGATTATTTTTCCTACGCCTTCCCTGTATCGTGCTATGAAAGAATCGAAAGTTTTCATCCTCCTTTACTGCCCAATTGGCCCTTACTTTCTGCTCAGCTTCCTCATCTTTCGATTTTTCTAGCTTCAGAATACTGTACAGAATCTCCCCCCTCACTTTCACCTCCTCCTTAGTAAGATTTCTTTGTTCTGCAACTCAATCCCAATCATCTAACTCAGACTTCATCTCTTCTGCTTTCTTGATACCAGCATCCAAGATGGCGGCTTTCCACCTCTTTATAGCATTTTTGAGCTTTTTTAATTTATCTTTTATCACCAATCCCATCCGGCCTTGAACTGAATTATCATTCTAAACAGAACTCACCAACTCAGGGAAATCAGGGTGATCCATCTAGGTGTCAAACAGTATGAACGGAGTTGGACCAAAATCTTGCCTATCAACCTTCAAAATAATGGGACAGTGATTAGACACACATCTCCTTAAAGCAACAATCCTAGTTGTAGGCCACTGCTCTACAAAGTTATCTATTACCAAAAATCTATCAAGCCTACTCATTTTTTACCCCTCTTTGTTAAACCATGTGAACTTCCTGCCACCTATTTGAAGGTCAGCCAACTCTGCTTGATTAATAAACTCATTGAAAGAAAGTACCACCCTCTTATCAAAATTGCTACCTTTTCGCTCATCAGCCGTTTTTACAGCATTAAAATCCCTTAACAAAATCCAGATTCCATGCCTCTTTTTCATTTCCTCCTTCAGAACTACCCACAAAGCTTCTTTCTGATCAGCCTGCTGCGGAGCGTATATGTTCACTATGTTTACTTGCTCGGAACATCCATCCCACAAACCAAACACTCCTAGATACCCGTGGCCAGCAAAATGGTCCAGGAACTGAAAATAAGTAGGATTCCATATATTGATTATCCCCCCTGAGAAGCCCATGGCATCTTGTTGCACAAACCCAAAGTCATCCTTTCCCCATACCGATTTCACCTTCAATCTAATATCACCTGTAGAAATTGTTTCTTGAAGACCCAAGAACTCCACTCTTTCAACTCGGCATAACTGTCAAACCACCCTTCTTTTCCATGATTTCCCCAACCCTCTCATATTTAAAGACAAAATTCTCATAATTTAATATTTGTCCCCTTACCTTTCCGAGTGCCTTTCAGTTGCTCTACTATTTGCTCTTTCGCTGCCTCCATGTTGAACCCCACCAAGCTTCCTATCTTACAAGTCGAGTTTGCCTCCATGGATATGCTGTCTTCAACACGTAACTGGTCTTCCGATTATTTCATCCCAGGCAGCCTCACCATGTTCTGCAAATTGGAATCTGACAATGATTGTCCTGCTATGCCCCTTACCTCCATCAAACGATCCGATTGGTCCCGACCTTTGCCATCAAGCTTCGCTTCTTTATTGTCCTTCGTATCCTCCATCCGCTTCTGCCTGGCCACATTTTTCATGAAACGCAGGCTCGTTTTCCCCACCTACCCCCTATTCGTTCCATCACTTTATAGAGATGCTTCGACTTGCTCTGTTTTTTCCGTTCCTTTACTGTTTTCCTGTTCTAGGCTTTGACACGGTTCCTTTTCTTCTCATCCACGAGCCCACTGTGTTCTCCCAACTCCCCTTCTTCATGGTCTCCGTCGTAGCCCATCCTCCACTCGGTCCAATATCGTTTGAGTGTTTATCTTTGTCTCATTCAACTATGGGCCATTCTTCAGCACCTTTTTTGCTAGTCTGCCCTCATCGTCCGAACCTGCTACCCCTGTGTCTTCATAGTCATGTTTCCCATTTAACCGAAAGTCTTTGTTTGAATTGTTTTCCTTGTCACGTGATGGCCTGCATTGACCTTCCCGTAAATCCGCTGCCAATTCGGCTTTCTCATATTCCCAAGCATCTTCTTCTCCACCTGTTCTACTATTTTCCATGTCTGCTTCCAGCGACTCATCTTCTTCCTCTGCAGTTTCTTCTTCCCAACTCGCTACGTCGTTAGCTGAGTAAGCCGATTCTTCAGACTGATATCTCGGCCCGAAATCGACTTTAAGGCTGAGGTCTTCTGAGACTCTAACATCATAATATTTATCAATGACTTTCACTTTTAATACCGTAATAATTTGCTCCAAATTCTGTGATACAACACAGACTCTTTCGACATGGATCTGAACTTTTTCCCGAGTAAATTCTTCTACCACTATAATTTTTCCCCACCGGCTGACGATGGCGGCCAAGTTTTCGGCACACCAGGCGTGCAATAGTAATCCTTCAATATTCAGCTAGACAACTCTACCGGCTTTATTCAACTCCATTGACCACGGTGCTATCTACTCGAACCATTGACAGAACCACTCTACTCCCTCCCTTAGCATTATATCTCTCTCATTCTTCGAGCCACACTCCAACAAGACTCGCATCCCACCTACATATTTGACTTTACACGGACCAACTCCCTTTTCATCATATAGATTTTGTAGGCCTTTGATTGTCTGGAAGTTTTTTACCTCCCTGATCGCACATCTTTGCAGCCACTCCAACTCTTCCTTCCTGGCTTTCACCTCAATTTCTGTGCAACCTTCCTTGACTGCATTTTGTGCTTCTTCTTTCTTATTGTCTCTACTCATTCCGGCTACTACTTCCACATAGCTTCTGTTGTCCCTCCGTATTACTCTCTCCTTCGCCGAGAGCTGGAACTCCTTTGTTTGGCCAGTATTTCGACTGTCAACTGCCTTTCTCTGAAATCTTGAAAAATTTACCCTTAACTTGTAACTTCCTATCCAAATCTCATTTAACTTTTTCTACAGCTCCGCCACGACCTCTACCTTTTTTAATCTAACGAATCCAAATTTTTGTCCACTCTTTGCTCTCTTTCGTGCGATATAGACGTCTAAGATGACTCCATACTGTTGAAAGATCGGCCATAGATGTTTCGAGTCCTATTCTTCTGGAAAATTGGTGAAGAAGAACGTTAATGCTAGCTTGTTCATAGCTTGATCCAAATCTCGGACGGAATTGCCTGCCCTGTGTTCCTTCTCAAGAACATGGCCCCCAAACCTCTCTCTTTCTCTCTCTCTCTCTCTCTCTCTCTCTTCTCTCTCTCTCTTTCTCTCTCCCTCTCTCGCGTTCTCTCTCTCTCTCTCATTTTGAATTTCATTCAACCTTCCTTCTTTTTATATTCATGTATAGAAGTTTAATTGGAGGAGCCAGAAATATTTGTACGAGTTTAGGTTTATAATTTATTGTTTGTTGTGTTTTAGTTAGAAATATATTTGGACATGGAGTTTCAGAATATTTAGATGGTATTTGTTACTTAAGTTTTCAATGTTTTAAATTACGGATTTTAGCAAGAACACATATATATTTGCTAAAACATATTGTTCGTCCATTGGAATTTTTTGGTTTAGGTTAATTTTCTAATTAATTTCTTTAATTTTAAATTTAAAAAATAAATAAATCAATGTGCTTAATTGATGGAATACGCATTCTTATATCTTAACAGAATGGATACAAACCATAATTGGATGTATATGAATTGTTTCCTTCCAGGTCAAATGCGATACATAGATGAGTGGGAGAACGTTATACACATTTCTTAAACTACACATTGAAGAAACACTATACTAGCATGCATGAATCCTCTAAATGGTCATAATGTGGAAAGCGAAAGACCTAGGCTTGTTCAAGGTCCACAAAGCCACTCATATAAAGAAGAATAAGGAATATGTGAACAAGAGATCGGAAGAAGTTGCAGTAAGTATAGTAAATGCATTTTTTAAGCTTGATGTTTTTTGTTGATTGTCTTGTATTGTTTTATGGGGTATATTAGCCTCTCACTCTACTATTTTGTGTAGGTGAGGGTGATAGCAGAGATAAAGAAGCAAACACAACAGAGGTTAATGAGGTAGCCATATTTAGTTCAATAGTCAGAGGAAGAAAAATAGGGCATGTGTTCAGGCTTGGATCAAAGCAGTGCACAATTCCAAGATGCCAACGCCCCAGATTTGGTGGACCAACAAATGTGATGCAGACACCTGATGTAACACCCTCATATCCCACATGGGTGAATTGTGGGAAGCCTTATGTAGATATATAGACTCCAATTCCAGAACATAAGCACCTAGCGCTTATCCTTTTCCAAATGATAGCCCATGTGGTATGGGCAGGTGTTTCGTTAACCGGTTCTAGATTTAGGTCATTACACCTGAGTTCAACAAAATCGTTCAACGTGTTGTGGCAAAGTAGAATACAAGAAACTTATCTCTTTATGTTTGTCAAAACTTGTTGTAGGGCGAATGCATGGAGCATGATCTTAATGAAACTTACTAGTATGATGTATTAGTTGTGTGTGATTTTTAGTGGATGGGATTTCAGTTGTTTTGGACCACATTTAATTTACAGGATATGAGTGTGATGTTGCTTTTATATTTAAATTTGTAGATAAAAAAAGGTGCATGATAGTGAATTAAAATGAAATTGGTTACCAATTACTAGGGCCATTGGTAACTAAACTAGATCAGACTTTACTAATTGTTTGAATTGTTAGTAAATTACCAACTGTTAAAAGTCTTTGGTAACATCTAAACATTTTTAAAAGTTGGTAAGTCATCAACCGCTTAAATGGTTGATAAATTTCCAACTACTCAAATAGTTGGCAAATTTCCAACTATTGAAATAGTTGGCAAAGTTTTGATCGTTACAATTATTGAAACCGTTGGAAATACCAACTATTGCTTTTACCAACCATTTAAAGTTGGAATTTTCCAACGACTTCAATTTAGAACGTTGGCAACAACGCTTTCAACGTGTGCTTTATCAACTGCTGTAAGTTGGAAAACCAACAATTTCCAACTTGTGATCATTTGGTAACGACAATTGGAAATTTCAATTTTTTTTTATAGTGGTAAAAGTGACAACTTTTACAAAACAGATAAAAGCAATATCTATAATTCATATAACAAAGAGAAGGGAATTATAATTTTGTTTGCAGTACCTAAGAGTGAAAATAGGTTGGGCAAAGCTCGATTCTAGTAGCCTAAACCCACTAGGCTCGAATCTCGTTCTATACTTCTCAAGCTCGAGCTCGAATTGCTTGAGCCCAAATTTTCAACTCAAAGGCCTTCTAAGCTCGAATGATAATCTGAATAATAAACAATAATCTGAAAAATAATCTAAATTCTGAAATAACATAACAAACCAAATACAAATATCAAGTTTTACAACTAAATAAAAACATCTAAATGAAAAGAGCATAGCAACATGTGATGTCTAAAGTCTCAACTCTTAATCAACATGAACAAAGTAATAACAAGTGACCAGTCCAATTTCAGTAACACAAACACAAACATTGAAACTAAAAGCAACACAAACTCCTTCCCTTGATTAGCAACACAAACACAAATACAGAAATTAACAGCAACAGCTAGAGGGAACAAAAGCAGCAGAGGCACAGAGCATCCGAAAGGCAGCAGCAGCAAATAGCAGCCAGAAGGCAGCAGTGAAATGCAGCTGCGGCATGGAGAAGCAAAAGGCAGCCGCAGTACTCAGTAACAGAAGGCAACAGCAGCATAGAGCAGCAAAAGTCTCCAGACTCTCCACATATGTTTTTCATTTCTGCCTCTAAGCTTGTAAACAGGGCTAGAAATCACAGAAGAATTAGAGTGGGAATCGAACAACATTATTATGTGCATGGAAGGTAAACGTCCATATCAGAACTTTCCTTTCACGATCTCTAATTTTGCTAGCTTCTGATCCATTCTGGTAGCTTTATACAAACTAACAAAAACTACAATTAATTTTTTGGGAAAATTGGAACAATAAATGGGATCAATACTACAAGAATATACGTCTGTACTAGTACATCTAACCCTTGTTTAATTTCACCAAGAAATTAACTAAAGATATATACATGTATATTATATACAAATACACTGTATTTGTGAAAACAGAGTTCGCAAGTTTTTAATCAAGCTTATTTTCTTAGTACAAACTCAATATTTAAAGAGTGGAATTCACCATGGGCCATCGCAACTCAGAAAATTGATCAATTAACTATTAATTCCAAATCCTCCTCACTACTCCATCCGCTTTAACCTTTCAGGGCCAAAATAAAAAAAAACTTCCATGTTTACAGCAACAATGTTCAACCGGAAGAAGCATGAATCATTCAAACCAAACGGACAGGCGGACAACAGCAAATGTTACCAGCAGTACCAGCTGGGACTTGCGAAGTTGCTGCCGCTTTCAATTTCCGGCGCCGGAATCTGCCTGGTGCGTCAATCTTCAGCCGATTGTAGGGGCGTCGATCTTCGGGCTCCTGTCGAGTAAGCAATCTTCGATCTTTGGGGCCGGATATCTTCATGAAGTCGGTGGAGATCGTCATCGATTTTGGTGCCGGATATCTTGGTGAAGTCGGTGGAGATCGTCGTCGATTTTGTGTCTCATCATCGTGCTTACTGCCGTTGATTTTGGTGGTGCCGTGGTGGGTGCCCAACTGAGTGGGTGGCTGCGTTAGGCACCTAGGCCGCTGCTTGGGGAAGTGCAGTAAGGGAGTAGGGGTTAAGGACTTACAAGTTAGAACCTGCTGGGCCTGGGAGAAATGGACAAAAAGACTTAAGCCCAAAAGGCCCTCAAGCTCATAGAGCCGGGTTTCATGAGGCTCGAATTCGGCCACAAGCTTGTTCAAGCCCATTTTTCTGGTTGAAAAAGCCCAACTCGAAAAATCCTAACTCAAACTCGAGTTCGAGGTGCCAGATAAAAAACCAACCCCTTATCGCCTCAACAATAAATATAAAAAGTTATGGCACAAGTTACGGAAGCAAAAAAACAGAAAACTCGATCACACATGAAAAGATTGGCCTAACAACCTCCACCAGCTAATGATAACGAGTCTTCAAAGCACAGAACAATCCAATCAATTTGCACATCCTTCACGCGTAAGAGAATCCTAATACATAATATGTTTCAACAAACATGATTAAATTAATCTTATTGAATTTTAGATATTTAGTACATGATAAAACATAGGAACTTTGATTCGAATTAATTAGGTCGAGTCCATTTTGTATTGATTTCAATGAATTATTTTTAAATAAAGTAATTTTAAGATTTTTTTTAAAAGAGTAAATATATTAAATTCTGAACTCGGACTTGGAGATTCAAATATTGAATTATTGTATAGATCTCCATTCTCCACTCCACATATAGAAATCTACATGGAATCCTTTCCACACCCAACAAAAAGAAAAAAAAGAAAAAGAAAAATTGCTCGATAACTAGTTTAGTAAAAAAGAAAAAAAATCGGTGGACTTGGAACTTGGTTTAATTCTGCCAGTTGTACCTAGTAGGCACCACAGTGAGAGGAATTTTCCGATGAAAAGTGAGGCCGCCGACTTCCTCCATGCTGATATCTTCCGGCCTCATCTCGTTGGGAAGCCCCCAATCGAAGCAGAACAACAAGTTGGCCAACGTATATTCCACGGTGGCGACGCCCATGCTCATGCCGGGGCACACTCGCCGGCCGGATCCGAACGGAATGTACTCGAAATGATTTCCTCTGTAATCGGTGCCGATCTTCTCGAACCGCTCAGGGATAAAGCTATCCGGGTTCTCCCATGACTTGGGGTCGCGTCCGACAGCGAATACGCTGACGCAGAGCCGTGCTCCTGCCGGGATCTGATAGCCGGCGATTTCACACTTGCCCATGGACTCGCGGAAGAGGAGAGGGGTGGTGGGGTGGAGGCGGAGGATTTCTTTGACGATTAGTTTGAGGTAGGTGAGTTTGGGGATGTCGTCTTGGTCGACTTTGGGTTTCTTTCCGACGAAGGCTCGGATCTCGGCCTGGGCTTTCTTTAGGATTCTGGGATTCTTCATCAGCTCCGCCAGTGCCCAACCCAATGTCACCGAGCTTGTGTCGATCCCTCCTATGAACGTGTCCTGTTGACAAGCGAAACAAACAGTATCCTGTGAGTTGGAGTTTGGACTCTTTGGAGGTTCTTTTTGTCTTTTCCCATGATTCACCAAAAGTTTTTTTTTTTTTAAAAAAAAAGGGAAATTGTATTGACTTGACCCGACCATTACCTGGATAGGCAAAAACGGTTGGACAAAGTTTGATTCTTTGCTTAGATTTTACACCCACAACGAATGATAAGTATTGGTCTATTGCAAAGTTTCTTTGATTAGATTTTACACCCACAACGAATGATAGGTATTAGATCCTAGTGGTGGCGTAAGACATACCTTAAAAGAAAAGAAATTAAGCGTGTTTGGTTAAAAGATTGTAAAAGTTTCTTAATACTTACCCATTATCTTTACTCTTTAAGAAATCTCCAACATCCGTAATTCTATAGGATTTTTTCTCCTAATTCTAGGTTGGTAGGGTAAGAAAACACAAAGTAGTTAATACTTGAAAAAATTATATAACATAATCCCTGGACTTTCAAGTATTTATAGGTTAGTCCCTAAACTTAAAAAAAAAACAAAATAAGTTACAAAAAAAGCACAAAAATTACATTTTTGTCCCTGAACTTAGTTGAAAATTTATAAAATAGTCTCCAAAATTTCACATTTAGTCCCTAAACTCTAATCAAATTTTAAAAAATCAATAAAATTTAAAAATTTTCATATTGTTTACTGTGCTCAAAATTTAAAAAAAAAAACCAAACATTTAACTAAACATGAAAAAAGTCAAAATCTTCATTCTTTGCTATATATATGTACACTAAAAGATATGCATTCTCACCGTTTATAAATTTTAGTTTCCTATGATATCACTTTTTAAAGATTTTAAGAATCATTGAATCAAACAATTTTTTATCTTTTTTTGTTTTCATAATTATCTCCTTGCCAATTTCCCGTCTTTATTAATTCTAGTTATGATTATGTTCAAAAACTTACTCCAATTTATTCTCACCATTTTAATAATGTACCCAATTGCTCCTAATAATTGTGATGATGTTTTAGAAAGATAGTAGTAGTGCAAGATTATGTTGGAAGTACCATGAGGACAGCCTTGACATTATCGACGGTGAAATTGATGCTTCCGCTTCCTTGCTTTTCCTTCATGACCCCGAGCAAAACGTCAACAAGATCTTCTGTCTCGGGCTTGGGCCGGGCCGGGTCAAGATGTTGATCAACCACCCATTGAAAGTGCTTATCCAGTGCCTTGAAGGTCTTAACACGACGCGCTGCGGTGCCAACGAGCACGTCCACCGCCTTCCCAACCGTCGGGAAACAGTCCTCCGCCGAGAACCCTGCCAGCATATTAATCGACTCATGAAGCACGTGCTGGAACTCATCCATATTGAACTGGTTCGTCCCGTACATGTTCCCGAACGCCACCGTCCCGATGATCCCGTCGGAGAGCCCGAAAACCTTCTCGTCCAAGTTTACCGGTGTTGGCCCCGCCTCGGTGAGCTCCGCCACCAGCTTATTGACGGCGGCCTCACGCGCGTACGCAAATGACTGCACCCGGCGCGTGGTCAGGAGCTCCTGCACGAAGATCTTCCGCATTTCCCTCCAATAGTCGCTGTAGGGTGAGAAGGCCACGTCGAGGTAATCATAGGAAAGCATCCTGGGGCCGGGGGAGGGAGGGCGGGAGCAGGTAACGATGTCGTGCGTCTTCATAACTTCTCGGGCCGTTTCGGGGGAAGAGACGAAGACCGTGGGCACACTTCCGAGCTTCACGAGCATGACGGGGCCGTATTTGGAGGACCATTTGCGGAGGGTGTAGTGGGGGAGAGAGCCCAACTGGTGCAAGTTACCGATGATGGGTAGGCCCCGGGGACCTGGAGGGAGCCCGTTCCTTTTCCTGAGCTTGAAGAGGACGAGGATCGAGAAAACTGGGAGGAAAATGATGAGCAAATTTGAAGGGAGCCACTGTTGAAAGAAGTTGGAGATTTCCATTTTTTTTTTTTTTGGTGAGCAGGCTGCGTCTTCTGTGTTTTAATTTAAGAGGATGGGTTTAATTTATATATACAGGAAGGATGCTGTGCTTGGTGGCTGGAGGCGTGGAAGTCAATAGAGGCTGGCCGTGGAATAGCATATAATACTAACGAAGATGACACGTATGTTGGTTTTTTCAATTATGGGAAATTTACAATTACCCCCCTAAGGTAACTCCAAACTTACATTTTGCCCCTATATTTTGAGAAACCTTCACTCTGCCACCTTTATTCTTTACACTGCCTGAGAATAACTTCTGAAATTATATTTAAACTATACAATAATTATATTTTAGTAATTTTAATCTCTTTCATATTTTTTTTATAGTTAATAGATATTTTAAACTAGGAAAAGTTACAAAAACCCCCCTGTGGTTTGGTCAAACCTACAGTTTGCCCCCTCTATTTTGAGAAACCTACACTTTGCCCCTATATTTTTTATGCTACCCGATAACAACTTTTGAAACTGTATTTAAACTATATGGTAATAATGTTCTAGTAATTTCAAGATTTTTTATATTTTTTTCACAACAAACTGACCTTTAAAAAATATTGATATAAATTACAAGTGGAAAAGTACATTTAAAGAAAGGAAAAAATGATAGTTTAAAATATCTATTAGTTATAAAAAAAATACTGGACAGATTGAAATTACTGGAAGATGATTATCGTAGAGTTTAAATACAGTTTCAGAAGTTGTTATCAGGCAGTATAAAAAACATGAAGGGCAAAGTGTAGGTTTCTCAAAATAGAGGGGGCAAACTGTAGGTTTGACCAAACCACAGGGGGGTTTTTGTAACTTTCCCTTTAAACTATCAGTTTTTCTTTTATGTAAATGTATTTTTCCTCTTGTAATTACATATCAATATTTTTTAAAGATCAGTTGGATGTGGAAAAAATATCAAAAATTTTGAAATTACTGGAACATTATTATCATATAGTTTAAATTAGAGTTTCAGAAGTTGTTGTCAGACACTATAAAACAAATAGGGAGTAAAGTGTATATTTTTAAAAATAGATGGGGCAAAGTGTAGGTTAGATTAAACTATAGGAAGATTTTGTAATTTTCCCTTCAATTATACTAGACTATGATTATATATTAGAAAAAGTTGCGGCCCGATCAACTTACCCCCCTGACCCGAGGCCCCCTCAAGTGCACCATAACCTAGATTTTACTCTCTTTATTTTCGAACCTTACATTTATCCCCAAACCTGCTTGTCTATTTCGACAGTTGGATATTATCTATATAGATTTGAGAATCATCCAAATGAGCTGCAATATTCATCCACAATTATGAAAATCATCTTCTTTTCCAATCTGTGCTCATAGTTTTATAAGGACAAAAATGCTTCTGTAGGGCGGCTAGTGCTTGTCATGAAATTGTTGGCTCCTCTCGTTCTCTAACCAAGCTTTAATCTATGGCAGAACTTGCCTACAATGAGCACCTTCTAGCCTTCTCCCCTCATTGTGAAGCTTCTCCATCACCACTAGAGAGAAATTTGGCCCTTAACTATTTTGGTAGTGTAGCGTTGATTGACTTAGAATAGGCATTAAATTTTCAACCGCTTCGACTTTCACCACTAAAAAAACTAATTTTTCCAACAACAGGCCATTAATAATTACTAACGCATTAGACCGTTGGTAAAAAAAATTTAAATTTACCAACGGTCAAACGCGTTGATAATTTACTAACAATCTAACGCGTTGGTAAATCAGCTATTATCCAACTACTAAATTACTAACGTGCATGCACGTTGGTAATTACCAATGTGCTTGCATGTTGGTAATCAGCAGCACATAATTACCAACGCTTACCAACACGCATGCACATTAGTAATTACCAATGTACCAACGCGTTGGTAACTGTTAAATATATAATAATAATAATAATAATAATAATAATAATAATAATTAATAATATATTATTATTATTATTATTATTATTATTATTATTATTATTATTATTATTTATTAGAAATATAATAATATATATTTAAAATATATCATATATATTATGATGTTTAATGATAATAATCCTATATAAAATATCAATTTTAGAAAGTAAAGAAATATTTTTTAAACATTTTTACACATATGTAATGATAATAATAATAATAATAATAATAATAATAATAATAATAATAATAATAATAATAATAATATACAATATATAAAGTGTATAAACAGATATACATGAATGTATTTTTATAGTGAAATTAAAATTTATGGTTTTAATGTATATAATAAACCAATTATCATTGCTTGACATTGTATTATCATATAATAAATGACTAAGTGACTAAAACAGATTAATTAATTAATTATCATGTTTGGAAGCCAATTGGTTCACTTTTTTTAATTGAAGAATTAATGATAATAATTTTTCTTAGTTTATAATTCCGTAGTTGTAATAAGTCTTTACGTGTTTATATAACTCGTTAAAAAAAGTATTTATATAAAATACTATCAATTATATAGTACTTTACAAATAACAAAAATACAAATAAATTATTATTATTATTATCATTATTATTTATATATCTTATATTAAAAGCCCATATGTTATATATATATATATATATATATATATAATATAAAAGCCCAAAAGCCCAAATAGCCCATAAAAGCTTAAAAATACTCATAACACTAACCTAAACCCAACCTAACCCATATAAATAATAACTTTTCCTCTTTCGGCCACCTCTTACTTCTCTTTATCTCTCTGCTGCCTCATGCTATTCTCCTCGCTCCATCTCTGCTCTGCTCTCATCTCTCCTCCTTCTCCTCTTTCTCCTTCGTCTACCGCCTCCTTTTCCTCTTTCTCTCCGTCCGACGCCTCCTTCTCTTCCTTCTCAACTGTTGTCTCTTTCCTCTGCCATCTGTCCCCAGCTGGCAATCTCCCTCTTCCTCCATGACTACCTCACCTCCTGCCGCCAATCATTCTCGCGTAGCCCCCGCCGCTGATCGTCCTCGCCTCGGCCTGTTGCCTTGCCTCCTCGCATCTGCCTAGCCTCCTCATCTCTGACCACCACTGATCACCTCGTTGCCCTAAATCCTCACCTCTTTACTAATTGTTGTTTTTATTTTTTGTTTATTTGGTTGTTTTTGTGAGTTTGTAGATCTTGTTGTCTCGTAAGTAGATCTGCTTGTTTGATTGTTGATTTGTGAATTTTGTATTAAATTGTGTGAATTTTTAATTTTGTTCTTAATTTTGGGTAAATTTTTATGAATTTCAGTGATTTTTTTAAAATTTTGTGAATTTTTTTTTCTCAGTTTTTGGATTTATTTTGAATTTTAAAATTTTTAATTTCTCAATTTTTTTCTTAATTTTGGTACATTTTTTAATTTAAAAAAATTAGCTTTCATGAAATTTTAGTTAATTTTTGTGAAATTATTTAGTTTATAATTTTTACTATCGTTAATAATAACATCTTAGTGATATAATTTTTATTGAATATGTAGTATCAGTTTAAATTAATTAATTTTTTAAAAAAAAATGCAGTTACCAATGGCTTCACATTGGAAAGTGATTTATTTTTTAAAAACTTAGAACATAATTTCCAATGGTGGCTGAAGCTGTTGGTATTTTACCAATATGCACGCGCATTGATAATATTTTCACCAATTAGAAACTGAATCTGGTATATGACCGTTGATAATTATCAATGGGCATGTTACCAATACATACACATTAAAAATTACCAACAGCTTAATTTTTACACGTTTGTAACTAGATTTCCAATGATTGATTTACCAACGCACATTTACCAACGGCCCCGCGTTGGTAAATGAGTGTTGGTAAATTAAAAATTTTTAGCAGTGTTTATAAGGGGGCAATTCATCATCAATATGATACATCAAGTTGCATTTACATTATTTTCCAGTCATATATATGACTATGATAAATCCACTAAATCATAAGAAGAAGAAGCTATGGAAAAACCAAAAGATTCAAACTTGTAACGCGTTTGAGAATGAACTGCTAATAATAATTAATTTCCATATCTAGATGAGGCAAACAACAAGTTTTGTTGGTGATCCTTAGAATCCACTAAGCGAAAAAATTATTTCCTATATAAGGAACTATCATTAGGTTTTTTGTCTGTTTCCTATGGTTTTTCCCGCGCTCAAGTCCACCCCCCCACCAAAATTCCTATTATGCGTTCTCTTTTCCTTTTTCCATCGATCGGTCTATGTATGTGAGACCAAGAAAATTAGAGCGGAATTGGAAGACATGATTCATAGTTTAGTTCATGATGGTGTGTATGTGTATATATGTTGGCATTTCATTTTCTTTTCTTTCATTTTCTTTTCTTGTAAGTTACGACGATGGATAGATATAAGAGTTATTGTATTATCAGTTTAAAAATGAACCCGATCACTTTCACCTAAACTTACCATTTAACTATAAATGGAAGAAATGTCTTGCATAAATATATATAAACTGGATCTTCAAATAGCAACAAATGAGTAATCATTATCAAGCCAATAAGATAACAACATTAACACATAATCATGCAATATTTAAATCGGATTAAGCCATGCTTAACCCAATAACTGAGATTTTTCAAATCTTGTGATTGCAGTCCAAAGTAGCTCAATCCCCTTCCATCACGCCGCGCTAGCGAGGGTGCAAGCAAATGCCTTTTTAAGTATAAACAATTATAGAAAACTTATATAGTACTCCCTAATCTCTTTCCGTTCCATAAAAATTAACCTTGTTACTATTTACAGTAATTAATCTATAATTTTATTTTTTTTAAAAATAATTTTTTTAATATATATTAATATGAATGTGCTTAAATCAAATTTTATTAAAAAGAGGTAAAATGTTCAATAAATGCGAAACAGACTAAACAAACAAAATCCACACCCAAGCTTTTCATGAGTTAATTTCACCGGGAATATGAAAACCCCCTCCCGTACACGCTCGCACGAAAGCCGTTATATATTTTCTCCCTCATTTCATTGCTTTACTAAGAAGGTCACGTTAACAAGCAGTACTTTTCATTACTCCATGTTTTTAAAAAAATTGATAATTAGTGATTATTCACTCAACTTATATATTGGCTAAAAGTTTATACATAAAGAAGTTTTAAAAGTATTTATTAACTATTTTTTTAGAAAAAAATTAGGCACTTTTTTACATTTATTTTTCCTGGTTGGGTATGAAAAAATTTATAAAAATTTAATTATTTTTTTAAAAAAATTATTCCGGTGATTATTAATTAGACAGAGGTTAAACTTCCAAATGACATTACTTTTAGATTCAAAAACAGAAAAATGAAATAATAGATTATTTTTTAATGAGAAAAGTACACAGAGTTTCAAAGTTAAAGCTTCAATTTTTAGAAGCCAAAAAAGAGTAGAGTTCTTTTCTGTCGTCCAAGCTAGAGAGCTTATTTCAAACATTGTTTATCATTATAAGTAAAATTAGTTCCAAATGACGTATTACTTGGAACAGGGAATGAAAATCTATCATCATGCCAACAGTATTAATTTTATATAATCACTTAATTAGCAGTTTTTTTTATATTTATAAAAATAGCAGTTGAATTAATCGTGCTTATTTTCTTTCGTTTTGATCACGTATATATTTCACTATATATAAGTCAAGTCAACTAGGATGGTCAAAGTTTTCTAGCCATTGGCTTGTCAAAAGAACTCATAGCGAACAGCTTTATTTATAAGTCTAGTCAATGCAAAACCATACGAAACAGTAATTTGAACATGTCCCCTGACGTCTCCGCAACGCCCTTGACTCCAAAACTTGAAGTTGTATTCATTAACTTTCACCAGATTCATCCTAAAATATTCGAAGTAATTAAAAATATTTTCTGTAATATGTAATTTTCTATTAAAAAAACATGAATTCTTGTAATTTTTTTTCCTCTTTTACAGTATAAAAAATAAAAAAATGAAAGTTAATGAATTTTCCAAAAAATATTAAAATAATCATTTTAAATAATCTAGGACAAATGGAGGCTTAACTTATGCTTTTGGCACAATTTCTTTCTTTCTTTTTTTTTTTTGGATTTTAAATGGGGAGGAATGTTTTCTTTTGCTGGACTTGTGAAAAAATTCCATTCAGTAAATGAGAGGAATCAGTTGAATAAGAATCAGCACAAGACTTGACTCGAAGTCCTTAGCTTTTGTTTTTTCTTTGACAATCTCAAGTAAGTTCAAGTTATACAGGGAAGAGATATACTTTCTAGTTAATAAAGGTTAGGGAAAACTTGCTCCAAACTTAAAGGGTTATAAATTAGATTTGGCGTTTTAATTTCGTCACGCGAATTAGGTGAGAGATTCAAATCCTGACCGTGATAGAATCCGCCTGAAGTTTCGGAACAAAGTTGTTAACTTTTATTACCTTCACTAACAACAGTATACCTTTTGTAAGTCTCATTGTGAGCCCCAATTAGATTAGTGACACGTGTGCTTTCATTGCTGGTTAGCTGGTGGACTTGTTTCTATTGGACCTAGACTTGGTCAAGTCAAGGCGCTGTTGGGGGCAAGCTATGGATGACTTTTGGGGTATAACACAGGGGAAAGCACAAAAAAATTCACTGTAGTTAGGAATTTTGACTGATTTGGTCACTATAGTTTTAAATTATTTCAATTATGTTACTAAAGTTATAGTTTGGGCCTAAATTAGTCACAAATGCTACAGTTTAGTACCAAATATGCCACCAGCAGTAAAAAATTAAATGGTAAATACAAGAAGGTGTAATCTTTGAAATCTTAGGGTACTAACGTAACTTTTAATAAATTTTAAAAACTCTGTGTAATTTATTATTTTCATTTATTTTATATGCAAATCACTGTATAGATCATCGGTGAATCTGCCACTGGTTACTATAGTGATGGTAAAGATGGCAAAGGAGGTACCATTGGACATAACTATTTACAAACACAAAAAACTACAATACTGGGAAGTAGATAATCAGGAATACATTGATATTGGATGAATGAGTTTTATTTGATTGAGGTTCGGATTATCTGTAGTATTAGAATGTGATAAATAATTTAAATTTCAATTCTGGAGGAACCAGTGGCAGATCCGGTGAAAAATAGAGATGATTGTCATACAAAAAAATGAAAATAATAAATTATACATAGTTCTTGAAGTTTATTAAAATTTACATAAGTACCCCCAAAATTTTAAAACCAATAACTTCTCACGTTTCCTGTTAGGTTTTTAATGGTTGATAACATATTCGGCATCAAACTATAACATTAATGATCAATTTGGGTCCAAACTATGACTTTAGTGATGCAATTGAAATCACTCAAAACTGTAGTGACCAAATCGGTCCAGACCCATAACTACAATAAATTTTTTAGTATTTTTCCCTATAACATAAGTGACCTAAACCTATGTTATTGATAATTTGATTTGAGATTGTTTTTCTTCCCAAGTTCTTGATCAATCCATGGAAAACTCTAGTAACCAATTGCTCCCTTCCCAAGTTCATTTCTTCAATTGTCTGCTATTTCTCTTTAGGGTGCAATTCCTTGTGTTTGGCAAATCCATCGAAAATTAAGAATGTTTTGACAGGAAGAGTCAAGTGGAACAAGGCTCAGCAACAAATGTTTTGAGTAGTTAGAAGAGATATGGTTGGAGGTCAGAGACGGAGAGCTTGACACTGGGGATGGTGGATTTCCAATCAAGGGGAGTGATGGAGATGAAGAGGGCCTGTTTAATGAATTCAATGGAAAACCAATAAGAAAGTCCTTACTCTTTTTTGTCCTTTTCGTTTCGGCCATCCGATAATCAATATCTCCATTTTCATGATTGAAACTAGTTAGATAATTGCACTGATTTATTTTAAATGGTTGTTGGTTGAGCCAGTAAAGTGTATTGAGTTGTAAAGTTTTAAGGATGAGTTGGCCTGATTTATAGTTAAGGAGGTAAACAATATGAGTTAGCAAATTTTGAAGGGCAAAAGGTATTTAGATTTATAAAAAAATTAACAAGTAAAAACTTACCAAATATAAAAAGGCCTATTACATCCTTGAACTATGTTGACTCAGACACTTTGCCTCCCTAACTTCCAATTGACACACTTCAATCCCTAAACTATCAACATCAGTACACTTTGGTCCTTTGGTCCAAAAACTCAGTCACGTGCGACATTTTCCATCAGTTACACAATGAAATTGCTGTCTAATTGCAAAATCTAGAACTAATTAAGTTAAGTTAATTGACTTCAAAATAACTTATTTTTATTCCTACGTCTTTTTTATCCAAAACCAATTTTAATTAAATTCTAAAATTATGTAGTTACAATAATCCATTGAAAATACAATTTTTGTAATCTTGCTAAATTTTTATAAATTTTTTTAGTTTAAGGCATTAAAAAATAAAAATTCATAAAAATTTAACAATATCATGAAAATTAGCTTTTAAATGAAATTAATTTCAAGTAAAAAATATATAAATGTAAAAATAAATCAGTTAACTTAAGTTAAAACAAATTGACCCTAAAATTTCAAACCTACAATTGTACAAACCTATCACCTTGGGACTTAAATTGCAATTAAACATAGCTATCACGAGTGTCTTTTTTCTATCTTTTTCGCCTTAACGTTTCGTTTCCGCCAGGAAGGCCATCGTCGGTCGCCCTCAGTCGACTTTGACCAACCCTTTTGTTGCCAGAACCCAAAGAATGTATTACTGTCACCCATCATAACCACCGCACATCCTCCATTCCCATTTCCCAGTGCCACCGTCTCAGTTCTGGGTCATGATCGAATCTCTTGTTCTCCTTTTTTGATTCCCGTCCTTGGTGACGAGATCGAGACTAGTGGAGGTTGGCTCTGTGTGAACTGCGGTGGCGTGCAGCGGCGATCTTGGGGGGCCTTCTACGGCGCAATAACTTTGTTCAAAACTTTGTGCAAACTCAGTGAATTGAGATCAACGAATCAGACCTTGACCTGTCAACCCACGGTGGTGATATTGAAACATGATAGGTTTGGCCTTTTTGGAATCACCTGGGACAGGCAACAATGGTGGGATTGAAGGTTTCAAGGAGTTGCGGTGAGTGTCTAGCAATGAGGTGCCCTCTAACAAACAAGTGACATGCTCTAGTTTCAGTAGAGTGGAGGAAGATACGTTGGAGACGGTGGCCTAAATGATGAAGATCATTTTATATAGTGTATGAAACGATATGCTACATTTGATAAAGAACATTACTCCTAGTGGCTTTATTTGGTAATAACATTACTCTTAGTAGCTTTATTTGGGATCAAATGTT
Source organism: Aquilaria sinensis (assembly GCA_005392925.1). Classification (NCBI taxonomy): domain Eukaryota; kingdom Viridiplantae; phylum Streptophyta; class Magnoliopsida; order Malvales; family Thymelaeaceae; genus Aquilaria; species Aquilaria sinensis. Next base: position 98,839 of record SMDT01002653.1, on the reverse strand, counting down.
AGCATTTAGAGTTAGAAATTTAAAAAAAAAAAACTATAAAAAGCAGCTTTTGGTATAAGAAGTTTTGAGAAGCTACAACAATTTATAAATTATCTTAATTTCTGATGTTAATCTTAAAAATAAATCTAATTTTAGAGAAAGTCAGCAGTTGATAAATTTTAGCAAGCTTTAGTCCTTTAAAAAACTAATCAAACTCAATCATCAATAAACCATCCACAAATATAATGAAAATTATGAAAAAGCATTCCCAAATGGAGCCTTAAAGAGATTAGAGTATAGAAGAAATTGGTGGTTTATAATTATTTCGAGATTTTATTTCCAAAAAAAGATTATTTTGAGATTTGATATAGCCCGGAATACCTGCACATACACATACATACATACTCAGTTAAAAAAGTTTTACTCTTCAACACTGATAAAAGAAAATAAGACAAATAAAAGAACCGATCGACACCAACGAAACTCTCATTTCAGCATCAAAGAGCAGACATGTTGGTTTCAGCACCAAAGTGCAGAACTTTAGAATTTTCGTTTGTTTAAGTACTTTCATCATCAACGATAGGTGTCTTTGTTAGTTCTAGTATCCACCACAGAACTTATGTCACAGGTATAGTATGTTTCTCTGATGTTGCCGACTTGTAGGTTTTTTGGCAAGACGATATTCAAGATGAACCCACCATTTTCTGTACAGACCAAACAATTTCATGGAAGTTGAACATGTCAATCTCAATCACCATAAAAAATAAACCACCCGCAGTTTCTGCATGTGCCAGGGCTACCATCTTTACAGTCCAGCAGTAGCCAGCACCAGCCACATGAAGTTAGGCACGTGACTTGAACATGTAACTTGAACTTGGGTGAGTAATATATATATGTGTTTATATTATCCATGAATGTTGCAGCTAAACCATCCCTGCTGTGTCATCGCACAATTAAAGGCAAAAGCGACTGAGAAGTCCTATCATGAAGATATACCGAGTTAAATCGATAACATCATTGAGAAAATCTTTGATCTTGATTGAAGAAATCATATCATACAGACACAGGATTGTTTTCTGTGCAGATTCTACTCATGGATGCAGAGCAACAAAGATAGAGACACGAGCCAAAAAAGAACAGAGAAGACAAAGGGAAAACGACCTCCTTTGACAAAAAATGCATCATACACAATTACAAAGCATAATTCTCTTCAGGATTGTTTCCATCAGCTTTGGCAATAAAACTATTACCCTCTGAAGGGCACATCACACTAACCTGCAAACAGAAACTGGAATTTACCGTGCCTCTTGATGGGCAACGCAAACCTGTTGCCTCATCTTCCACCAGAGAGTTCAATTGCATCCTGATTATACATGGAATCCTCTCCCCAGTCAAACCTTCTTTGCAGTCTCTCGTACTCTTGCCTACGAGAAACTTCAACGTGCTGCCATTCTTCCCATCTCTCAGCCAGGCCTTCTCCCTCTAGCATACGTACCACCTCTGACATTACTGGACGGTCCTCTGGAGATGATTGGGTACACAATAATGCAACTTGAATCATCGTTTCCACCTCACGGATATCATAATTTCTGTTTAGGTTCTTGTCCACAATAGCGTCCAGCTTCTTTTCGCGTTCCAGCTTCTTGACCTATTCCAACCAAAAATAGAAAAGGTACCCCAGGCAGCAAGCACAGTTAGAACTTCAAATCCCAAATTTCAGCATAATACGGATTAGCTTTCACCCAGCTGAGAAACAGTTAAGACAATATTCATAATAGATTCAAGCTAATAGTGAATACTAATCGTCATAAGATTTCTTAGAGAACATATAGACAACTAATTCAATGCAGCAATCAAAGTTTACTACTCATAGCAAGTAAAGTAGCAGTGCATATAACCCATGAATTAACATCCTTTCTTTGTGGTTCTCAAGAAAACTAACTACAGTGTTGATTTTACACTGCAAAAAAGATGGCAGCTAATCCTACTGAGAGGTTCACTAGAGATCAGAAATTGTTATGTTTGTCCCTTTCATTTTTCAGAAACATTAACGCCTGAGTGACATAAGTATGTGGAATATATAAGGGGAGAAAAGTAGACAATATCATGCCTAACACCAAACCGGAAGCAGATTTGTATTAGTCTTACATGATCAAGTAATAAGACATCATCTTCCTCTTCCAAGCGAGAAAAGTCTATCGCTCGTTGACCTGTTACAAGCTCTAGAAGCATAATCCCGAAACCAAAGACATCTGTCCTTTCTGATGACTTGCCGGTGGACAAGTACTCTGGTGCTATATGCCCCATGGTCCCACGAACTTGGGTTGTTACATTAGTTCGTCTCACATCCACTAGCTTAGCTAGGCCGAAGTCACCTACAACTGCTTCAAAATCTTCATCCAATAATACATTAGCTGCTTTCACATCTCGATGGATGATTTTAGGATTACAATGTTCATGAAGGTATTCTAGCCCACGAGCTGCACCTAGAGCTATTCTTTTTCTTGTAGGCCAATCTAAAACAGGTTCACCAGGTTTGCGCTCTGAAAATTTAACAGAAATGGACGTGAATCAATTAACACAAAAAAGCTCAAGAGAATAAAAAAGAGCAGGAGATGTGCAGATGAATCGAAGTTTCCTACCTCGTAGACGATACGCGACACTCAAATTCTGCATGTATGGATATACCAAGAGGCGCTCTGTGGGAGTTGTGCAAAAGCCAATAAGCCTCAACAGATTCTTGTGGACAGCTACACTTATCATCTCTACTTCACGCTGGAAAGCTGCATCCCCACCAGGACTTTCGAAATCAGTCAATCGCTTGACAGCAACCTTTGTGTTATCAGCAAGCACTCCTTTATAAACCTTCCCAAAACCTCCCTGTCCAAGGACATTTTTTTCATTGAAGTTGTCGGTAGCCAGTTGCAATTCTCTCCATGCAAACCTTTTTAATTGACCAAAAGCTATTCTTCGATCAACTTCACCTGAGGAAACACGTGCAAGAAGTTTCAATTCAAATAATGCTGGGAAGCTAAGGTTCTTATTAATAAATTTCCACAACATGCAGAACTGAACACATGAAATTCCATATGAATCTCCTAAACAGTACAAGACAAAGCAAATTAGACTTGTTCTATATATAATAGCTCAAGCTGTGCAAGGTATATTAGCATGATGCAGATGACTTTCTTGCATCTCACAAACATCACAAAGTATCAAGTATGTTTTTCAGTGTGAGATCATGTCTCTATCATGTTGAATAAGTTTAATTCTCAGCTTCCACCAAGTATATTGGAAGACAACTTGAAATCTTTGATTATTATAGTAGATATAGATCTGCTAAAATATATTCCCATTCTTTTATCAAATATGTAGGATGTATGATAGAATGAACCAATAATGTCACAGCTGTGTGGGTTAACTACTCACTCCTAAAAAAAGAAATATCATTCATCTCCTGACCTCAGCAAACTCGAATGTCATGAAAGATGAGTAGCTGACATATGGAATTTCCACACACATCTCCAGTAAAACAGCACCTTTCTTTTTTTCTCCAACAAATAGGTATGAAACATACTACATCACTGATTTGATATCAAAATTAGCAATACCAAACATAAACGGTATATAGATTTTATTTGAACGTCTACGAAGTAATTCATTTTACTCCTGGCTTCTGCTCAAGAGGTCATGTTCTGAATTCATTAGTGGCAAGAAACATAAGCATCAGTTATTGTAAGTGCACTTGAATTCTCAGGATCTTTGTTCATTACATTCTTCATTTTTCATGTTTTTTAGCAGTAAGTCATTATGCCATGTCAAAACACAGGAAGCTTTTACCAACAACTCAGTGAATATTTGTCAAACCCCACCTCAAGCACAAAAGAGTTGCTAACAATACATGTTGATCTCTCAACTTGGAAATACCCGAAAATTATTTAACAAATGTTAAAAAAAATATTTGGAAAATGAAATGAGGAAACAGCAGTTGCTAGGTATGGTTCTTTGTACAGTCAAATGCTGACAAACCTGCAACATCAACAAACACTTCATGCTTGTACCCTCTTCTTCTACCCTTGAACAGGAAAAACAGCAAGCCACAAAACAGAAGCATCAAGACTCCCCCAACAATTCCAACAATAATGCCAATTTTGGGCTTCTGTGAAGACCCTGCCAGTACAGAGATATATTAGCAAAGAGCCGGTAAAAGAAAGCTAAACTAAATAGCTGACCATAAAAAATCTCCAAGAAGTTGCCATAAATATGAAGTACCTGAATCATCTCCGCCGAACTCACAGGGATGTGGGAAATTTTGACCACAACCTAATCTGTTATTTGTGAAGCTGGAAAAACGAGATGCATGTATATTATGTTTTGGGCAGCCAAAAACAAAACAAGTAGGTGTGCAAAACGTGCTTGGATTGCATGTGCCTCAAAAATAACAATATTTTAACATTTTACTTGTTGAGATCAGTGAAGAGATAATATCAAGCAGGCTGATGATCATACTTGTATTTTGGTACTTCAAACAAATGAGCAGGAATTTGGCCACTAAGATCATTCGAATCTAGCATACTGCAGGGCAAGAAGCAGTAATTATGTCAAAATCTTCGAAGTTAAATAGAGTGAAAACCTCAAAAGAAAAGCGTATGAAATAGAGTCGAGGATTTGAAATCTGGATGTCAATTATTTGTACATTGCCAATGTCACCAAATAAAATCACTTACAGATTTATCAAGTTTGGAAGGCCTGACAATGACTCAGGTATTGTCCCAGTGAAATTGTTTTCACTCAATGTCCTGCATGTGATACAAGGAGCACTTAGAAAAGAAACATAAAGAAAATAAATGCAAAGATATCACATAATACAAATGATATAACTTACAAAAACTGAAGCGCTTCAAGGTTACCAAGAGAAGATGGAATTTGTCCACTTAAACGGTTGTTTCCCAAGTCCAAGCTGGTCAAACTTGATAGGTTTCCAAACTCCTCTGGAATGCCACCAGTTATGCCATTTCCCTTCAGTGTACTGCAATAAGTAAGGCCAAAGAGATTCTTAGATACCAAGCATCCACTTCACTTTTTCATTCTTTTATTTTTTTTTCCATTTCTTCTCGAGCCTTTCATGGAGACACATTTCGTTTAACGATCCAGATGCTAGTTAAAGAAAAGGCCACTTTCCTTTCATTTTTGTTCTTTCAAATCATCATTCCCTATAGCCAAGTTAGTGAAGCAAAAAACTGTTTGATATAGAAAAAACAACGACCTAATGGTGTTATTTTCCACTTAATTGTAAAGATTTATTGATCATATCTGCAGTTATTTTCCACTTAATTGTAGAATGTTAATGATATTTCAGAACTTCCAGAGAAGCAAAAGATATGCCATGCAGGGAAAAAAACAGTCATGGCTCCAGTTCAAGAAAATTTTCCAAATTCAACTTCATAGTAACATAGGAAAAATTTCTTCACAAGTTGAATCAGTCCTCCCGAGCTAAAAGTGAGATGATTGAGGTAACAAAACATTTCAACAAAACGAGAGTTCTCAATTTTACCAGCAAAAATCGTTTTCTGTTTTCACCCTGCTGAAAGAACAGGAATAGCTTCAGAAAACTTAGCATAAATAATGTAATGTATTACAATTGAACTAAGAGAAAGAATTATTTGCTCCAATATATCAATACATACAGTGATGTAAGAGTCTTCAGAACACCTATCCTTGGGGACAATGTTCCAGAAAAGTTCATCGATGACAATGTGCTGCAATTGAATACCAAAATATAAGCATGCATATGCAACACAAATTTGAGTACAAGTAAAACACCATATAACAAACAAGCAAATCGTACGAGTCTCCCCTCAAGCTGTCAGGAAGGGGTGGAACATCAAAGGATAACTTACACAGAAATGACATTGTAATTCCCATCACAAATAACATTCGACCACGTGCAAGGGTTAACTAGGTCCGGGTTCCAATCTCCTAATTGATTTCCTGAAGGACGCAGAGAAATCCTCAATGCATATAATGCATCTCCTGAAACCAAGTATCATAAACAGTCTAGTCAGTTAGAAGATAAATGAAATTAGTAATGACAAGCACCCTTCCAAAATGAAAGAAAAGACCCATGCCGAAAGCATCATTAATACCCACTTTCAGGGTAAACGATATAAGCAACCAACTACCATCTGCAGAATACTTTAGCTTATGTATGTCCATATGCAACATTATTGGTATAATCTTTTGAAAGAGAAAACAAATGGCCCCTGTTCCAAAACTATCAATATGTGGATACCAGAAAACCACCTGCTGACAACTTTCAGATTTGATGCTTTCAAAACTGTGCTTCCTTTCCTTTCAGTTTAGAATGGCTCATGTAATAAAGACAAAGGATACCATTGTCATGTTGACTAGTTCCTATATTAAAAAAGGAGAACACAAGGAGTTTGAACTTATCATATGCTTATGCACTTTCTGAACACATAAAACGGCCTCAATTGTGTAACCCAAAATTAAGTGATACTTATCCTGCTCCCCTGCTGCACCCACTAACAGCACAGGACAGAAGGAAAAATAGAAAAGAAAAAATATCTCTCCTATGATTTTACAATGTTGAAAACACCTTTTGAAATCCTCACTTAGATTCTCGTATTTGGATTTCACCTGTGCCATGTGTGAGCTAAATCTCTATTCTACTTCAACTAGAGTTGTCAAAGGCAACCACTCCTTCCTAAAGTCTTCTACTTGAGGTACTAGCTGTAGCAAGCGGAAGTATTCTCCTGATCACTAATAGAAATTTGAAAACAAGCACAAGGAAAGTTTAAGAAATGCAAGTCCTGGTGCTATAATGAGAATGATTTATCTATTTAACAAACAAATCTCTGACAATAACAACTCAGTACCTTGGGAATTGGGTGATACAAATGATTGCAAGCTAAAGAGTGCCAGAACAACGAAAAACAGTTCCATCTTCACTGGCATCAACTCCAACGATCAGCAAACACAAAACTTCTGGTATCTATTCGAGTGACTTCCATCTCTACAAAAAGAAGCAAATAAAAATCTAAGAATTCAACTAAGAAAGCAAGTACACAATTAGATATTAACAACGGAGCTTCTCTACATCATTTCCCATTGCTTAATTAGTCCAAAATTGCTGAAACTGAAGTGAAAAGGAAAATGTCAAAAACGGAAGTGCAGTGGGATATAAGCAGTATTCAATATCAGTTGTACGGAATGCAATAAATCGAATAACAAGGACAAATGGACTAAAAACCTAGACTCCTCTATTTTCAACAACCTCCAGAAGCATACAGCATTGGGTCATCTTTGTGTTCATCGCAAACATAGTACAGTAATCATTCACTACAGAAACTAGTTTGACTTTTCAATCCTATGATCACAGTTAGCAGTAAGCCTAAGAAGAGAGGAGAACCCCAAACAGTATTCTCGGAATTTGGCTTTACCTCAACATATTGAAAGATATATTGGACATCATTTACATGTTTACATAAACCTTTATTTCCTTTATTTCAGCAGTTAACATCCATTTGGAGTAACAAACTATGACAAGAATACGTTTTTCTTTTTTGATGAAAAACTCTCAGGTCATTCATTTCAATTTCAACAGAAGGCCAAAGGAACACCAAGGAATAAGTTCTCTCTCGACTCAAAGAGCACTGAACTTCGAGTAAGTCATCATTCTCATCAAGCAAATAATATTTTCTTCCTTTTTACCTGAATTTTCATGAAACACACATTTTTGGTAAAGTTATGAACTGCTTTCAACTCAAACAATCAACACAGTTGCCAACTTACAACCGCAAAGCTAAGCCACCCGCAACCAGGAGAAAACAAAACAAAATTCCTCAATGATTAACACGAACCAAATGCGTTCCGCTAAATCTTTAGTTTCACTCATCAAGAAAAATGTCCTGCCAATGTTCAACTGATCAAAAGAGATCCACTGCAACACAAACAGGACAGGAGTTAAATGATTTAATTGCCAACAATATGAACTGCAACAAATGGCAAACTTCGATTCAATAAAAAATGATTAGAGGAACTAAGCGGACACAAGGGAAATAATTCAGAAATTTGACCCTAATCCAAACTCAATTTGCACGCGGAATAGCTCCACTGAAAATGCCCAAAACGATGGTAGAACTAAAAACTAAATTACATGAAAAGCCGCCGAAAACAAAATTTACAGGAAACCAGAAACCAGAGAAGCTCCAGAATCACAAGTAGCAAGCACAATACAATCTAGGAGAAGTTAAAAACAGAAAAGAGGGTAGAAAGAAAAGGGATTACCTTTGAGAAAAGGGACGAGCTTGAGGAAAGAAAAGTGAGAGCTTTTCACTCCAACGAACTGTGTCAGAATGGATGAATCAATTGAGTTCTGCTTTTTCTCCACTTCCGTTTGTTCCCAAGGGGATAGAGCTGGCTTGGTGTGCTTGTGAGAGAGAGAAAAAGAACAAAACACTGCAAAATGGCAAAACGCAAGGAGAAGCTTCTGTCTTTATTTCAGGGCACTGCCATTCGTGGAGCGATAGGAATTTTTATTTGTAACCGTAATTGTTACAGTGGTCACTGGAGCGATCACAACAGAAGGTTCAATTACACTCACTCCTCTAAACTTAAAACTTTAACCAAAATTACATTTACCTCCTTCAGGTTTTAAATTTTAGGCTTATCCTTTTTCCATAACCAATAAAGAAAAAAAATTTCTTGCATTTACATAAACAGTTTGATTTTACGGAAAAAACAGTTATTTAGAATTTCAAAAGTTGATATTAGACTATAAAAAAATAGAGTCTAAATGTATAAATTAAAATCTCAAGAAGTAAATACAATTTTAACTAAAATTTAGGAGCAAGTATAATTAATCCTAGCGGTTATTCGTACTTATTTTCTTCCGCTAATATTTTGTAAATATTGCTATCTTACAAAAGAGTCCCTTTTTTCTGACCAGAAAAAAAAAACAATACATAAAAATTTAATTTTATCCCCTATTTCCAATACCAATACAAAAAAAGATTGTCTTGAATTTAGGAAAATTAATAATTTAAAATTTTTATTAATTGTCTAAATATTGTTATATAATTTAAGTTTACTAGGAAAATATTATATAAGATCTTTAAAGTTAATCCAATATGATGTAATATATAGGCCTAATTACCTATTTGACCCCTGTACCATGGTGACTCAGCCATTCGCTCCCTTGGACTTTTTAGGGGTCATAATCGAGCTCTGAACTTTAATGATCGAGACACTTTACTTCATTGACTCAATAAATCGGATGTTTTCCAGCAGTTATGTAACAAAAATGCATCTAACTGTACAATTTAAAACTTCATGCCTCTAATTGTACAAACCAATAACTTTGGGACTTAAACTGTAATTAAACTTGTATAAACCAAAAACCAACAAGACTTCGACTCTATTTTGGCACAATTCTGATAGTCTTGGTTCCAATCTCAATCCCGGTGTGATTCCACACAATTTTGATGTGGTCTGGTGTGAAACCGATGGTCCTGGTTCTAACGCGATTTTGTGTGATTCCAATGGTCTCTAATCCAGCACAATTTCGACACTGTTGATGTTTTTTATTTTGATGTGATTAAGGATTAAGCAAGTCAGAGAATCAAAGCCGGATAATTGAGGAGGGCAAATCAAGACCGGCTAATCGAGGAATGAACGAAGGTGAGGAGCAACGAATGGATGGGTGATGACCGATGGACAAGGCCAGCGGACAATATGATTGGGAGAGATGAAATTGAAAAACAAGGCTGAGGAGTTCTAAAAAAGGAAGAGTCAAAACATTTAAGACCAAAAGATAAAAAATTGAAAATTTAAGTGGCAATTATGTGATTTTTTTTCCTTTTTAAATAAATAGAAGTTAAGTAAATTGAGCAAAATATTCCATCATTAAAGTTTAGGGCTAGATTATGACCCCCCAAAAGTCTAGGGCAGTGAATAACCGAGTTACCATAGTATAGGGGTTAAATAGGTAATTAGGTAAATAGAAAGTGCAAAAATACATCAAATCCTAGCTGCCAAATGTCTCGATATTAGTGCCTCATCTTTAGGATTCATGAGCATATAATTACTATATAGAAGAAATAAAAATGGATAAAAGATATAATCTTACTATCCATTTAAACTTACACTCTACTCCACCTAATTGAAACTCACCCACTAGCTTTAAAAAGAAACAATTTCCTACACAAGTTAAGATTCAAACCATGATTAATCACGTGATATAGTGGTTTGCATACTTAATATATATCTCTCCTTTATACTTAAACTATACACCAATTGAAACTATGCATTTTAAGAAACCCAAAATAAATTTTATATTTAATTAATTTTTATTTTTTAGACTTGGTGAGGAAAAAAATCTTAAAAAGTAATATTTTTTTAAGAATACAATTTTAAAAATGATTATTAGGTAAATAGAGTATAAGTTTTAAATACTGCTATCTTTAGACAAAAAAATCATAAAAAATAATGCATTTTATCTTACTAAACTAATGTAAAAGATCGTATTTGACATATGAAAGACTTGTCACTTGCTTAAATGTAGTAGTTAAAATAAAAATACGGAGGTTTTGAAACTTTAAAAAGCAAATCACTTATATGAAAAATTATGTATTCATCTAACTTCGTTAGTTTTTGTTTTTCTACAAAAATCATACTCATCTTAGATGCATCCTTGGTCCATAACCTTTATTTTTTTTGTTTCATTTTTATTCCTAACCTTTAAATTGTTCCACTTAGGTCATTAACCTGTACAACATGTCCAACTTTTGTCCTTTTTATTTATGGAAAACATTAATGGTGATTGGAAACAACACATTAGCCATAGATTGTAAGACTGATGACACTTTCCATAATCAATCTTAATCTTTTCTTTGGTTGAGTCTTAATTTCTATTTTCCCTTACTAAAATTTAAATTTTTTGTATAAAAAATTTCTCATATAAAAAATTTGGTTTAAAAGAATATCAATTTCTTATAAACTTCTGTTTAATGGCAATGCTTCAACTTTTTACCCATCTAAAGGATTAAGGTAGTGTGACCCTCAATCACCCTACATATTTATCTTAATCATTGATGTTTTGTCACGGTTAATATCTGGTGTTATTGAGAAAGACTAAATGGGAAGGAGTTCATATGCCCAGAGCATGCCCCTATTTTGTCTTACTTGTTCTTTTGTAGATGACTTTTTGTTCATTTTGAAGGTCAACATTTCTAATTATAAGGTCTTGCAAAAGTGTTCGGATAAGTTTTGTCAAGCTTCTGGCTAACCCATCAATCTTGCAAAATCTAGCATTTACTTCAATAATAACATAACAGATCAAATGCAAAGGGAGATAAAAAATTTACTTCATATTCCAATAATTGATAGCCCTTGTAATTACTTAGGCTAATGCATTAATTTTTGTTCAGGATAAGGTGAATAAAAAGCTCCAGGGTTAGAAGGGTAAGTTGTTCTCACATGCTAGAAAAGAAACCCTGTTAAGTCAATAACACCCTTAATGCTTGTTTTATCCTATGCAATGGTTTAAGTTCCCTTAGACATGAGGTACCCGAATGAATTTACAATTTCTAATTTTTGGAAAATTAACTAAAGGAGCTAGGATACAATGACAAAGACCAAACAAATGAGAGGCTTAGGATTTAAGGAGTTGGAAGCCTTTAACAAAACTTTGTTAGCAAAAATGGCTTGGCAGGATCTTAAGAATCCCGATAAGCTGTGGGTTAAGACACCTAAAGGACCTTACTTTCCCAATACATACTTCCTTTATGCTGCTATAAAGTTTAGGTTTTCTTGGGGATGGCCCAGCATCCTAGTTGGCAAAAACCTTGTCAAGGAGGAAATATGTTGGCAAGTTCAAAATGATGCTTCTATTAAAGTATGGCAAAGATCCTTAGATTCCAACATTAATGAGGAAATGTCTACAAGGTCCTCCTAATATATCACATGATGTGCTAGATATGCATATGGATCAGATCATAGATAGAAGGGTTCATACTTAGGAATTAAAAAGAATTGATCAGTGGTTATTGAAAAGAGAAAGACAAGCTATCATACAACTATTAGTAGTAAAAGTGTATGCTTCCGATAGATTCATTTGGCCTTTAAGCAAGGTAAGGGGTCCAACAACCAAAATGACTTATTGGGTGTAGAAGATGAAAGTCACAAACTCTGCAAAAAATAAGGCATCAACTTTAGTCTTCATAGATCCTAAGGTCTGGAAAGTTCTTTGGAAAATGAAGTGTACTCCAAAAGTCTTGAATTTCTTATGGAGGTTGTGTCAAAATTGTCTAGGAACAAACTTTAACCAATGCAAGAGAAGTTGTAAGAGAAACCCATTTTACAATATCTATGGGTTACTAGAGACAAACAAGCATGTCATCATGATATATGATTGGACTTTGCTAGTTTGGTTTGGTATTTTAGATTACCAAGTTAAGAGGAAGGCATTCATAACTTTTACTGATTGGTTTTTGGTAGTTATCACTTACACTAAGGGTAAGTAAAACATTTATTCCTTTTAGATGTGGGATATACTTGCTGGTACATCTGGCAAGGCAGGAATGATGAAATTTTTCATAAGAAAGCTTTGGTTCCTTTGACAATCTGGCATAAAATTAGAAAATTTGTTACTGAATTTCGATATGTAATGGATGAAACTACATGAATGGATTTAACTTATATGGGAGAAAAAATCCTTAGCTAGACTAAGCCTGTTAGGGTAGTGTGAAGCTGAATACTAATAGGCCATTGAACTCCAAGAAAAAGCAACACATGTACTACTATGGTTTTGAGAGATGACCAAAGGAACTTAATTTCAACAGGATTAAAGTATTGCTTGCTCCTAATATATTATTACTAAAGTTGTGGTCATAAAGGAAGGTATCTCAAAAATGTTAAGTGTATATTTAATTGGTCAAACATGTTGACTTTTAGTTAACTTTAACAGTTTATTTTTACTATCTCTGACCATATTTTCCAATATTTCTTATTTGTTCCATCGTTTTGTAGGTTGGAGAGCAACGTGAAAGTGCTGGGACAAAGCCAATCCAAACAGAGCAAAAGTTGAACATGCAAAAGTCAAAGTTAGAATACACTGTGGAACCGCAACGCCAACAAAGAAACGACACAGCCAACTTTTTGCTTATTGGCATTACCAAAGGCAAAATTTTTGGAGCTACAGCTCCACCAAATACTCTATTTTGGTGTCATGGCACCAACGGTTCCAGAAAATGTGGTCCCTAATTCTTTCATTTGAATTCTAGCTTGCTATTAGAGAATAGATTTTATCCAATATGTTAGGTGCGACAAAGACAAGAATTTTGGCAGATTAGAGGCCATTTTCTGTAGCTAGAATTAGAGAACATGTGATAGGGTTTCACAATTTTCTTTTTAGTTTTTTTTTTTGTTTTTGAGCCATTATTAGAGCAATTTGAAGAAGCTTGACACATTTTAAAGAGCTAGGAAACTAAGACTTCAATAGGGTTTTGGTTTTTTTTCTCTCTTCCTTTATATTTTTCATGAGTTCTATGTATTACATTTCTGTGGATTCTCTTGGAATTGTTATGGAGTAGTTTCTTGAACTCTCTAAGATGTAACTGAACTCTTACTATTTAATGTTATCTTGTGGTATTCCATGGACATTGCCTTGTGTTGCTTCTCTCTTGAGCTTCTTTTGTATGTGATTAATCAATTCATACTTGCATCTTAATCATTTGTTTGTCTTAAGAAAGGGAAATAAGTGGTGGAACTAGAGTAGAGCGTGGTGGGTTTGTTAGATTAGAGAAAATCAAGCTACTCACTAGGTGGAATTGTAGGGTTAAGCCTTAGTCCACCTTAACTTAACTTGTGAGCTTGAGAAAGACTCATAATGAAATTATACATGAGCAAGCCTTGTCTTGAGAAAAGGGGCATTGATTTTAGAGTCCCTCCACCACACTAAATTGCTATATCCATAATACATCAATTTAGCTTGGGTAGTAAGGTTAGTGGGTTCATTATAGGGAGTGACTTAGTTATCAAGTTAGGCCAATTTAAGTTAATGTTAGCTAGATTAGTCAGCATTCATTTCACCTTGCATCTTGTTTACATTCTTGCATCTTTAGCTCTTTCACATTCAACCCGGAAACACCTAACATTTGTTCTTGTTCTCATTTAGTTTTTTGAATAGTTAGAATTTGCTATTCATTGTGAATTCATATCTATCCCTTGGGACGATACCCTTGCTCATCATTTATACACAACACACCGTACACTTGTGGGTGATTAACGATTATAAATTTAAAACTCTTAATGTCACAACAGAAAACAACTAAGCTTGGGATTTAGAAGCTTATTTTTTAATCTGATAGTAAGTTAGTGATTGAAGTTACTAAAAGAAAAGCACATAGTGAAGGATTTAGCCACTCGTTGTAGAAATTTGGAAGGCTTGTAATAGTTTCCTTTTATAAATTATTGCATTAAAAATGATAAATAAGAAAAAAGGCAAACAATAATAATAATGTTCTAATTTTTACCCTTTTTCACCCCAAGTGCATGGTGTCTACTATGTAGTGGTGAGTGAGAGGTCGATCTTACGAGGACAAAGTGTAAAGGTGATGGTTCTTATCCAATGCTAAAAACAAGTTAAATGCAATACTACTTCTGCTAAAATTTAACAGTTGTAGAACAAAGACTTGAATCAAATTATGATGAAGAGTATGTGGAATTAAGACAAAAGAGGGAAACAATTATCTACTCTAGACTAAAAATAACTAACAAGGACTTCTAACAAAAGGTAATCTACTTAGAATAACTAACCACTTATGGAAGAAGAATTGCTTCATATAATGTGTTATTCTAAAAACATGCCAACTCATTAGGATGAAGGTTTCTACATTTTTCATCTAAGTCTATATCTAGCCTTAGATGTTCTCCTAAGCTAAGACCAAGGTCATCCTCACACTTTACACCTTAACCTGGGACTTGAAGTTCCAACTTTTAACTTACTAAGATAATTCACTTAAATCTCTCAACCTAAGTCAAGTCCTCTTTACTTAATTTTATGGTCTACACTCAAAGAAATCTCTTACAAGCATTTCCACGAGTACCATGTGTGGTATGTGCTCTAGGTAACTTAGTAAACCACCTAAGAGGTTTAATCACAGAATTTAGTACTATGTAAGTCATAGACATGCTTAGCAACAAAAACTTGTCATACAATCCACAATTCCCCCCAGCCTTAGGAGACTTGGGTTCATTACTCACTTGTGTAAAAAGATAAACAGAAAAAAAATTCCATGAAAACAATCAACAACATAGAAGAAAACCAATCTATTAAAAAGATATCACCAATTATCAAACTCAAAACACGTCTAAACAACATAAAAGTAAGAATTTTTTCCCAAAAAGCTCTATAAAGAAAAACCATAAAAACAGAGCAAAACTATAACTTTTTCTCCATTCTTAAGTTACATATGAGAAATCCTCTTTTCCATCTAAATATATTTCCCAAAAATATCTAACTTGTCTCTAGCCAATTATAAATGAGTTTGGTGACTTATCTTGCTCCATGAAAAAATGAAAAAGACATGCAACCATTGAAAGGAACTTAAAAAATTTGTAGGAAAATGGTCCCCCCAAGGCCTCGTGCGCATTATGTTGATGCAATGGTTGTCTGTGCTACAGGTTAGGTTTATGTGTACTGTACCCAGGCCACATGCGATGTGCACTCCAGGTGATGTCTATAGGCCCTCCATGCCTTAACCACACACACTAAGTGTCACAGTGGGTATCTACTTCAAGTCAGCCCATCGTGCCAAACACCACATGTGTGGTGGGCTGCTAGGATCTTGGACTTTTCGTGCCATGCCTTCACTTCACCTCTCCTACACCTCATTTGTGGCAACGTGCGGGTCGTTTTCGGGAGTCGCCACCAATCGGTTTTCGCTCAAGTCGATTGGACACCTAAAAATGGTCTGCGAGAGTTCGGGGGTTCAGGAGTACGGTTACGCTAAAACAACTTTGTTATAGCGCCCAAAAATTGGTACCTTAGTTGATTTTAATTTTGTTTTGCTTGCTTTTAAATAAAATTCAGTTAATTTTCAAACTGGAAAATTTAACTGAATTAGTCGGATGTGGATTTTTAAATTAATATGATTCTTCAAAATCTTCGGTAATTAATTTGTATAATTTTTTAATAAATTTGATATTTCTGAACCATGGACTCTGCCGAGTCACCCGGACACGGAATTTGATGAAATTTTAATTAAATATTTTAATCCATATCATAAATTCTACCGAATTATCAGAATATGGATTTTTATCTTTGTATTTAATTTTTATTCAATTAAAAGTTTGTATTTTTCCAAACCGTGAATCCTGTCGGATCATCCGGATATGGAAATTAATTTAATATTTTAATTTAAAATTTTTAATTTTTTTTTAAATTAATTATTAACTTAATTATTAATTTTGTCATAATTTTTTTAATGGAATTTTAGCTTTTTTAATGATCTTAATGTTAACTAATTTTAAAATTTTTGATTTCTTTTTTCTTTTTTTTTTTTTTACTTTCTTTTTTTTTTTTTTTATTTTCTTTCTTTTTTTCTTTTTTTTTTAATGGGTGTTTGGTGAAAGATCTTTTTTTATTTTTAAAATAATTACTTAATTTATAAAGGAACCAAAAAGTAATTATTTAATTATCTAATATCAAGATTTTTTATTTATTTAATAAAGAAATCAAAGAGTTATATACTTTTTCTAAAAGAAATCTTGATATTCATATATTTTATTTTGTTTTGTTCTTTTTATTTGATAAAAGATTTTGAAATATTTTTCTAATTTATAGGTCTAAAAATATACATATAATTGATAAGTCTAAAATATATTTAAGGATAATTTAATTCTTTTCTATTTATTTTTATTTATTTTTATTTGAAATCATTTGGCTGAGATTTTTATTTATTTAATAAAGGAACCAAAAAGTTATATTTTTATTATTTTAAAAGAAATAAGTAAAATATAAAGTCTTAATTTTCATATATTTCTTTTATTAAAAAAAAGGTTTTTGTTTTTATTATTTTTATTCTTTTTTCTGGATAAAAATTAAAGTAACTATTTAAAAATTAATTTTATTTTTTATATTTAATTTAAAAAAATATTTTTCGTTCTCCAAACCATGGATCCTGTCGGATCATTTGGATATGGAATTTAATTTAATTTTTTGTTTATTTAATTAATTATTGATCTTAATCATAATTTTTAATATTTTATTATTATTTTTTATTGAATTTTTATTTAATTTTTTTTATTATTTTAAAATTTTAACTAATCCATAAATTTTAAAGATAAAAAAATTGATTTTTGTTTTTTTTTTCGGAATTATCCAATTATGATTTTTTTTAATAATTTTTAATAAAAGGTTAACTTTTTAAAGAAATAAATAAAAAAAATATGTGTTCCAAAATAATAAAAGGATGGGGGCTTTGTAATAAAAATGGATTCTTGATTAGCCCTAAAAAATAAGGTTAATTATTCACATAAAAAAAACTTCTTCTTTTATTTTGTTATTATTTTATTTTTTATAGCTAAAAGTGAAATGAGTTTAACCATCTATGTAAAAAAAAAATTACATAAAGTAAATAAAGGACAATAAATAGATAAATAAAAATAAAGTGGGGGCTTTTTGGCCATCCACTTAAAAAAAAATTGCACAAATTAAATAACATATGCAAATAAATAAATAAATAAACAAATAAAAAGCACATAAAGTAAATAAAGGAAAGTTAAAGGACAATAAATAAATAAATAAAAATAAAGTGGGGCTTTTTGGCCATCCACTTAAAAAAAATAGGAGGTATAACCTTAAAGATAATAATAAAAGTAATAATTAATCTGCAAAAATTAAAAGGTTATAATAATAATAATAATAATAAATAAAGTTAGTTGTGCAAAAATAATAATTAGTAAAGTTAGTTAGTTGTTAGTAAGTTGTGCAAAAATTAAAAGGTTAGTGACTTATAATAATAATAATAATAATAATAATAAAAATAAATAAAAGTTAGTTGTTAGTAAAGTTAGTTTTCTGCAAGGATAAAAGAAAGGTTAGTGACCAAAAAGAACAATATGGAAAGATGGAGGACTAAATCAGGGTTTTACCTAGAAAACAAAATTTTTGATTTCTCTGTTACAGGACGCGATGGCGACGTGGGCGACGTTCCAGGGGGCGGCAGAGCAGGGTGATGGTGAGACAGAGAGCAGGGGAGGAGGGAGGAGCAAGACGACGGCGACGATGGCAACGCTGCAGGACGGCGTGAGGCGGCGACGGCGCAACAGGGGGGGCAAGAGCGGCGGAGCAGAAAAGGCGACAGAGGACAAGGTGGCAAGCTGGGGAGGAAGAAACGAACGGCGGGATGGAGGAAGAGAAAGAGAGACGAAACGCGCAGAGAAAACGGAAGGTGGACGGAGAAAGGGAGTGGTCTCAACAGAAGTTTAGGATTTTTATGAGTGAAGGGGGAGAGGCCAGGGACCATTTCTACAGTTTTTGCGTTTTTTAAATGGAGCTCTAATCTTGATTTTTTTTCTTTTCTCCTCCTTTATTTACAGGTTTGGACCCCTATTTATAGGGGAAGGAGTTCTGGACTGTTCATAATTAAAAAAAATTAAAATCAAACTTACCTCTTAATTTAGTGAAATGACAGTTTCAGTCCTTTCCGTCTCTTTTGACTTTGGGGAGGTTCCTGAAACTTCTGATTGAGACAATTTTGTCTTTTTCTGTCAATTTGGGCCAGAACCGTCGGTCTGGCCCAAAATTCATGCGACAAACTACCAAATGCTCCTGGAACTTTCAGATTTTGTCAAATTTTCCCAAAACTTCTTAATTTTGTCATTTTTACCCCAAACTTTTCAATTTTGTCATTTTTTATGGAGTTTTCTTTTGTATTTCATACATACATAATATACACACATATATCATTTTTAACTAAACCCTTTTAAAACAAAAATGTATTTTAAACTAATTAACTTAATTAAAAAAATTTTCAGTAATAATAATTAATTAATTAATAATAATAATTTTTTTTAATTAATTTTTTAATTTTTTAATTTTTTTGGATATACACACATAGATATTAACTTAAAAAAATGCCCCTTCCCCAAAATATTTAATTTAATTCTCTCTTTGTATAATTTTTTTTATAATTATTATTTTTTAATTTTTAATTAAAATTTTTAAAAAAGGGTCGGACGAAATTGGGTGTCAACATCATTGAATCGGGTTTTTTTAAGCTTTGATAGCTCCTACCTTCACAATTCTGATTTTATTTGATTTTTTCCTTTTCTATTGCTCGAGTCTTGCCATCACATACACACGTCAAAGACATTAAAAACCCAACTAAAGACTAGCTTTATAAGCGTTATAAGCATCAAATGAAGGTAAAATAGGTATACAATTTATACAATTAACACAAATTCCAATATTCTTCTTGTTTGTTCAATGCCTTTGCTAACCATATAGATAAGCTTTGTAAAAGGAAGATGAGATCTATCAAGTGGACAACTAATCCATCTTCCCTATATGCTATTCTTTACCATGATGCATTGTATAAACCTCCATAGTTTACTTAACAAGATTACTTTTTGCCAGCAAAAAAAAAAAAAAAGTTTAAGGTTGCTTGTCGAAAAATTATTATAAATTGATTATTATTGATTATTTTTAAAAATAATGATTATTTATTTAATTTTTTATCAATTAAAATCCTACTATTTAAAAATCTTGAAAAATACTTTTAAAATAATTTATTCAAAAAATACATTTTTTTTATTAATTTTCATTTTCTAAGTCATTCAAGAAAAAATCATAAAAATTAATTACTTTAAATAAAAAATTAATTCAAGTGATTATGTAGATAATATATTGGTTTTTAAATTATATTAATTTTAAACAAAAAAAAGTAAAATTAAAATAAGTAGTAATAACCGGTTACTTCTTTAGTTACATCAAAGAAAGCTTTAGCTTAAAGTAAACAGCAAATTATTTCATTTTTACTAATTTCTTGTCCAAAACCAACATCATT
This sequence comes from Aquilaria sinensis, assembly GCA_005392925.1. NCBI lineage: Eukaryota > Viridiplantae > Streptophyta > Magnoliopsida > Malvales > Thymelaeaceae > Aquilaria > Aquilaria sinensis. The sequence continues at coordinate 78,767 of SMDT01002653.1, read as the reverse complement.
TTGAAAGTTAATAACATATACATTTAATAATTAATTGAATGATTTTTTAATAAATTAATTTATTTTTTTTCAATGTCCAACCTAATAAAAAATTATTTGAAATATATACTTTTAAAAATTACTTTTTAGGTTTCTTAAAATATATAATTACTGACTAAATAATCATTAAAAAATAACACGTTAAATGATCCATTTTTTAATCATAGAAAAAGACACCAAACTTAAAGCTACACTAACAATGAGCCCTAAGTGACCCTTCAACTATTATCTGATTTACACTTAAGGATCTAAGGATTCCAAACATACATATACATTAAACTGGGAAGAAGAAAACACACAACATACAATAAACATGCTTTTGATCATTTGGTGTCAAAGTAAGACCAGGTATTAACAAACAGATTGTTCAAACACAAATATTAATTGAAAATACACTCATAAAATTTATTAATAAAGCATAAAAGCGAACAATGCACACTAAAAAGATCACAAGCTGGACGAAAACCAAAAGACGAAGTTAAGCATATTAAGGTCTAATTCATCTAAAATAGTTTATTTTTATTTTTATGGAATTTTTCTTGTGGAACCAATGCCATTTTACTTCTAATAATATATATATGTATAATCATCTACTGAATAACGTTTTTCATAATATAGTTCAATTTCATAAACTTTTACTTATTCAACATAAAAAAAAAAGAATTCAACATAAAAAATGGAAAACAATTAACAATATGATCACATTATAAAAAAATGTTACTCCCTCCGTCCCATATTCTTTGCACCATTTTCCTTTTTGGGTCGTCCCAAATTCTTTGCATCATTTCCTTATTTAGTCAGTTTTTTACACTAAAAATACCATAGTACCCCTCTTTTTGACTCTAGTGTAAAAATGCAAAAAGTCAAGTTTCTCTCGTCTCTCTCTCTTCCTTCATCGCAATCATTAGAGCTTAGCTCTATCAATTTGCTTCGATGATGATGATTTCCGACCATGGGTACGCTTTGATTTTGTAGATCGAGATTTATTTTGGACATGGTCAGCAGAAAATCAAGTTGGTGGCCTGTTTGAGGAGATCGAGGCGAGCAGGGAGAGATCGGAACGCGATCGAAGGAGATCGACACAAAAGGCCAATCGATCGACGGGTTGGGGGGTGAGGAGCGGCGGAGATTATTAGGCAGTAAAGTCAAAGGAGCCAGTGAGGAGCCGCAGAGATCGAGGCGCCTAAAGCATCGCACGATCTCCTGGTGGCGAAGGTGAATCGATCGATGGCGGGGAGGCGAGGGTGGATCCGTGATTCACACCGTGGGTTCTCGAACCAGTTGCTGATACTCCGATCAGCGATTAGTGCTTTCGATTCTTGAGTTGGTTGCTCCAATCAACAATTCATGCTGTGGGTCCATTTAGCAGAGGAAGAAAGCAAGTATGGAGGCAACGAATCGAGGCGAAAGACGAAGGCAGCTGGGGCGGTGACGAAGGTGGAGGCTGGGACGTGAAAACCAAGACAGGTGCTTAGGGGAGAGATGGCCCAAATGAATTCCACGGGTAAAACAGGAAGAAAGTGCCAAAAAAGAAAGCACCTAAAACTTTGTGCCAAAATGAAATGGAGCAAACAAATCGGGACGGAGGGAGTATTTAATATATTATTAAACCCAAGTAATATTATCTTTCAAGACATTGATTCCGAACAAAAAAATAAAAATAAAAATAAGTTAAATTAATCTAACTTAAGTTCAACGAATTGGACAGAATCCTTGTGGAAGTAGAGACTAGAGAGGTTGTACAACACATGGACCCATAAGAGAACAAGAAGTGGAAAAAGAAATAGGATGAAGAGGATCAGTTTACGAGAAAACTTGCACTGAAAATAATATAATACAACATCGTCAAAATTTTTATGAGAAAATATGCACGCACATATTAAAAGGAACTAGCCGGCGCCGCCCCAGATAATTTTCAAATGAGATATAGCATTATAATATTTAAAAAAAATCCTAATGAATTAGATTAATAAAAAGCTCAAACAAACAAACAAACATGAAATTCATTAATAGGCTTTAATTAAATTCTAACTACCTGGCCCGCTAGTTATATCAGAAGCATGAATGATGATGTTTAGATTGTGAGGTAGATGTTTGATGACTTCACTGAGCCACTCAAGTAGTGACTTTCATTTACAAAAAGATAATGTAAATTACGCCCTTGATTGTGAAGTACATTTGTTTCTTCTTTTATTTAATCGTTTATTTTTTGTTTTGGAATGTAAAGTTGACAATTACATGTCACTCCTCTCATGTGACTTTTAGTTTTAATTAAGGCCTTTATGTATATTAAAAATTAGAGAATAAATTTGGTTGAAGTGCCACAGTTTCAAAATTCCAAGCATATTTTAGAATAGTTTCTTTACTTTATCTATCCTAAAATTATTACAATATATTTTTTTTAAAACATTCCAAAATTTTTTCAATATTTCTATATTAGTTAACTTACTTTACTTATATTAACCATCAATTTTTATTTTAATATTAATTTTTTTATTTTTTATTTATATATACAAAATCAATAATAAAAATGAAAAAAAATATGCATTTTTTTTTATTTTTCTAATATCTGCATCAAATCAAATGAAAACTATGAAGCAACATAAATTGGACGGAGGAGTATAAAATTCATTAGCGTATCGAAGGCTAGCTCCATGCCTGCAATAATCGAGCAGGGGTTAGATCTCCTGTTGCTGTTGACCAACCCAGCGACAAACGTCATAGTCACTGAAAGACACTAGCATTATTGTTCTTAGTTTAGCCATCATACGTTGATATTCTTACTTTATTATTAATTTTTTTTTATGGACTCTTTCTTTACATATGAAATGGAATTTGCGGCAATGATATTTTGAGATATAGCTTTTTTTGAAGGTTCTCGAGGCTTTGTTCTAAGTTTGGGTGTTATTTTGGGCTCTTAACTGTTTTAGACTTTCTTGTAATAGTTTCATTCTGTAAACTTTTGCTATTTTTTTTTATGTTAGGTTCTAAAAGTTATGGGGCATTTTCTGATCATTATTTCTTAGTGTTTTCTTATATATATATATATAATTCCAAACCATCTTCAACTAGTCAAAAGAAAATAATAAAAAATTCTTTTGTTATTCTTTCTCCAGAAACCCCATATGTGCATCTAATTATCTCAGTGCATCAAATCTTCAGATTCAAAGAAAGACTAATAACACATAATTTAAATATCCTAAAAGTCTTTGTAATTGATTTTTATCTTTTATTTTATTTGAGAATTTTGAAATAAACTCTACTCCTCTACATACATACATACATAGATACATATATATATGAAAATTGTCTAGACATGGTGGCATTGGTAATAAATTTGAAAATAACAGTATCTAGCATCTTGCCCTTTGAAGGAATGCTAACGTGCCGTATTTTGTTTTTCTATTCCTACACCGTGGCCTTGAATGACCAATAACCATTCATTCCTTCAAATTTGAACTTAACCAAATGAATATTACCAGCACCATCTCTAAGCTGACCGCTAGAGAGCTATGGTTTAAGGACATCAATGACCACTACTAACCATAAAAAATGCTAATGATCACAAGCTGTGTTGAAGATTATTAAAATATCAATCTAAATTTTATAATTTTATGATCTAAATGAAAAAAAATGATCTGATTATATTCTGCAGGTATGATTACGATTTTAATGCAATACTACAACCATAATTTATAGAAAACCAAGAATAATTTTCACGTGGGATTCCAATTTTTGAAAATTTTGATTGAAATCAATTCATGTAACCACACCCACAAGTTCTCCTAATCGCATAGCGGCATTAGTAAGAAACTAAAAGGGGGACTTTGTGAACGTGCACCCAAATGGAGGCATTACCTGAAATAATACTCAACATATGATTCCAGTGGCAACAAGTGTTGAACTAATAGCAATGCTCCATCCATAAACTATGGATTTTTTTTAATTTTTTTTGCAGAATAATCGAGATATATAGCATATATGCATGCCTACAAGAGACGTTGACAAGAAATGCTCAAACAAATAAGCGAAAAAACAAAACAGCAGGGTATAACCAAGCAATAGACTAAAAAGAAAACTCGCTGGTGTGTGTGTGTGTGTGTGTTTTTTTTTTTTTTGTAATCCGCTAGTAAGGTTTGAATCAATGAGATAGAGATTCACTAATTGAGACACCACATGTAACAGTGGTCTCTCACATATTCCAAAAAATTTAAACTAATAAGACAAGACACCGTCACCATATATATGTATTTCCATTAAGACAATTATAAAAAATAATTCTATTTAAAAGTCAATATTTTATAGGTGTAACAATCTATTGAGAATGTAATTTTTATAATCTGTCTAAATTTTTGTGATTTTTCTAGTTTTAGGCATTAAAAATAAAAATTCACAAAAATTTAATAATATCATGAAAATTTACTTTCAAATGAATTATTATATTTTCATAATATTGACTTTCAAAATAAAATTAGTTTTAGATAAAAAAATATAAAAATAAAAATAAATTATTTTAAATTAAAATAAATTGGCTCTAAATTGGCAATTACATATCGCTACTATATGACTTTTAAGGCCTTAATTTATATCTGAAGACTAGAAAATAATTGGGTCAAAGCGCAACAAATTGAAAATTTCAAGCATATTTTAGGACGAATTAATTGGCAAGTTATAGTGTCGTCCTTTTTCTCAGTGGCTCGATGCTTGTAATAATCTTGCTGTTGACCAACACATCATGAAACATGAACTTTTTCTTTGTTGAGCCACAATACATCTTCATTTAACCACTCTTTCTCTCATCTTCATGAAAAGAAAAGACTTGAGAGAATGATATGTAGCGGTGTACACTGAATCCGATCAATCTTTAAACCGCATAAATTAGTTCACACTAAACTAAAAGGCATGTGATTTTATGCTGTTATGGTTATAGTTCGGATTTAAAAATTTTAAAACCAAATACTTTATAGTGTGGTTGCGGTTTTAAATGTCATATCCGGTAAAAAAAAAATATCAGCTCAATAAGAGAGACCCAATTTAATATAATCTTTTCCTTTTGTTCTCCTTGTTATCATTTAATACTTACTAGTTCACATACCCAGTGTTGCCACGGGGTTCTAAATGGTTTTGAGTTCACAAAAAGCATAAATATTTAAAATGTTATGAAATTATTCCTATAAAATATATTACAATAAGACCAATAATTCAAGAATATTATAATAAAATATCTCAACATAATAGCAACAAGAAATTTGTATGTGTAATTAAGCTCTTAAGTTTTAAATTACAAAGATTTCAGGTAATCATATCATCAGTGTGCCGATCTTTTTCTCTAGTTTGATCCTCTAGCAATGTACTGCAATAATTATTGGAACAGAGAAATGCATCATGCGGCATATAACTAACCGTAATATAGTGGGCATTGATTTTTTTTTAGGGGAAGATTTAAACTTGTGAAAGAACTCAATCCATTAGTCATTTGACAGTGAAGCATTTGTGAGAGAAGTTATTGAATGATCACACAATCCCTTGCAACTAAATCACAGGAAACATCATGTTTTTCAAAACAAAAAATTGTGTCATATAAATGTATATAACAAAGATGTGATACTCACATTACATTAGCACATAAAAAATGTTGTGATAACGAAGTATTCAATGGGTCATTACTTGTGTCTCCACTTCTAGTACTAAAAAATAAAGTCTACTTTGCACGTAGAATATATAATGGATTTCAATCTCAATATGATATTAACAATAAAATGAATAAAATTTTAAAAGCTTATAACCATGTTAAATAATAAAGTATCAATACCTTATATTGATTGTACTATGGGGTACTACTAATCATTTTTTTTCATACTTCTAAAAATGTTTTCTAATAGTTTATGTACCTGGTGTTGTATCAGGATTTTTTTTTAATTCTCAAAAGTAATATATTATATTCAAATTATAAAGAAAATGAAAAAATTTGGAAAAACTAAAAAATTGAATACCTAGAATGAGTCTAGTCTACTAATGTATAAAAGAATATATAATAGAAAACCATGATTTTCAAAACTATTGTCTATTGATACAATTTAAGCATATTTGACTTATTCTATTAAAATAGTACACAAAATAGACAAAGGGTGATTTTTAGGCAATAACAAAGCTCAAATTTCTAATTTTTTCACAAACAACTTATAAGACACAAAATAGGAAGTAATTGATTTCAAGAAGTAATAAGAGTCTCCAACTTTCAATTTATATGTGGACATAGATGGCCTTATAAAAATTTAATTGCTTCTTTGATCTAATGAATAAATAAAATGAGGAAATTACAGTATATTACTAAGAATGCATCTAACAAAATCATTTAATTGAGTATAAGAAAAACATTTAAGTCTTATAGAATGATAGACATTCGAACATTGAAATGCATAACCAATTGGAGTACTTGTAGGGCACTTAAACTGCCTAATAATGTGTTTAACATAGATGTTTATAGCACTCTCAGCTTACAACCATAGCATAACTTAAGACTGAAACCCCGTAAAGGAAAACAATGGTTTCATAACATTTATATTAACAAAAAAAAATAGGACAATAACATTTGATTAACCCAAATAACCATTAGAATTCTAGATGGCCCTGTACTGAGTTCCACCTTCTGAGTTATGAGACAGATAGGTAATGAACATGACCTCCCTAACAATGAGACAACAAATACCAACTTCAAGAAGAATTGAGATGGTCGGCTGTAAAATATATTACCGAACTTCAATGCTCCACAAGTTCTTCAACTACTACATGTACTTTTTATTTTACTTCTCCACCATGTACTGTATCAAGAGTTCAATTGTGCTAGGGTTGAACTCTCTGATCTCAAGACAGTTATTGAAAGACTTCTGCAAATTCTCATCCAGATTACTGAAAAACAAAACAAAAAAAAACATTAATCTTGCCTTACACAAAGGAAACTTTAACAACAGATCAAAGAGTTATTAATCAAAGTTAAAAGTTTTACCTGAATCTAGGCCCTTTATATGCAAGCTGTTTTTCAGAAGTTTTAGGTTGTTTGAAAGACAAACTATTAATTGATACCTTATTCGAAAAAGCAGTGGCACCAAATTCCAAGCACAAACCACTTCCTTTTGTCACCCTAACAACCAGAGGCACACTAGATTGCCTTATTGGCTCGTCTATTTCTTCTGCAGTGGGATTATCAACCTTGTAGTCCTTATTCGGAGCAGGACCTGCTAGAACATGCTGATTGTGCCTCTAGGCTGCATGCATTATAAGATGAATGTGTCAATGTCCTACTGGGAAAAGAAAGGACTTATTGGCTTGTTTATTTACTTCATTATGGGATTATTGCCCTCGTAGTCCTCATTCTGAGCAGGACTTGCTAAAACATGTTGATTGTGCCTCTGGGCTACATGCATGACAGGATGAAGTTATCAATGTCTTACTAGGAAAAGAAAGGACTTGAACCACTTGACAACATAAGGACTATAAGAACATATGATGATAGACATGGATCATTTTTGCTCTATAAAACATCAAGGTCCAAAAAGGAATGAGTTACAACAAACCAAAAAATAGCTCAACTCAGGCATGACTCTCATTCCGTACGAGAAAACATAATTATATCACCAAGTTGTCCTTTTCTCTCCCTTGGTAATGTCAAACAAATCTAAGCCTAAGCAGAGGGGAAAGAAATCTCCTCATATTTGCACTTTTTGCATCAACCTTGGACTGTAGTGGTATCAAAACAATACTACATTAACTGGATTTTTGTGTAAACATATCATGTGTTGAACAATATTTTGTTAGTAAAGGCCAAATGAATTGTTCCATAAAGTAAAGTAACTTATTTACTTGCACTAAGCATGCAATCTCCAAAAGCTTAAAAATGAAATTAAAAAAAAAAATAGTCATCTCACAAAATTTTATGCTTCTTTCTACTGAGGTTGAACCTTACAAAAAAAAAAACATCAACCCAAAAATTACTTACCTCAATAGAAGTCTTTATTTTATAAATAATTTAATGATGTTATTATAAAAGATTCTGAAAGTCAAGCTATGTGGTATAATGGAGACAAAGGAAAAAATAAATGACCAAAAAAGTGGTTTATGACATGATAGTTCTTTCAAGACTGTTTATAAATCTTGACAATGAAGATAATTTTCAATACACAATTATGCTATAGAAATTGTATTTTGCCCATCTCCCCATACAAAATCATGGATCCAAAGATCATTTTATACTTATAGGTGTGTGTTTCCATGCTTCCCCTATTCCACCTACCTTTTCTTCATTCTTTTTCCTTTTCTTGTTTCATATGGTTCCTATTTTACAGTTTTTTAAATAAATAGTTTAAAGAATGAAGAGAAATCAAATGTAGAATGCAACATTACTGGCTAGTATAATCACATTCCCTATATGAGAAGACCTATTCAGCAAAGAAATATGCTTTTTATCTTTAGTCTTGGATCAATTACTTCATAAATTTATATCCCACTAAAGAGAACAAATCCACATTACCAATTTTTTATTTCATCATGGATAATTACAAAAGGTAGAAGGTGAAAAATGAATGGAATTTTTAGTTAAAAAATGGATCTTTTACAAGAATGAAAATTTGCCTATTTAATACCTCATTTTTAGTGATAAGGTTTCTTTAAACTACTTCAAAAGACGAGGAGTACATTTGGTCAAATTCAGCTCCAAGAACAATAAAAAGAACTTTAACATCTACAATAGTTTCATAAAATCATCAAAACAGGGTAAAACTGCTTGAGTTCTTAGCGACATATTCACATTTTAGAGGTAAGCAAGCAAACTAGGTACATATAAAGAAAAATTTTCAAGCACAATATATTTTTAGATGACCAAAGAATATAACTACATGATTTACATGCCTTACAAAAATAATTAAGTGTGCCTAACTGATGCAGTGCTGGAGCTTCCAACACACATGCACATGTATAAAACAAACATCAACAAGGAACTGACCGTGTTCCAGCAAAATACCTAGAGTGTTTAGAAATCAAAGTAAGATAAAGTCACTCTTAAAGATTGAAAGCCTTATCTGCAATCACAAGTAGGAATAGGATTGAACATTTAATACATGCTGAACCCTATATTGTATTGTAGGACATAAACAAATTGATCATTAGGCATCATTTAATTAGGAAACCTCATTTTAAGTGATATTAGTTTTTTGCTACGTTTTGGAACTGCTAATTATAACTTGTTGGATTCATACTCCTGCCGAGGATTATAACTTGCTACATTTTGTGTCTTACTCTTAGGAAAGGAAGTTCAAACCCTTGTTCTTACTTTCAAATTCATGCACCCAAGTGCAATCTGCCCCTCACAGCCACATTCATGACAATAATAGCATGTGCCTTTCTTAAAGGATAGAATATAAGTTCAAATGACATAATGCTAGTAACAGCAAGAACAAAATTACCAATCACTCTTGCCTTCTAGTCGTGAAACCTGATCCTTTGGTGCATTAAACATCTTTCACCCCTATTTTCTTTTTTATCAAACTCATCTTTTCTCCTGCAGAAGGCTTGGGGATTATGGAGAAAAGCTATCTGTATCTTCAACCCTTTTTTTTTTTTGTTTATGAAAGAAAAAGAAACCAACTTTCAATAAAATTAAATAAAAAAACTAAAAAAGTTCTAAGATTTAGATAAAAAGATTGTTAATTTCCTGATCCTTTTCACCTTCAAATCCGCTGAGACACCTTCAGATTTACACCTCATCTAGGTAATCTTTACCTTTTGCTATGGCCTCTTATCATCCAATTTTGGCCGTTTATCATCCAAGAACTTGGTCATGGCAGGATTAAGATTGGCGATGGGCTCTAAGATGAAAAAAAGGGAAGAAGTGATCTTTTCAGATCCAAGAAAAAAAGAGCTTTGAGACAAAAGGGAAGAGATAGAGCTTTTTGATAAAAAGAAAAAATAAATGGATTTTGTGACATGAAAAGCTGCAACCAAATCACAATCGAGCTGCATTTATATGGTGTAGTTTTTTTCCAGATTTGTATACAAAGCAGTATGATTATGGTTTTCAAATTGTGAAACCGTTTATTTTGCTGTGTGATTGTGAATCTAACCCCAAACTGCATAAAACACACCATAAACACCCTAATAATATGTAAGTTTGTGGACTATGTATAAGAAGTGTTTTCTAAAGGATAAAATGCAAATATGGTCCTTTAACTTTAAAAACCGTCCTAAATAGTGGTATCATAATTTTTTTCATTCCCTTAAAGTTCCCTCACTTAACTAACATGTCCTATTTTGGTCCATATCATTAGTTTATGCATTATTTCAGATGGAACTTGCATACGTGACACTTGTTACCCCACGGTGGGTCCCAAATTGCCATGTAGATGACTATACTAAAAGAACAAGAGACTTAAAATTAAAATTGACAACAACAAAAAATTATAAGGACTTAGAAAGCAAATTTTCCAATAATCTTCTTCTTCGGCCTTCAATTTCAATAGCGTATGGCCTTCGATTTCTTTTCTCCCCTTCATGTGCCACCGCTAGGTGGAGGTGAAGGCTGACCATCTGCCGCAGCAGACGGAGGCAACGGAGGAAGGGCAACAACTCCCTAAGGACAACCAAACAAAATCACCATTCGAAATCCTGTACGTACACGTCGTCGGAGGTGAGCAATTTTCCGTCGTTCTTTGGGTTTATCAGAGAAGCCGCTGGTTTCGTTCTTGCCGTGACAATGTTCTTGATCAATGATTGAATAGACAATGGGTTGAACGATTTCCCATTATCGGAGAAGGAATAGATGGTGGAGATGATTGAGACTAGAGGGCGGAGGATAGGGACTGTCAGACCAGAGGGTGGAGGAGAAAGAGGATCTGGAGTGGGGTGGCTAGAATTTGGGAAGATGAGGGATTGGATTATTTGTGTTTCAAGTCCCTAAAATTATTGTTTTTGTTAATTTGGGTCTGACATTTTATTATTGTACGATACGGTAATCAATTTTAGCTAAAGAGAAAGCCAAGTGATAGTTTGGGTGTCATGTAGGCAAGTTCCGCTTGAAACAACTCCTAAATTAATGACAGTGATAAAAATAGGACAAGACAGTTGAGTTATGGGACTTTAAGAGGATGAAAAAAAAAAAGTTATGGAATCACTTTAAAATGATCTTTAAAGTTAAAAAATCATATTTAGATTTTACCCGTTTTCTAAAAGATGTATATGAAAATTATATTTCTTTTTACAGTTCTATATGGACATTCTGAGATTGTCAAGCCATGGTGGCATTGATGATACATTTAGATTCTAAGATTGTCAAGCCATGATACATTGAAAATGTTGTGTTCTCTAATGGAAAGCTATTTTCATTGGTGAAAAAAATAAATTTACAAATCTGACAATATTCTTTGATGGCAGCTAGGGATGGGTAGTGAGCCAACTTGGCCTAGCATGGGTTGGGTATTGTCATTCTAGATATGCTCGGATAAAGGTGGATTGGGCTGGGTTGGATATTTATTTAATTTTTTAAAATAAAATAAAAATTGACTTGTAAAATATTTAGTTAATTTGTATTAGTACTATTTTTTTTGAAGAAGAAAACACTACCACCACTGTAAAGTTTTATTAATTTAAAAGTTTAACGACACTTACAATAATCGGAATGTATCTCAAATGAGAAAATGACAAAATATTTTAAAAATAAAAAGAAAAAGAAAAAGAAAAAGAAAAACCAACCTAGGATTTGTGTTTAATAATATGTTCAAATCAAATACAAACTAAGATTGAAAAGGACACACTAAAAAAGGAAATCATGCCCCATCATTAGATAGCACCTCATTATTGAAACTCTTCTAATCTTGTTTTCATATAACAGCAAAACCTCAATCACAATTATAAACACAGACCTCAACTGCCTCAGATGTCAACTTTACTCATTTCTTTTATATTACCATTTTACCTACAGTTAGAGCAAACTCATAATCGACAATTGCGATGAATATAGCTAGAATCTCTTAGATAACAATAGACAATATGGGAAGTCTATCCTTTTAAAAAAAAAATTTGTGGCATTGGAGATGTTGGGCAACAGTTAACCGGGTTCCAAGCCCGGTTTTTTCATCCTCTTCCCAAGCCCATGGACAACCTACTCTCTACCCGTTCCCCCTTGGGCCCAATGCCCACCTCGAACGGTGGTTGCACCATTATCCTATATGCTATAATACTAGTGGGATGGCTCAAATATCAGTACTTGATTACCAAAATAATTTTCATGTAATGGAATTATGAGATGTGTGCCAAATTCGCAACAGTTACGCTGGTGTCCACATAGACTGACCTTAATTGGTGGAATATTTAATTAATAATCATGTCTTGCCACTAATCAAATCTTAAGGGGTGCCATTAAATAATTTAATATAAATTGGAGGACCAACTACTACAGTTGAGCGGATTTTTGGTCAAACTGAACTAGCCCTAAATAATTCTAGTTTCACAAAAAATCAATCTAACTGGAGAATCGAGAAATGAAAGGATCTCCTTTCATAAAATGATTTTTTGGTTCTAGCTACCAGTTATTTTTATTCCAATCATATATTTATAACAAATGCAAAATCCAATTCAAGAGACAATAGTTGAAGAGCATAAAAATAATTAGATCTATCAACATTCATAATGTAAAGAAATATTTAGCATGATTCGCTATTACATCCAAGTTTTAATTAGTACAATTTAAGAGAGTCGATCGCACATTAAATTAAAAATTCATTCGGGAGACGCTTATCATATTTTTTAAGTTATGGAAATGCACTCATAATATAATATGGTCCTAATTAAATCAATGAATGTATAAGTAAATATGTAATAACATAAATTTTATAATATATTTAAACATACACTTCCGATTCAATTCTATTTCAAGTCGAGTCTATATAACTGAACTGAAACTAATCTAAAAACTAATGTATGTTTCTATAGTAAAATCAATCATAAATTTTTACCTACTTAAATCAATTCAATGGAAATAATTTAAATTGTATTTGGTTCTACTCAAGTCATGCCAATCCTTACGATCTACTACCAAATCTCTATGATATTATTACCTGTCACAATTTCAAAGATTCTATGTCACATCATCTATTCTATTTGTCCATTTGGTCCACAGTTGATCGTGATCAGTTCAGAAACCATGACTCATAATTCCGTCTTCAGATTTCTCTAGATCACTTCACTGTTCCCTTTTTCTTTTTCTTTTCTTTTTTTCCCTTTTTAATTTTTTTTTTCTCATGCTTGGAAGATACTTGCCCGTCTCAGTGTCCCGTAACACAACTCTATACTTAAAAATGTTATTCTATCTGCCACAATGCAATACTGATAATATTACTTCAAAATTGCGAACTTTTTGAACTTTGATTGAAGTTAAAAACGAAGAGCTGTTTTTTAGTCCTGAAAACTACTAGAATATCCATGACAAGTGTCAAGTGTGCAAGACTAATCCGTTCCAGGCAAACAGCCAATGTAAATCCATCAAACGCGGTCAAAGAAAAGCTGAGCCAGGACTGGAACAGTTTGGGCCTGATCTCAAACATGGGCTGAGCCCTCTTGTCGGCCTATGACATCAAAGTTGGGCTTCGAATATGAGCCTGGATCAGACCCAATATCATACATTTTTTGTTAATTGTACAAAACGTTGTGCCATTATATGGTTTTTTTTTTTTTTGTTAATTTCTGTTAGGTATGTTTCTTTTACAAGAGGCAAGTAGCTAGGTCACAGTGGATGATCAGAAATTAAGTAAGACGAATAAAGCCACAAATTTGCATGGAAGATCTTTTTTTTTTTTTTTTTTTTTTTTTTTTTTTTTTTTTTTTGGTAATCGGAAGATCTGTATTGGCCTCCTGATCAACCTCATTATCTATCCGCTTTAGCTAAAACTAATACAAATTATTGCTGCCCGTTAATGTATTAAGTTCCGTTGGTCAAATTTTACAGACTTTAAAACCTACAATGCCCTAAAAAATATTTCAACTTCCTCAATTTTTTTTTCTCCAAAAATGAAAAATATATATCAAAATACAAACTACGATTTTCTGATGAAAAAAATAATATTAAAAAATCCTGTAACACCAAATAAGCTGATAGAACAGGCATGAACTTGGAAGACAAAAGTTAGATCAGTCGTAGTCAATGTTGTCAAAATTGAAATCCTACTCAAAATCATTTTTTACTATGTAAGATAAAAATCGTAAAATCGAATTGTAGATTGTAAAATCCTAACAAAAGCTTAAATTTTTTTTGTCTAAATAATATAATTTATGTAAAAGACTAATTATATTATAAATTCAAGTAAAATTTAAATGTTATAGCAATGATACAAAATAATTATTGATACAATACAAGTAAAGTTCAAACTTTAATAGAGTATACATCAACATAATTAATAAAATAATCAACACAAGTCTGAAAGAAATTCATGAACAAACACATTATTAACAAATAAAAGAGAGTACAATATCTATAATTTAAATATTTAGTAATTGACTTCTAATAAATTTAAAATATATAATAATTTTTTTATAATAAGTAGATAATTTAAAATTAGTACTTTTTTCTTCCTAAATGAAATGAGTTCAATTTACAAAGAGGAAAAACTAGTAATTTGAATGTCCATTAACTGTATATTAAATTTATAGTAAGACAGTTAGCGAATAATTTAAATTATATTCTAAAAAGTTGCTATTAGACAGTTATCTTAAGTTAATAAACTTTGTCTAATTGAGGAAAAAAATGAAATATCTTTAATGAATTTAGAACTAAAATAAAGCGTTTTAATAGTTTTAGGATCTAAATAAAACAGTTAATAGATTATAGATGAAAATAGAATGATAATTAAATGTTAGGAATCATCCATATAATTTACCCTCAACAAAAATTAATATCTGGATAAGATTGGTAGGATCTTTTGATCCAACAATCTTACGATCATAATCATGAACCTACTACAATCTTACCATGTCTTCAATCCCTATAACATTTTGACAAGGTTTTCTATATTAGGATCGTTTGATCCTACGATTAGAGTCATAATTTTAACAACCTTCGTCATAGTTGTTAATAGTCCATTAACATTTATTCTTATCGCAACTCATTATCATCGGCTTATAATTATTACAAAACACGCTAGCATGTTTTGAAAGACAAAATTGACCGACCCATTTTCAGACCAAGTAAATTTCACTAGTGATACTCTAACTTATTATTGTGCTCTAAATGGATGTCAAATATTTAGATTTATCTTATCGAACTGCATAAACTAGTATAGCATGTCCTAGTTAGGTACTTTCCACTAATTACACAGTTAACTCAGATAAAAAATGCTGATGTGGCATTAATTAACATTAAAAATTTAAAATAAATTATAAAATAACAACTTTGGCACCAAGACTTTTTAAATCAATAATTCTGCACCCTCATATCTCCCCATGATCAAATCCCAAAACCAAAAAGAACTCGATCATTTGGACACACCACTGACTTATCCTCTCTATCGATGTTAGACCTAACTCTCTTTAGTGTTGCCTATTTCCTGTAGGTGTGGCGTGGGATCAAGGCAACAATAGCGTACTCAATTGTGGATTTGGGTGACATCGCATCAAGGTCACCGCATCTCACCATCCTCTTTTAATCGTCCTACCACCGCAGTTCGTCCTTGGTCATAGCATCTCATCTTGAATTGAGTCTTAGCAAGGCGATTCTCTGTTCTACATGAGACTATGGTGTTTGCAAGAATTGAGTTTGAGTAAGCCGACTCCTGCCCATCCCACCACTTTAAGCCATCCCTTGGCAGCTGTGAACCTCCCGTGTGATTGTGGTCCTACTCCTCATGATTAGCACATCGTACCTTAAGATCTTTTTCTTTAGTTCCCTCGGCAATAGCTCGTACGAGTAGTCCACCTTTGCAACTCTCCTTAACAGCTGAGACTGTTAACACCAAGCTTCTCCAGTGCCGAGTCTTACCTAGAATCAAGTCTAGCTTTTCCGTTTGATTGGTGTTTGAATTTCTTTTGTTGAACTAAATGTTGTAGTCATTGTTGTATGTTTCTTGGATTTAAAATTAAATTTCGATAGGAAAGGATGATTTGGTTCTTTGAATTGGATGTTTCTTTAAAGGATGAGATCATGAAATGCATGTTAGATGTTCAAATAAATGCCCATGTGGGCTGGATCGAGTGAGGGGTGCAAACTTCATTTTAGTTGAAGTTTAAGGGTTAGAATTAGTAATTGGAAAAGTCTAAGGGCCAAAGTTGTTACTTTATGATTTATTTTAATGTTAATTAATGCCACATCAGCTTTTTCATCAAAGTTAAGGGTGAAATTGATGGAAAGTATCTAATTAAGATACACCATATGAGTTTATGTAGTTTGATAGAATAAATTTAAAATTTGATATCCATTTAGGACATGAAAATAAATTAGGATACCCTCGATGGACTTTATCCTTGTTAGACCATATTGCACAAATTATTCCTTAAACAAATACCTCTAACATGTGAATAGTAATAAAAAAAGCAAGTATTTGTGTATGCTAATTTAACTTTTACATGATTTAGGTGGTGTTTCGTTGTCAATGCCTTTTTCTTGGTTCTCAAAATTTCTTTAACAAAAATTTGATTGTATCAAGGTTGTAGGTGGACTTAAATGTGGATTTGAGCGACGTTACATCAAGGTCGTTGCATCTCATGATCCTTTTTTGACCGCCTTACCACTGTAGCTCATCCTTTACCATCTCATCTCACCCTAAATCGAGTCTGAGCAAGGCAATTCTATGTTCCACAGGAGGCTATGATGTTCGCTAAAATTAAGTCCGAGTAAGTTAATTCCCGCTCATCCCACCACTTTAAGCCGTCCCTTGGCAGCTACAAAAACCTCCCACATGACTGTGGTCCTACTTCTCACAATCAGCATGTCACACCCTAAGATCTTCTTCTTTAGCTCTTCTGACAACAACTCGTATGAGTAGTCCACCTCTGCAATGCTCCTCAGTAGTTGAGACTGTTAACTCCAAGCCTCTCCTACATCAAGTCTCACCCAGAATCGAGTCCAGCTTCCCCGTTCAATTGGTGTTAGAATTTTTTTTTGTTAAACTAAAGGTTTTAGTCATTGTTGTATATCTCTTGGATTTAAAATTGAATTTCTATAGGAATGGGTGATTTGGTTTTTTTGAATTGGTTGGTTCATTGAAGGATCAAATCATGAAATGTATATCAGATGTTTGAAGAAATGCCCATGTAGGCTGGAGTGAGTAAGTGAGAGAAAAATTGATTTTAATGGAAGTTTAAGGGTTAGAATTGGTAATTAAAAAAGTTTGAGGTCTAAAATTGTTATTTTATAATTTATTTTAATATTAATTAATGTCACATCAGCATTTTCATCCAAGTTAAGAGTAAAATCAACGTAAAGTACCCAGTTATGATGCACTATATGAATTTATATAGTTCAATAGAATAAATCTATATATTTGGTACCCATTTAAGACGTAAAAATAAGTTAGGGTACCTTGGTTGGCTTTATCCTTTTTAGACCATATCACGTAAATTATTCCTTAAACAAATACTCCTAACGTTCGAATAGTAATAAAAAGCCAAGTATTCGTCTATGCTGATTTAACTCTTATACAATTTAGGTGGTGTTTAGGTGCCAATGTCTTTTTCTTGGTTTGACAAAAATTTGATTGTACAACTTGTTTTAAGGGTATGTAAATATTATTTTGGGGAAAATTACTTAGAACCCTCTCTTAGTCTTCTTTCATAAAAACTTTGCCCCCAGCTTTTGCATCTAGCAATCTAAAGTCTGAACTCGCTCGGGTCTTCTCATCTCCCTCGCGTGCTCTCATTTCCCCCCTCTGATCCCTTTCTCCCACTTGCGTGCCCTTATCTCCCTCCATCCCTTCGCTCCCTTCTCTGCTCTCCACCATCGCCAACGTAGCAAGATTGAAACGGTGTCGGAGATCGGCTTCGAAATCAGTGATATAGCCTCGTGAACGGAGAAGGAAAAAAATTTGGGTTAGAGAAGGAGAATGAGAGAAATCGACGACGTTAGCCTCGAGAAATCGGGGTCGCGAACGGAGGAGGAGAGGAGGCTCGATTTCTCTGTGGAGATTGCGCCAGCAATGCTTCGTTGCGTCCTCCTTGGCAACATCAAGCTCTGGAGACAGTGCACTTATTCGCGACGCTCCAGAGACTGCTTTTCCACGAACGATTTAAACACTCCGTTGAGGCTCCGGAGACGGCTGCTGCAAATTTTTGGATTCTCCATCCAAATCTCGACTCTTCTCTCCTGGGTGTGCATCGATTTGGTTGCCACGGGCACCAATTTTATCATTTTGTTTGTACGTTTTGATTTGTGTTGAAGTTATGATAAATTTGGATGGTCTATGTGCTTTGGTGTCATGATAAATTGAGGATAGTGCGACAGGTGTAAAGTATTGGGGGCAAAATTATTGATTGAATAAAGGCTAGGAGGTTAAAATGAATTTTTTCTTTTTCTTTTCTTTTTTCTTAAAGGTTGTTAATGGAGTTAGCTCTAGGGGGATAAATGTAGGTATGCTAACTTTTGAGGGGCCTAAGGGTAGGTATTTGATAAATAAAAGACACAAGTGTAGGTTTGCCTAAACCGTATAGTTGGTTTTGGTAATTTTTCCATTATTTTAACAACCATTGTTGTCTTGAGGGGTTAGACATTGATGCTTCTACTTGCCAAGTTTGAAGTTTAAGTCTTTAGTTCATTAAATTCAGTTCTTGCTCGTAGGCAACTATACCTTGATTTTGGATTGTGAATTTGTCACACCAAAAAACCTAGCGTAACATGGCCATGCTATCCTAGCCTATGTTTGGGTAAGACGAAGCCTTATTTTGCAATATAACATATCATATAGAATAAAACATATAAAATTCCTCATATCTCATACTATTCATTAAAAATATAAAACTAGTAAGATCACATAATCAAATATAATATATAAGTCTCAAATACATTTCAGGAATACTACAACCATAGTTCTAAATAAAAAGGTTTTTGACAAGTCCAAATCCAAATAAATAAGCCTTCAAATTCTCAAGCTAGCTATCATAAGCGTGACATTCATTTATTCTACTTCACCTTACGCATATAGGAAAAAATATTAGGGGGGGTGAGCTTTACAGCCTAGTAAGTGGCATCTCACACATTTTACCGGATCAAACATTAATTTTTTATAGGTAAAAGGGTAAAACACCAAAAAAGTAACTAAAATTTTGACACTGGACAAATTTGGCTACCGATCTTTTAAGTAGTGCCAAATTCATTATTGAAGATAAAAATTTGTGCCAGATCAGGTATAACTGTTTTGAAAATGATATCAATAATGTGACCAATGTAAATGACGGTGTAAAATTATTGTCAAATGACAGAATATTTTGTCACGAAATGATTAGGTGGTAATTAAAGGATGATTTTGTGGCAAAATGACATGCAAATAAGCCAAAATGACATGGAAATCAAATTTGGGATTTAGGGTTTAAGCTACTTAAAATTGGAGATTTGGGATTTTATTGCAATTGAAGGTTATATGAGGAATTGGAGTGGGGATTGGGTCCGATTTAGTCCAATTGACTCAGATGCGATTTGAGCAGAGATTTGAAGGAAGTAACCGTCGTGATTCAAGGAAGCAACCAATGCAATTTCAAGTAGAGATTTCAAGGTGGAATCAAATATGATAGTAGAGATGCGAGGAGGGAAAGATTTTGAGAAAAGATGCCTCTGCTGCTTCTTCGCAACCGATTCTTCACCACTTTTTGCCGCTTCATCCGTAACCCTAGACTCTCTATCTTCTTCTTTTGGCAGCATGAGAAATGTCACCTCAATAGTCAATTTACCACTTCATTAACGGCAGTTATGAATTTGGAACCACTTGAAAGATTGGTAACTAAATGTGTTTGGAGCAAAAAGTATGATCACTTTTTTGGTACTTTTCCCTAGGTAAAACATAAATTAAAAAAATCAAACTATTGTTAGAAAACATTCACGCATTCATAAAAATGCATATATCATTCATAAACGGAAACATGAGTCCTTTTTTTATAGTATCATACTTGAAACCATTCATAGGTCATAGGTTATTTGAAGGGTCACTATTATTCCCGTGATAGGGTTATAGTTACGATCATTATTATTTTAATGACAATGATTATATTGACATTTAGTACTTCATCCATTCATTACTAACTATTATTCCGGTTGATGGGGTTGGGTGTTGATGTGATATATCTTCAGCTAAATACATAGTTGAGATATAAGCTCTTTCTATTCAGAGATTATTCATAGGATCCATGATAAAAAAAACAATTGACAACATATCAACGATTAAATAGAATTTTATAAGCCATCTCATGCTCAATCATTAGGTAAGACAAACATAAACCATTTATAAAAATAAGAAATTAACAAAAAATCATCATACAACAGCAATCATTTTATGAAATTTTAACAATCAAAATCATATGTAACTCAAGTAAAGTATGAGTGAAAAACAAGTAAGGTATATAGAATGCCACTTATTTTATTATGATTCTAGAATCAATCCAATGGTCACCTAAGTTCAAGAACCTAATTAAAATAGTATGAACTATTATCAGAGCTTGATTTAATCTCCAAAGACCTTGGTTCAACTTGAATACCATAACATCTATCTTAAACTTGCCACTAATAAAATTGATAGAGTTGTGCATTCTTATGAGAATAACCATAACTCTCTGTAGAAAACTTCAAATCACAATCTATAAAATTTTTATGAAACTGGACTTCTCAAGCTATAATATATATTTTATTCAACTTTTTTGGTCTAGCCAATCAATATAGTTTATTTCTCAATTTTCAGACTCATTCAAGCATGCCATTTCTATAATGTATTGCAAGAATCAACATAACTCCTTACTTAAGTCTCTAAATTGAATTTCGTTTCTTCCAAGTTAAAGTAGACTCATAGATCTTTCTAATGCTATATTATAAGCCTAGGTTCCAATCATATTTTAGCATATAACTAACAAAAATATTTTGATCTACGGTTGAAATTTCTCAAACTAAAATGGTGCAAGAAAATTTCTGTTCTTTCTTGGTTTTCTCCCAACCTAATCTCTTTTGATAATCAAGATGCACTCTTATCCTATTATATCACATTTATGAGCATTACCTAATTATCAATTCTCAATAAACAACTCATAAACAATTATATTTTAAGAACAAAGTTAGTATCTTATCTTGAATTTCAACTTGGGATCTTATTTTCTATTTCTTCCTTTTATTCCACGCTCTTCCCCTTTCTTGCTATGATTGCTGCACCATCCAAGTCAAGCCAAGGGGAAAAAATCAGGTTTATGTTTAGTGGCTTTCCTACAATAAAAGGAGTTAACTAAGTCATAGCTTCTATTCTTTATTTTCGCACACACTTAGACCCCCAGCTTCCTTTGCTGTTACACTTAGGTGCTTTATTTAGTTTTGGGATATTATAGAATCAACAGTAAATCATCAATAGAAAAAATCTTATTCTTTAAATTTTGAAAAACTCATGTATTAAAATGAAAAATAATAAGATATTTTTTAATTTAACGTGAGTTTTCTAAATTAAAAAAATAATAATATTTTTGATATATTTAAAATAAATTATACACTATTATTAAATAATATTTTTAAAAATATATCAAAAAATTTTTAAGTGAAAATTATGTTAAGTGAACCATTAGATTAAAAAATTTACCCATATCGATCACGATCTTTGAGTTTTAAGTCAACTAAAAAGTTCCAACAATTTCATTTAGAAAAATGCATTTTTATTGACAAGTTTCAACTATTAGAATTCAATTGCATAATTCAGAAAAAAGTGTGCACATACTCTATTGCTATAAATTTCTCTTCTGTTTTCCCTCGACAAAAATTCCCAGATTTTCTTCTTACCAATGTTTAAGTTGCTTATTATGCTTTTATGTACTAAGTTCTAATCCATGCTGTATTGGTTCAATTTAAAATTAGCAGCCAAAAGCATCTCCTTTCATGGAGCCCAAGGTAAGTGGTAAAGAAAAAGACGGTAAACGAAGGTAAACTTTCACCATTTCTCCCTTAGCTATATCTTATATTATAAGATTGTCCATACAATAATAGAAGCTGCAAATTTATTCTTGAAGTTACTATCTCCATTCGTAGCATGATTTCCATCTGCAGACCTCATTGGCCGTCCAACTGGTAAATTGCAAATAGTTAAAATAGACAATTACAATTTACCTCTTGAAATTTAAGTAAAATTACATATTATTCTCTTATGTTTTAAAAATATACATTTTATCCATGTCTTTTTTATATAATTTGATAGTAACTTTTGCAATATTTAATTTAAACATTATGGTAGCTATGTTCCAGTAATTTCAATCTGTATGATTTTGTTTTATAATTAATGGACATTTTAAATCATCATTTTTTTTATTTTTGTATTTCTTTTAGTTTTTAAAATAATATTTTTTAAATGCCAATTAATAATAAAAATATTATAGATATTGAAATTGCTTGAAGGTGATGACCATACAGTCTAAAGTCAGATTTCAGAAGTTTTTGTTAGGCTGTATTAAAATGGTAGGGGGTAAAGTGTATATTTGAAATAAAAGAGGGCAAAGTGTAATGTTACCTAAACCTCAGGCAAAAAATTATAATTAAAACGTAGTTAAAATGAAGTGAAAAATCTATAACAAAATAGAAAAGATAAAGTTAGAATGCAAAACTTTTACATAAGTTATTTAGTAGTATATACTAATTTTTTAAATTTGGTTTACAACTGTACTGACTATTTAACTTATTAGTTTTAACTCGAAGATAATAGATTGTTATATAAACTATTTTCTTTAAAGTTATTTTAAAAATATATGATAAATGTTAAAATATAACATTTACGTCTGTCACTGCATGTGTACTGGAAATTTATAGATTAAAAATCAATCACACAATTGATAATTACTTTAAAACAGGTTTGCCAAGTTGATTAATACTTTATTAACTTTTTTCAAAATTTACGATATAGCTGCCAGCCAAAAAGATAGTTTTACTTTGGCCTGAAAACCTTTCACCGGGACCTTTTATCTTTGAATTTTAACTCAGATTTACTCACTCCTGAAACTTT
This sequence comes from Aquilaria sinensis, assembly GCA_005392925.1. Taxonomy (NCBI): domain Eukaryota; kingdom Viridiplantae; phylum Streptophyta; class Magnoliopsida; order Malvales; family Thymelaeaceae; genus Aquilaria; species Aquilaria sinensis. The sequence continues at coordinate 55,533 of SMDT01002653.1, read as the reverse complement.
GAAAATTATTACCTTTTACTCCTCAACCCAGTTAAATGACTTTGTAAAATATATGAGAATTGAAACGAAGATAAAATGAAAGATAAAAGGCTGGCTAACCATTTCACTTGGTTTTTTACATTATTTCAATTATCTATTTCAATCTTCTTCATTCAAGTAATTCAGAGAATTACTAACCCTAGATTATCTACAAGATCTAACAAGCATTCTGCATCAAAATATAATTTATTTAATTCTAGTATAAAACTCGTTCACAAAACTAGAGATTTATATGAGAAAAATAGCTAGTTAATTATTCATCTTCTGTTTTATCTTCGTTTCAATCCTTATATAAGCTAAATATCCATTTAAGTAGACCGAGGGGTAAAAGGTGCTATATCCGTCTTGCAAAGCTAATCCCTTTTACTATTTAAAACAATTAATTCATGATTTTCTTTTTTTTCAAAATTTCTTATAGAAATATAAACTTTTTATATAAAAGTGATACATTAAATACTATAGTTTATAACTATATTTTTTTTAAAATTTTTATAATAAAAATTAATATGGATGTATTTAAGTCTTACTTTAGTAAAAAAATGTAAAAGGGTCATCCTTTGCTAAACGGAGGGAATACCAATTTCTAAAGTTTGAGGAGTGAGTGAACAAGAATCAAAGTTTAAGGGTAAAGATCCGAGTTGGAAAAGTTTAGGGGCGAACGGAGATTTAGGCCTTTAACTTTTAATTATTTTATTACTCCACATAAGGAAGGAAAAAGGGGAAAAAAAAACAAAAAAAGAAAAGTCTAAGCAAAATCTCTGTCCTTTCTGGCTACCATTGAGATAGAGCCACGTCAGAGACAAAAAAGTTGAAACTCAATGGACTCCGGCATCTCTTTGTCTTTTATCTGTACCAATTCTTACCCGCGGTTTCTGGAATCTTTTCTTCGAACCCGTTTGAGTAATTCCACTGCTGGACATCAAACCTGACCCAGAAACAAATTTCCAAATGGCAAAGTGTTTCAGCTTCACTGCGACCCGTGACAGCTGCTTCCGGCGCAGCTTCACCACTGCCGGCCTCCGGTCATCGACAACCGATCTCGGCGACGGTACGATCATGCACTGCTGGATCCCCAAAGCCGAATCCCACTCAAAGCCTACGTTAGTACTCATCCACGGGATCGGAGCCAACGCAATGTGGCAGTGGAACGAGTTCATCCCTCCGCTTATCGCCCGCTTCAACGTCTACGTTCCAGACCTCCTTTTCTTCGGTGACTCCTACACGACCCGACCCGAGCGCTCCGAGCACTTCCAGGCCCAGTGCGTGATGGGCGTGCTTGAGTCTCACGGGGCGGCGCGTGGGCTGAACGTGGTTGGAATCAGCTACGGTGGCTTTGTCGGGTACAGCATGGCGGAGCAATTCAAGGGGAGGGTGGAGAAACTGGTGCTCTGCTGCGCGGGCGTCAGCTTGGAGGAGAAGGACATGGATGATGGTTTGTTCCCAGTGAAAAGCGTGGCGGAGGCCGTCGAGATTTTACTTCCTCAGTCGCCGGAGAAGTTGAGGCAATTGATGAAGATTACGTTCTACAAGCCAGCCAAAGTTCTCCCATCTTGTTTTCTTAACGATTTCATCGACGTAAGTAGCTTGGCTGAAGCTAATTCTAGTATATCGAATAGTGGCTTAACTGTTATGTCTCAATTCATGATTTGAAATATTCGAAATGTTTTGTACATTTAGCTGTTGAAATGCTTGCCCACCACTTGTTTTCATTTGGTGTGTGAGTTGTGATCGGACCGAAACACAGGACAAGATTCATGTAAATAATCTGAGCTAGTTCCAAGTTAATGTTGAGTTATGGTTTGCTAGCAGATTGCCTTTTAGTTATTGTATAGCATTTCGTTATAATTATCCCCCTCGTTGATTCATTTTGGTCTCAAATTTTGAGCTACTAAAATTAGTAGAATTGAGGAACCAAACATTGCTTGTTACCAAGTTAGATTCAGGTTGGGTTCAGAATGACTAGAGTTGTTGGATTTCAATTTGATTTTTCTTCCGTTCATTGGATTTCAATGTGATTTTGCTTCCGTTCATTGGAGACCCCAAAGGCTTATTTGGGGTACACGATAGGAGTTACCCCGGGATTCATTTTCAGGTGATGTAAAATGCTAGTAACTGAGAAGAATTCTTGTAGGCTCTGAAGATCTGATCTTGTTCATGAATGGTATTGCAAATTGGCAGGTAATGTGCACGGAGAATCGCCAAGAGAGGAAAGAACTTATCCAGGCATTGCACAAGGACAGGAGAATGTCTGATCTTCCTAAGATAACGCAGGTTTTCAGCGATTAGTCTACTACATCTTGCACAATTATCATCTGTCTCCCGAATGACTGTAAGTCGCAATCGTTAACCATTTGAATGCAGCCGACACTAATTATCTGGGGAGAACAAGACCGGGTTTTCCCGGTGGAACTGGCTCACAGACTGAAAAGGTTACTTTCAACCACTAAAATTGGCTACACTGCTTTCCATTTTCTAACACTTCACAGTTTTCTTGACGATTCTCCTTCGAGCACTTGTTAACCTCCCGATTTTGTTAACAACTGTCTTGTGCAGGCATTTAGGAGAGAATGCTCATCTGGTGATCATAAAGAATGCAGGGCATGCTGTGAATATGGAAAAGTCGAAAGAACTTTACAAGCATTTGAAAGCTTTCCTTATTGACGCACCAGCAGCTACGAAAGTAGATTACTGCAATGGTAGCAAAACTGATTGAAACTCATGTAGAAACTGTTAGGATGATTGTTATGGGGTTGTCAGTTCCTCAGTTGAGCCTCGGCTGCAAGATGTTGCATCAGTAGCTGTTATTGATCAACTTTAAATGATTTAGTTGCAGAGATTGTATGGTTTCTGCTTACAAAAGTATACATGTTCGAACGAGGGTAATGTATGAACTGAGATTATAAGGCAGCTGCAGGAAGATTCTGATCTCTGATGCGGCAATTGAGGAGCTCTTTGCTGGTACACAAGGCTTCCCTCATTTTCTTAAAAAACATTTTTTGGCTACTGTTTTAAGCCCTTGATCATAGTTCTGTACCAGGTTTCTGTGGCCGAAGTCATCAACACAAGAACTATTGTGGTTCTCTTCCTCCACACAAGTCTATGTTCACCACTGAAGCACCAGTGCAAATACTTGTTACAAAGAATGGTAAAGAATTCTCCTAAATTTTCCTTTCACTCTCTCTCCCTCACTTGTACAAAGAATACCACATTTTTTTAAAGAAGAAAAGCCACGCCAGAAAAACCTGCGTTGAAAAAGATAGAAACCTTCCAACAAATTAACCAACTGTGTCCCTTTTGCAACTTCATCAAGCAGCTGAAAATTTAATCTAGCATTGCTTTATTTAAAAAAAAAAACCATCAGGCATTGATATTTTTTGAAGAATATTTAACCCTATATTTAATAATAAAACGTACAACATTTTCCTTATAAATAACTCTAGAAGAGTGAAAATTTTACTTGATTGAGCTCTGAAAAACAAAAACATGGGTAGATCTTAGCCTTAACAAGCCTGATGCAGTTCTAGGTCCTTGCCCAATACAACTGGCCAAACTCACACGCTCCAGAGCCTGATGCACGCTCCAAACTCACACAATTCAACCACAATCGTCCGGTCCGGTACACTGGGCCGGATTTTGTCTGGAGCCTGCCCCATTTTCAGTTTGAGCCGTCGAGGCCATCCTTGATAGCACCGATCCTGACGATGTCCTGCTCTACTTCCTGACCCATGAAGCTTAAAATCTTCTGCAGTAATCTTGAACACCTTGGACGAGCCCGAAGGCCCAGTGCTCAACTACATATCCAACCTGGCCCAACAATGTTTACACAATCGGCCCTCTTTCCTAGTGCGGCAAGCCAACCTCTTCTAGCTTTCTAGCCGAGACCCTCGGTTCCAGCTTATGGCGGGGAAGATTCTGAACAAATATATATATATGGCTAATTCTTGTGTGCGCCAGGCGCTAAAAAAAACGTGCATGTACTAATGAAACTCATTTTACACGAAATAGCACCGTTTTACTTTCTTTTTTTATTTTATTTTTCTCCCTTATGAATAGTACTTTTTCAGTTTTTCCTAACACTTATTTTACTCCACAACATAATAAATTGATTTTTAACTCTTTATATACAATTGGCCTTTTCTTTTATTTTTTTTACGAATATCGTGAATGTTTTACTACATAAGTATATTGATATTGAACATGTTTCTCCAGTATTACTTTTGTTGAAATTTTATATAAAAATATAGAGGATTTGTAGGCTTTAAATAATGATAATGATATATATGAATGGAAGATACAAAATTATGAAAAAAAAATGATTAAATGGAATTTGATGTGATTTGATCCGGATTAAATGAAGTCTAATATAACCGTGAATACCCAATATATTCAACAAATAAAAAATTAATTATTTTTTTACCTGAAACTTTAACATTTAGCAAATATTGTTAATACATCTCAAATATATTTTATGATGTTGTGTAGTGAGAATTTAAATAAGGATGACAAGTTAAATTAAATGCCAAGAGATTACAATAGAGAAAAACTCTTCAATCTCATTTTTGGAACAATTAAAAAAAAGATCCATTCTTTTAGGTAGGTATGTAGTACATTTTATTAGTATGCTATCTGAGTGATTTTTTTTAAATTATTTATATGGCTGTATAATGTTTGTATAATTAAATAAAGGTTCAATCTTTATTTGTCGTGGATGAAAAAAAAACAGTGCATTCTTTAAGAATAAACACTTAAGTAACAAAAAATAAACATGTAAAAGAAAGAACAAACATTTCTTTCTAAAAGAACAAGGATGCCCTTCTAAAAGAATAAACATATCCTTCTAAAAGAACAAACATCAGAAGACAAAAAACAAGAAGTTTACAGAAATAGGATCATGTATAAAAACAAACAGCATCTTATATAAAAACAAACACTTAAGTGGCAAAAAATAAACATGTAAAAGAAAAAAAAGCAAATATTATCTTCTAAAAGAACAAAGATGACTTTCTAAAAGAACAAACATATCATTCTGAAATAACAAACACTAGAAGATAAAAGAACAAGAAGTTTACAAAAAAAGAGTCATGTATAAGAAAAAACAGTGCATTCTATAAGAACAAACACTTAAGTAACAAAAAATAAACATGTAAAAGAAAGAACAAACATTTTTTTATAAAAGAACAAATATGCCCTTCTAAAAGAACAAAGATGCCCTTTTAAAGGAACAAATGCAAGAAGATAAAAACCAAGAAGTTTACAGAAATAGGGCTATGTATAAGATCAAATAGTGTCTTCTATAAGAACAAACACTTAAATGAAAAAAAAATATCATGTAAAAGAAAGAAAGATAAACATTGTTTTCTAAAAGAACAAGGATGCCCTTATAAAAGAAAAAACATATCATTCTGAAAGAACAAATACTAAAAGATAAAAAATAATAATTTACAAAAACATGGTCATGTATAAAAACAAGTAGTGCATTCTATAAGAACAAACACTTAAGTAATAAAAAATAAACATGTAAAAGAAAGAACAAACATTTCCTTCTAAAAGAACAAGGATGCCCTTCTAAAATAATAATAATGTCATTCTAAAAGAACAAACATATCCTTCTGAAAGAACAAAAAACCAAGAAGTTTATAGAAATAATGTCATATATAAGAACAAACAGTGTATTCTATAATAACGAATACTTAAGTAACAAAAAATAAAAATGTAAAAAAAAAAATATTGCCTTCTAAAACAACAAAGATGCCCTTCAAAAAGAACGAACATATCATTTTGAAAGAATAAACACCAGAAAACAAAAGAACAAGAAGTTTACAGAAACATGGTCATGTATAAGAATAAATACTTAAATAAGAAAAGGTAAACATGTAAAATAAAGAACAAACATTGCCTTCTAAAAGAATAAAAATGTTCTTCTAAAAGAACAAACACATCCTTCTGAAAGAACAAACACCAGAAGATAAAAGAACAATAAGTTTACAGAAACAGGGTCATGTATAAGAACAAATAGTGCATTCTATAAAAATAAATACTTAAGTAACAAAAAATAAACATGTAAAAGAAAGAACAAACATTTCCTTCTAAAAGAATAAAGATATCCTTATAAAAGAACAAACATATCCTTCTAAAAGAACAAACACCAGAAGACAAAAGCACAAGAAGTTTATAGAAATAGGGTCATGTATAAGAACAAACAGTGTCTTCTATCCAAAGAACAAGCATAAATTGGTAAAAGAACAAACAATTATTGATAAAGGAATAAATGCATAATAATAAAAAAATGAAAAGCTAGTTTATCTAAAGAATAAGTAAGAATTGATAAAAGAACAAATGACTACTAGTAAAAGAACAAATAATTACTAATAAAAGAATAAGAAACTAATTTATCTAAAGAAAAAATATAAATTGATAAAATAAAAAGTAACTACTAATAAAAGAACAAACAGTATTTAAAAAGTAAATAAGAATTGATAACAAAACAAATAACAAGTAAAAAAAGCAAACAACTATTGATAAAAGAACAAATAACAAATAATAAAAGAATTGGTAGCTAGTTCCTTTAAAGAACAAACAGAAATTGATAAAAAAAGCATACAATTATTGATAAAATAATAAATAAATACTAATAAAAGAATATACAAAACTAGTTTATTTAAAGAACAAACAGAAATAGATAAAAGAACAAACAACTACTAGTAAAAGAAAAAATAACTACTGATAAAAGAACAAATAACCATTAATAAAATAGCAAACAACTACTAATAAAAGAACAAATAATAATTAATAAAATAATAATGCTCCACTATTATTTTCTTTAATACCAACTTCTTATTTATTTTTTATCCATTTTTTGTTTTTTTATTAGTTAAAAAAATTTGAAATAAAAATAAATAAATAATATTTTAAAAAATAATATTAAAAATAAATAGTGAAAAAACTAAGAAGAAAAGATAGACAAATTAAAAAGAAAAACCAAAATATAAATTGAAAAAATGAGAGGAAAAAATAAAACTAGAAAATGAAAATAAAAAGTGAAACTGGACAAAGAAAATAAAAAATAAAAAAAGATAAATAAAATAAAAAGACAAAAAATAAGTAAAAATGAGGAACAAAATAAGCAAAGAAGTATTGCAATTGCCGGAGGGGTTGTCAGAAAACCCTGTGTGTCCCACCCTTTCCCCAATAGGATGCACACTGCCAGGCCAAATCCGTATGCTTGTGTGAATTGAAAATTTCTTTTGTGGGGTTCAAAATGACAACTTTTAAATTCTTCAGGGATGGCATACAGTGTAAGCCCGGCTTAAGTAAGATGGACTCTTTTATAAAACCCTAGCCCCAAGCTCTGCTCCGATCAAAATAAGGCATATAGCTAGTGTTTCTTTATACCCAAGTAAAGAAATCGAGAACCCCAAATTTCTGCAATATGTCGCCGTCTGTTGCTCCGAAGAAAGGAAAGATGACGAAAGGCCGGCAGAAGATCCCGATCCAGAAAGTGGAGAAGGAGAGCAAAAGGCAAGTCACCTTCTCCAAGCGCAGGCAGGGCCTATTCAACAAAGCCAGCGAGCTCTGCGTGAGGTGCGGCGCCAGAATTGGAATCATTGTCTTCTCCCAGAAAGACAGGATCTTCTGCTTCGGCCACCCCGACGTCGACACCGTCGTCGCCAGCTACCTCACCGGCCTAACCCCTTCCAGTTCCATGCCGCCGGAAATCCCCCAGTTCAACCAAAACTATGCAGCAGCGTCGGAGGAGCTGAAGATGGAGAAGAAGCGAGCGCAGGAGATTTCTAGAGCGGGGGAGGATGGGGGACTGGGCAGTTGCTGGTGGGACGAGCCGGTTGACGCGATGGGGTTGGAAGAGCTTGGGGAGTTCGTGAAGGCCCTGGAGGAGTTGAGACAGAATGTGAGGAACAGATTCGATGAGTTAGTGGCGGAGCAGAAGCCGTTGGTTGTTGCTAGTAATTCTTACCACGGAGGTTTGGGTGGCGGCGCCACGGAAGAGGGTAGTTGCTTTGCCCTTGGATTTGAAGGTAGCAGCTCTGCCGCCAGCTGTTTACTAGATTATGGATATAGTATGTAAGACTGAGTTTTGAATATACTTAATTACTACCACTTATATATTACCACAGTTACTTTTTCTTGATTAGTAGCATAACATTAATAAACCCAGGAAGTTGATTAATTCAGTCAACGTACAATAAATCACATCTTCTTACATGTCATTAGCATAATTGTTCAAGTTAAAGATCAGGTCATTAATTATTGAAGTTTATCAGGCCATTGATGCACAATGTGGCTCTAGTCTCTGGTATTTATAGACTGCAAATTTCTGGATTAAAAATTTAATTAAGCTTGCTGGTCTACTTGGCTGAGTTGGTTAGGATCTATACTATAGTATGTGTCTGCAGATCATGCAATTGCTTCACTACTAAAAAAACGGAATTTACCAACTGCCATTTACCAACGTGCAGCAGTTGGTAAATCAATTTACCAACTGTTGCACGTTGGTAAATGGCCGTTGGTATTCGATACGTTGGAAAATTTTTTACCAACCCGCAACTAATAACACGTTGGTAAATTCCAACGTGTACACGTTGGTAAAATACACATTGGTAATTACCAACGGTCATTTAAAGGACTCGGTTTCCATCGCGTAGTTATATTTACCAACTGCTACACGTTGGTAAATTACCAACTGCTGCGCGTTGGTAAATTACCAACGGTTGACAGTTGGTAACTTACCAACTGCTGCACGTTGGTAAATGGGTTACCAACTGCTGGCAGTTGGTAAATTGGCAGTTGGTAATTACCAACTGGCGGAAGTTGGTAACGGTACTGTTATAAAGCCGTTGGTACTGACCCTTCGCGGAAGTTGGTTTGTTTCACATTTGCGCGTTCGTTATGTATATTAAACGTTCCAGGTTTCGGTTGTTTCGTATTTTTCCCCATTCAAAAGTAAATTACCAATTCAAAAGTACGCCCGGCTTTACTCAGCAATAAACATTACACAACTATGCCAACGTAATTGAAATAAAATATTCTCAACTACAGCATAATTAAAGCAATAACAGATATGGCTGAAAGAAAACATTCAACATTCAACGGCTTACACATTTCATAAATATCAAGTCAGTCTGATTTAGGTCTAAAAATAATTATGTGTTCATGCTCTAATACAATAACTGCAGAAATGCGCTAACCTGTTGATGACGCCCATCACGGAGTCCCGACTATCTCCTCATCCTCTGACTCCGAGTCATCAGGATAATGTGGAACTGGTTGTGCCGGCGGGCATGGAAGGTTTAGCGAACGACAAATAATCTCCAACTGAGCCCGATTCGCCTCCAATGTGGCTCTCTGTCTCCTCTTAATTCTCTCGAGCTTCATCTCGTACTCCGCATCCCTTCGCGCATTTTCCTCTGCCATCATCTTTTGTACTTGCTCGTTGAATTACGGTGTCTGTGTGATGTCGATAAGCGGGATGACAGCTGGCTGTCGATAGGCGGGATGGCACCAGTGATTTACGATTGTGAACCAGTTCGTTTTGATGAAAGAAAAATGTCCGGAAAATTTGAAGCATTTTTGCTTAGCAGAGCTCCAATTGAATCCCCCTAGGCCTCAGTTTCTATTATACTAACCTGCAGATGTCGAGGTGCTTCAAATTCGGGGAGGAAGACTTCTAAACTGAGGTTTGAAGCTTGGAACAAGTTATATATGATCCAAAGAGGGATTCTGCAAACTTTGACTAAATTTAGAGCATTAAAACTCAAGAAGACACTTTGAGTTCCAATTTTCTGTTAATACTACCTGCAGAAAAAGAAAATATTCAAAATATTTAAAGGAGACATCCAAATTGGAGTTTTTGAGTTGGCGCAGGTTTATTGTATTCTAAGAGAGGTGACTGCAAGATTTTGTGCCATGGGGGGGGGGGGAGGGGGGGGGGCGGGGGGTTGAAACACTGGAACTCAAGATGGTCTCTTAAAATCAAGATTTCTACTAAGACAGTCTACGGAACTAGATGTTCTTCAAACATTGGGTTGTAAGCTTCTAAATTGGGGTTTAAAGGCTAAGACAAGTTTTAAAAGAATAAAATAAGGTCTCTGCAATGTTTGGTTAAGTTTGGAACGCAAGAACTCAAAATGACTGCCTAGTTTCAAGTTTTCTGCCATAACAACCAGCAGAGCTGGAAGAGCTTCAAACTTTGGGAATTTGATCTTTAATTTGAAATTTCATGATTAAGAAAAATTTCCTATAATGAAAAAGAGTTGTATGCAAAATTTGATGCCATTTGGAGTTGCAGCACTCAAAAAGAACCCTGAATTAAAGATGCAAGTTGCTGAAACGTGCATAAGATGGCCTATTGGAGCAAGTTTGACCTATGTTTGACTTCAAGCTAGAAAAAGTGGTTGGAGCTGAGATTTTTCAGTCAGGTGCCATAGGTAAAAACGGACTAATTAAAACTCAATAGAGATGCAAGGAAACTTGGTTTGGTAGGAAAGTGAGGAGGAAACTTATATATTTTGAGGGCCTTATGCTAAATTGAGTGGCCAAACTATGATTTAGGGAATTGAATATGTTTCATTGAATGAGAGAACTGTAACTACAAAGTTTTGCTAAGATATGATATGCAGAGGTTAGTGAATGCACCAAAAGTAAGCATTCTTGCTTAAGCAACCTGCAGAACAAAACATGCTTCAAACTTTGCATAAGGGATATCTAAATTGAATTCTTGGGGCTCAGACAAGTTACTTATGCCTAAAATAGGATTCTTACAAAGTTTGAACCAATTTAGACGAGTAGAACACAAAATCACCCCACAAACTCCTGTTTCCGAAAGCTGTGGCCAGCAGAACTGGTCAAATACCAAATTCTGGTTCTGAAGCCTTGAACTGAGATTTTTGGATTAAAAAATGTTTCATTATGAAAATGAAACCAGACTGGAAATTTTGGCTGAGTTATGAAATGCAGAAGTTGGAAAACTCAGCAAAAACCAGGCTTTTGAACTCATGCAATCTGCAGAATTGATAATGCTTCAATCTTTAGGATTGGATTGGAATTATGGGCTGAAATTTTGAAGTCAAGTTTACCCAAATATTCAGGGCTTTTCTACCAATTTTCACTAAATTTGGGGCGGCGGAACTTAAAATCACCCCCAAGTGAGCTAATCTGCTAACATAACCAGCAGAGACACTTTTGCTTCAAACTTCAGGGAAATGGCCTCAAATTTGGGATTTATGAGTTTGGGAAATTTACATATTGGTAAGAGAAGTTCCTTTCAGTTTTTGGTGGCATTTGGAGCATTGGAACTCAGTATTGCCCTTTGAGTACAAGATAATGCTCAAAGAACCTGCAGGAAAGGAATTACTTCAAATTTTTGGAAGAATACTTATAAATTGATAAATTGGGGCTGAGATAAGTTCATTGTGAGTAAGAGAAGATGAATGGAATGTTTGGTGCTAATTAGAACACTGAAACTCAAGATAACCTTAAAAACCAAGCTAGCAGCTAAGATAACCAACTAAGATACCCTTAAAAATAAGCTTCAAACTCTTAAGAGAAGGCTTCAAATTTGAAAATTTGAAGCTGGAATAAGTGTTGAATGATTATGGATGGTCACTGAAATTTTTTTATGAGTTTGGAGTAGTAAAACTCAAAAATGGCCCTTGTAGTTACTAATGCACATTTGCAAACCTGCTTAGAAGGCTCAATGGAGCAGGTTTGACTTTAGTTGGACTTTGAGGAAGGAGGTAGAATGGCCTAAATGAGATTCTCCAGATTTATTTATGCCTTTAAAATGGATGTGTTCATGACCATAAACCAGAGTTTTGGACTAGAAATTGGACTCTGCTTTTGGCTGCAAATTAAATATAGTATTGCTCTATGAGGTGCATGAGCAATACTCATGGTCTGTGCGCATACTTAGCTACTGTGGATTGGTTTTTAACTGAAGTATTATGGGCTGCAAGGTATAGAAGTGAATGACCAGTAGCATTGCTGAACATTTCTATGGCAGTACCCTTGAAAGATTCAAGGTTTGACTCATCCTTTGGCAATCGACAAAGTGAGTTGGTTGGCTCAGGAAACTTCATATATGAGTCAAGAATAATGGATAAAACTTGTTTAAGACAAGAAATTAGTGCACTAAAGGTTAGACAAGTGAAATGCAGCAAAAACAGTAAGAACTTGAAAGGTTTTTGACCTTGTATTTGAAACCAAAGGAAAACAAAGATAAGAATATACTCGGGGGGGAATAAAAAACAAATACTTCAGATTTAGAAACGCACAAGACATCGCAGCCACAAGTTGTATATAAAATTCACAAAATAGAATTCTTACAGTTGTATCTACTTCCATGGCTCTGGAAACAAATTGCTTAATTCAAATTTGGCAAAGGCCAACAATGGCCTTTTCACAGCTACAAACGAAATAAATCCCTGTGAAAATTTGACCAAACCCAAAAGACGACGCACTAGAAGGGATTAAAAAAAAAGGCATTTACATGTTACTGACGCATAATTTCTTTCAGATGTGGGGAAACCACCCGTGATCTCAACTGAAGCTAAGATCCAGAACATTACGTGAGAAGAAACCGCGATAAAAAACCAGGCAACAAATGCCAATGAGACAGATACCTCCTATCTCTTGCACTCAAGTGCGTTTTCCTTGCAGGAATTCAAGTCTCTTGCAAATAAAAGTATAACCCTTGCTGATGCACATGCAGCTGCTAGTGACAATGTTGCAGTAACCTGCATATTCACAAGTGCAGCGTAGTTCTGTTAGCCTATCTCTTTACAGAAACAAAGCCAACCACACAACACCATATCAAGGAACGCAAAGCAGTTTAGTAGACAGGACATTAGCTTCAAGCCTTCTAAGTTCTCTAAACAAACATAGCTGGCCCAAGCGGAAGTGGATACATTATGCATTAACTTTGAATCCTTTTTTTTGCAGTTACCAGTGGACAAAACTTCAACTTCTATTTGATCTATATGATTTTATCATGAAAACAAAATCACAGACAGTTATAGACGTTAAATTAAGAAAAAAGTTTGACAGAATTATGAAAAATAAGGTTTAAGATATTGAGGAAAAGACAGAAAGTTATGAAAGCTTCAAGAAAATTGCTGCTGATGGTGAAGATGTGTTTCAAGCTAGGAAACATCCGAACAAATACAACAAAACATCAATTACGTCCACCAGAAGTACCACATTAGCCAAACAAAAACTGAACTACCTTTTCTTACCAAAAGCAAAACTAGATTAGTAAATTGCATTCCTTTTCAATCACTAAAAAAAAAAAAAAACGATGGCTCAGCAGCCTGTATGCTGATGTTGTGTGTCAAAGGCTACCTGAATCAATATAAATGCCATTTTCAAAGAGCAGTCTGGAGAGGCGGAAGCAGTTAGAGATGCATCTAGAATTCTGAACATCAAAAGATATGATGTTAGTAGTGTTTAAAACACTGGAAATGCGCATGTCAAAATACAGGGCTTACTGGTACAAAATTTCAGATCGATTTTCAAGGTATGATGTGCGTCTTGATATAGCAACCTGCCAAAGTATAGAATGAGTTGCTATAATAGCTAAGATATTTATCCCCAAACATACAGAGTGCAAAAACATAAACCTCAGTAATTTGTGACCAGCCAGTTAACATATGAAGCTGGGCAGCCTGCTCCTCAAGGTTTTTATTACATCTCCATCCCCATCTCAGCAATTGTTGAATCATCTTTCTGACCTCATTCAGCTCAGCTTCCATGCCAAAGTTGCCCAACTGAGGATAGACAGAGTCAGACTTCTGTAAATGTCAAAACTTGGACAGAATGGTCAGAGCGAATGGTTTTAAGTCTCCAAAGCATTCACTGATTAAAGATATACTTATTAGCTATTGGAATAAACCTGCCAAAGTTTGTCCCTCAGTGCAGCAAGATCAATCAGACGATCACCTCGCTCTGAATAGTAGTAGACGCCTCCCCTTCCAAAAGCTGTAGGATCTCCAAGTATGTCCTCTACCTACAGAAATGATCATTTTCAATTGCACTAATTGTACACAGAATACAAAGTATTGCAGCTGTAAATGAATCTCAGTCTGACCAACTAGAAAGAACAACAGCATGAGGCAGTAAAGCTTTTGTTCCTCATACATAATCCTTAGACAATGATTTACTGTCATTATGGAAAATTTTCAAAATGCCAATGAGACAAAATGCTCTCCAGTAGCGAAGTATATGGTAACATAATGCATCTTGAATGAAATTTTGAAACACATCCTCACCATCAAACACAAAGCTGAAGGAAAAAAAACCCAATTTCTAAAACGAAGAGCAAACGCGAAATCGAGAGGAAGAGATCAGAAATACCAAAAAGTAGTGTACTCAGAGAAGGAACTGGCGGAAATCATGACTCTAATGGATGCAGCCGCAAATGTGCATTGAACAATCCGCAACGCTAACCCACTAAACGAGCCAGGCCTCCCGATCAACTCCTTCATCTTCGTCTGAAGGATTCGAGAAGAAATAATCGGAAGCCGAACAAGTCGTTAGAGCTTCATTTCGATCCGAATAGAAGAAGCCCTAGAATGGAGATCGATTGGGATTCGGAGCTCCGTCGGCGGCGTCGGCGTGATACCACGCTCTGGCAGCTTCTCTCTCCCCCTTCACCTGAAACGCCTGACTGGTGCTGAAGGAGGAAGAAGAAAGATATAAAAAATTAATTACCAACGGCTAGCCGTTGTAAAATGACAAAGTTAAACGCACCGTTTAATTTAAAATATTACCAACGGCTTAGCCGTTGGTAATTTAGCATTTAATAAACGCCCATTTATTGCACCAACGCACGGCAGTTGGAATCTTACCAACGGTCCTGCCCGTTGGAAAAAAAAAATAAATACAAAAAAAAAATAGTTTACTGTTATACCAACGCGTGCACGTTGGAATTGGTACCAACGGTCCTACACGTTGGTAATTAGCCGTTGGTAAAAAATGCGTTGGAAAAGGGGCAAAAGTTAGTAGTGCTTAAATTCTCAAGTGGGGATTGGTTGACAGATTATTATTTCAAACATTGCATAATAAATACAGAACTTTTCTGATTCAAAGGCCCTATGCAATACCTGCGGTTCTGATTCAAAGGCCCTATGCAATACCTGCGGTTCTCAATTCTCTCAAGTTCAACGGCGTTATCTGGTGCTAGACGTACGTGATCATACTTGGGCTTTTCTTTCGGCTCTATTATTTGAAGCCCAGTGAACTTTTTTTCTTTTTATATATTAATAACATTTACCTGTAAGAAGTACTGAAGAACAGCGATAAAATCACACACTAATAAACTGATACATAATTTAGACTAATATACTAACACATACTTGGACTAACAAGGGAAAAAAATCATCACTCAAATTATTATTCATAAATATTTCAACATCTATGCCTCAACTGTTTTTTTGTACCTAGTCAAATCCACAAGCACCAAACGAACCTCTCAAATCTATTTCCTTTCAAGCGTCAAATGAACCAAATGATACTTTTTTTAATAGTAATAAAAGAGTTCTGTGGACAAAGAGAAGAATGAATATATTGTTAAAAAAAATTGTGTATGATTGATCAGATGAAATAATGATAATAAATCAACTGGTTTAACTTGGATTGATAGCTAAGTAGTTGGACACGCATAGAGAAGAGGCGGACAACGATGGGAGTCGTTAGAAAAGAGCGATTAGGGAGGATCGTTCTAAGTATAGTCCGGTTGATTTAGTTGGCCTACTTATGAAAGTAACTATAACTTGGGATCATCCTATTCGTGGTTGGTTTCAAGATTAAATGTCTGTTATCAATAGATTTATTGCCGATTTCCCATGGACTGAACTTGTAGATATTAATTACATGCATTTGGAAAGGAAAAGATTTGTCTCAGTCGGGTCCAAAGGAGAAATAAAAATTGGGTCCATTGAAGAAATGAATGTGCTTGGGAACTGCAAACAATTGCACATTCTCTTCATCTTCAGATTGTGTGCATCATTTGGAGATCTGGGATTAATTTATTCATCGTTCCCAAACAAAATAAACATGAACTTGAGAAGGCCGACATGTGACTATTGTTGAACTAAGCACTTACTGGGGAATTAATTATTATTCCATCAACTTGTTTACTCTAAAGCGTCATTGAATAAGGTCTTCAACAACAAGAGGGCTTATTCTCATTAACAGTTTAGATGGGAGCTTGCTAAGACACGGAGACAGATGGCTTGAAGAAATTAAAAATAAATGAACAAGTCTACGGGGTTTAAGCTTGATATGTTTGCTTGTAAATTAGGGGGAAAAAAGTATTCACTATGTGCTTGCTTGTGCACCAAAAAAGTCTTTGAATTTTAAAATTAATGTTGCGGTTTTGAGCCACTGAAGAATGTTTCTTGTACATCTGTAGTATACATATTTTGAGGATGAACAGGTAAAATTCAAATTGAGTCCCCTAACTTTAAGGATTGTTCTAATGTGATCTCTTAACTCAAATAGTAATTATTAAAGTCCCTTCACTCAACTCATGTATCCTATTCTGGTCCCTACCGTTAGTTAAGGCATTAGTTTGGACGGAAATTGCCTACATGGCACCCCCAACTGCTACGTGGCATTCTTTTTTATAACAATAAGTGACAAGACTAGAAGGATAATAAATCTCATGGTGGAATAGACACAAATGAATAATCTTAATGACCCAAAACATACTTTAACCCAATCTTCTTCTTCTTCCCTAATCTTCTTTGTTGATGAGCAGGACCACACTTCGGGTCAATCTCTAGCCACACCTACTCCTTCTTAGACCACATTCTAGAGTCGTAGGGCCACGTGATCTTGCCCACACGTGAATCGAAAAGCTCCGAATGTCGCGATCTTGACCAACAAGGTCATTGAGGAGGAATGTCAGGGCGTCCCCCACCATTTGCTCGAAATAGCCTATCCCGATTCAAATTTCAACACCGCCGATTTCCGGTGCGAGGCCTCTCTAGCCGTGGAATCAATCCTCGACCAGGGTCACCACCCGATCATCGCCGGAGGCTCCAATTCATACATCGAAGATTTGGTCAACGATGATGTAGAATTCCGATGGAGGTACGAATGCTGGTTCCTCTAGGTCGACGTGTCACTTCTCGTTCTACATTCATTCGTGCCGGAAAGGGTCGACAAAATGGTGGGATCCGGGTTAATCAATGAGGCCCGAAAATTTTTCAACCCAAACACTAATTACTCCAATGGAATCTGGCAAGCAATCGAACTAGCCAAATTGGACCCATATTTCTGATCAAAATCCATCGTCGCTGACTCGACTCGGAAAAAACTTTTGGAACAAGTGATCGAGAAGATTGAGGAGAACACATGTTCACTAGCTCACCGGCAGCTATAGAAGATCCACCAACTTTACAATCAATGGAAATGGAAAATGCATCGAATCGACGCCACTGAAGTGTTCCTAAAGTGCAGCGAGGAGGCTGAAAAAGTGTGGGAGAGGCTCGTGGCTACGCCGAGCTCCTTGATTGTGGAAGAATTCCTATAGAAAGATCAAATACCGAGCCTCATCTCGGCGGCTGCCCCTACCGTGATCGCTGCCTCCGCAGGACCATCCGTACCAATTATCGCTGTGGTGGCCGCAACCCGCCGAAGGTTGAGCCCAATAATCTTTTGGATGAACCTGGCAGTGACATGTTAAAGGCAGGCAAGCTGGATTTCAACATTACGTGGTCAAGTACGTTTTAAGTCCTTAGGATTATTCATGTGTGTCTATTCTACCTTAAGATTTATTATTCTTCCAGTTTTCTCACTTATTATTATAAAATAGGATGCCACATGGCAGTTGAGGGTGTCACGTAGGCAATTTCCATCTAAACTAACGTCTTAACTAACTGTAGGGACCAAAATTGAGCATGCAAGTTGAGTTAGCAGGCTTTAAAAGTCAC
Organism: Aquilaria sinensis; assembly: GCA_005392925.1. Classification (NCBI taxonomy): domain Eukaryota; kingdom Viridiplantae; phylum Streptophyta; class Magnoliopsida; order Malvales; family Thymelaeaceae; genus Aquilaria; species Aquilaria sinensis. The sequence goes on along the minus strand of SMDT01002653.1, from coordinate 37,546 downwards.
TTTTTGAGTTAACAGACCACATTAGGACGACCCTTAAAGTTAGGGGACTATGACTAAATTTGGATTTTACTCGAGGATGAACAGAAAGAAACAACAAATCTTTCGAAAGTTCAGTTTGAAATCAGTGGCGAATCTAGGATTTTTATAAAAGAGAGTCCAAATACATATATAATTCTTAATTTCTAACATTAAATTATGAAACTTATAAATTTTCATATACTATAATGTAATGAAGAAAAAAATTAGAAGAAAATGTGAAAAAAGATCTAATTTATCTTTTTTTTTTTTTTCTATCGTGGATCAAACTACTAGAAAAAAATATATATAAACTATGAAGAATATAAGTGAAATATTCATGTTGTATATAATGTAAAAGACAAAAAATCTTTTTTTAGCTATTATATATATGTCAGAGAAAAAGAGTGTCAAAAAAAGTTTCAGACCTAGATAGGAAATGTGTGAAAGTTAAAGGATCAATATAGAGCTTTTTTCATTATCCTTTTTTTTTTTTTTTGTGAAACATACAAACATCCATTATCCTAATTGTCAGCAGAATGAAGAAACTGACTTATTTTTTATCTTTATTAAGATAAGAGAGGCATATTATTTTGCTCCAGTGAATGTTATAAAAATTATGGGAGTCTATTAAAAAATTTAAATGATCTAATTACTTAATTATATTATCTTATTAATGTTTTTCTTGGGAAAGGAGGGTTCATGGACCCCCATAATTTCTATATGGATCCATCTCTGTTTCAAATTTATAGCCAAATGCCAATAATCCCCTTCCCGAAGCCTTTGTAATATATTTTATTTTGAGTAATTTCAAATTTTTGCAATATTTTTGTATTTTAGTAAATTATTTTAGCATATTACCCTTTAATTATCATTTTAATATTCAATTTTTCAATTTTCTAGATTTATGTGCAGAAAATTAAGAAAAACTAAAAATAATACATAAATTTATTCCTTTTTCTCATTCTCAATATTAAACCAAATAGCTGAAAGCTTTTCATTTTTGGTAATCAAAATAAAATACAAGAGGGAATTAAGTAAGAGTAAAGGATGCAAGTTGGTGGGCGAGCAGCACTTCCCATCTTTGCATGACGAGGATCAAACAATGCTAGGAGGAGTCCAGGACATCCTTGAGTGGGTGAATAAGATGGAGAAAATTTGTGTTAAGGGATAATGTGCCTGAGTGCCTATAACACCTGCGAATGATTAATAAAAATAGTTACCGATTAAGGACCTTGAGCAGACGTAAAAGAAATTGCTTTATAAATGACATAGAGTTCAACTTCAAATGTAGATTTACACTGAGGAAGGGGAGAGCCATGACGGTGTCTTGAAGGGGCGTTGATACGTAGCCAAACCCAAGCAGTCGTACACATCCCCATTGAACTCCGCTAGGTGCCATCAATGACATAGATTTCTGGATGACAAAGCATGCTCTAATTCTGACTATGACCCCAAGAACATGACATAAGGTAAGACAGGGATCAAATGGAAAGTAGGGAAACGTTTATGGAAATCATTGGCCATAGATAGCAATAGTTAGAGACCATCCCTTTTGGAGATTAAAGATGGAACATGAAACATAACATCCCTGAAGGTGCAGTCATTGTGACCAATTCAAATAGTTTAGAAAGTGGTTATAAGAAAATGAAACCAGCCCAATAAGTAGTGCTTTTGGTGATTTAGAAGAGAAACTAGTCACTGTTGAAATAAAGCATAATTTGTAGGTGAAGGATGACAACAAAAATTACCCCAGATGTCCTATGAGCCTAAATGTTCTTAAATGAAGTCAAACTTTATATCTGACAAGAACTGACATCAAGGGCAAAAAGGGCTTCTAAAGCCACCATGGGTAGCAAGATTTGCCCTTAGTAGCAATACTTTAGAGAGACATTTCCATATAAAAATTTAAAATTTTTAGGGAAGTTGGGAAGTCCAAATAGCCTTAAGGATAACAAGAAATCTAGGTATGGCGGACCATAGAAGGAGTTATCGGCAGGAGTTAACAAAGCGGCTAACTTTCTTTACAACTTAAGATTATAACTTTGCTTCACAATGAAGGAGCTTGAAGCATTGCTTAACTGAGCAATACAATCCCATGCCTTTAGAAGGTATGAACGATAGTTCTACAGAATAAGGTCAACAATTTGCGAAGAAAACAGATGTTGGTGAATATAGTGGTTTTAACAATGCCCTTGCGAATCACATAGGCCTAGGACTCAAAGATTGGGATATTTGTAGGCACTCCCTGCAAGGGAGCATAGATAAGAAGGGGTAATAACAGGGAGCCATGCATCCGCCAAACCCATATTGTAGACGCATCCCCTACAGAGCATTGAATATGGTTCTACAATAACCTTCGACCATATAGAAGACTTCTGCAAATTGTAGTAACATTTTCTGAAGTCTTTGTTGTCCAAACCAAGTGGTTGCGCCCATATTTGGCCATGATGACCCAATAAACCAAGGTGTTGTGGTTTCTTATCTGTTCTTGATCTTAAGATTAGGAACTAGATCTAAATTTTCTGCTGTGGATGAAGAAGGCTTGATCTAAAAACTTTTCTTTACCATTTAGAACTTGGTTTTCATTTGAATTAATTGTTTTCAAACTTCATTTTTACATTTGTTTTCCTTTTCAATTTGATGGCTTGGTTCAAGTTTCCTATTAGTTGTTGCCTCTTTGTTCAATTTGAATGCATGGTTCAAATTAATTGGTTTTGAACTTTTTGGATGTCAATTGAGTAAGGAGCAACAAAGGTGGGCGTGCAAGTGGCCAAAAAGCAGGGCAAGCAGTACTACATGGTTTAATGGTATAGTGCATAAATTTTGTGTTCCTTGATGGGTGGTTTCAATCTTGTTGAAAGCAGGTCAAAATGTTTGACCCTAATAACATGTTAACATGAATATATACATTAACCCTTCCCAGTTTGTTTTAGTTTAACATGTGGCCTTTAGCATGCTATTGAAGATTCATTTGCCTAAGAAATATTTAATACTCCTACAATTTGTCATATTAACGGTTATGCCATTGGTCAAACTTAACATGTCCTTCCACATCTTCCACTTTTTCCGCCGCCTCTTCTTTACTCGATCATCGTCAATTTGGTGGGAACATTTCATGCCATGACCAATGGGTTGTTTTTGCTAGTCAAATCGAGGCAAATGTTGGGGATTTTTATTCCCGCTAAAATGAAATTTACAAGAGATTTAGAATTCATATGATGGATGGAACTTCATTCGCTAGATCAGAATCAAAATTAAGGACTCGGAATTGATCAAGTATGATTTCATTGAATTTGAACAGGTGGGCTAACACTTGGAATGCATAATTTTTCTTTTCATTTCATGAAACATAACAGTTCGTATGATCAGATTAAAACATGTGTTCCGACAGTTCAAACACTCACACACTAAAAAAGACAAAATGGTTTGCATTGACCCAATAGGAACATTCCACACCGTGATTGAGAACCAAGCTCCGTTACGCATCATACAGCAACTCAAAAAGATGATGAGGTTAATGTGTTGGCGATTCCTAGAATCTCCAATTGGAACTCCTTCTTGCCTCACTCTACCTTACCATTGATTTGAGTGACAACAACTAAGGCTCCCTGGCTGGGGGAAGTTATCAAAATTGACCTCTTGGTAAGCAAGTTTGGTGTTGTCTTCGGCAATCATAGCGATGGCAAAGTAAGAGGATGTTAGGTCAGTGAAGATGACAGTAAGTGTAGTCCAGAGATCAATCTTAAGTGAAAAGGGTAGGCATGGTGAGTAAGGTTGGATATTCTTATAAATATGGATAACTTTAGAAACTTTTGAAATTTGTTTGAGAGTGTTTCAATAAATAACACATTAACTCAAGTGTGTTAACCCCAAAGGAACAGGCAATACATACGTGTAAAATTGCTTAATCAACTTGTGACTTGAAACTCTAGTTTCAATTCTTCTTTTATCTTCACCTCTCATATGACCACCAAAAAAGAGTACCTCTACACACACATATTACTCATTCGAATGAGTAATAGTTCATTTTATTGTCACATTGTTCCCTTTTTAATATCTCAAATACTGTTATATTTTGTTACAAAATAATAGTTCATTTTATTTACATAAAAAAATTATACAAAAAATCTACGTGATTTGAAAAGAGTTTTTCATAAAAATTCAGAATGAAATAACATGTATCAATATAAAAAAAATAAAATCAATTTAAACTCGGTGAAAAAGTTAATTTTTTAAAAAATTAAAAAAATTGGGATAGATATGTACTATAGAGATGCACCAAACTGTACACACGCAATAGATGATGTTATATACTATACATGTCCTGATTTCGTTGAACCATATACTATTGACAATAATTAATATATAATTTTTTAACTTAAATATTGTAGTATATAAATGTAAAATTTTTATTCAATAATAGGCACTCATAATTTCTAAATATAATATTTCTATGTAAAATAATAATAATAATAATATAAATAAATTTATATCAACCTTAGTATGTGAAATTGTGAAGGTGTACATGAGTACGAGGAGACTAATTTGTACTAGTAGTTTAATGAGTACGTAGATCCATTCTGACTTTAAAAAAAAAAAAATTGAGTACGTAGATCTGTTTGGCCATACTTGGCACGGTGGCATTTTAAACCCTATACCCAATATTACGAAAAATTGGGTTCTTGGTCTGTCACCTATAATTCTTATGTCTTTCTTGATTCTAACCTGGAAATTGCTCGTAGTAGGTTCTTCATCCGCAAAAAAATGTTTTATTTTCGTCCTTTTCTTAATAGGAAGTGTTAATTTTGATGTAAAGTGCCAAATCACCATAAAATTTTAGCGCTAATAATACATTTGGAGCTCAGTGTTACTTTCTATTCTAATTGAGACATTAATTTCTATTTCATCTCACTAAAATTCATATTTTCAGTAGAAAAAAATTCTTATTTTAGACTTTAATTGAACCATTAATTCAATGATAAAAATATGGCAGTTCATCTCTAACATTTCACAAATTATAATAAGCTTTAAAAAAATCAATAAATACAAATAATGTTTACTTTTTATAGGTGTCAAAGATAAATAAAATGATGAAGTAAATGTATTACGAAAAAGGTTGATTAAATAAAAAAAATTATGTATGAGTAATTGTTTAATTAACCTTATTTGATTAATTGATACTTATTTTCTCAATAAGAGCTAATTGTTATAATTAAAGAACAGAGCAGAAAAAAATGGAGAAAAACTTGTTTTAACTGTTAAAAAATTTACAATTGCCTTTGAAATATTAAAAAATTTTCATCTTATGATCCAACCACTGTCTTCATGCCTATAATCTGCCACACTCTTGTCCTTCTCTTCTGCCACCGCCAAGCATGCAAGCCACAAGAAAATATTAGGTATGTTTTGCGGAGTATGAAGTAAAGAACAATAAAGTTTTTGAGCTTTCAAGAACCCTGACCATGATTTGGTGAAAATAAAAGTGTTTAAGGCGGAATTAGGGAGTAGAAGTTGCAGTATGAGGATCGTGGCCCTCCAATGAAGTTCCATTCACCAGCCATCGCTCGCTCCGCCGCTACAGGGAATCACAAGATGGTGGTTCGCACAACGGGTCATGGTGATGACAACTTTGGGGCTGCCAATCCTCAAGTTGCCACTTTGCTCCAACCAGTGGTGGCCCATGATACCGGAGGAGCTAAAAAGTGAGAGAAATGAAGATGGCGGCTATATGGACAAATGGGGAAGTTTCAGCATTTATGTTGCAGAGATCAAGTTTCCAAGGGTTGAAAATGTGGTTTCTCTATTTCTTTCTAGAATTTCTTTTTACTATGCTTATTAACCCTTATTGAATAAAAATTTATTTGACTAAATAAGTTTCAATTAAAGAATGATCAACAGTAGATTTTTTTTCTTTGTTACTGATGGATTATTATGTTCTAGTAAAAATTATTAATTATTAAATAATATTCTCCAATTTATTTATTGAAATAAGAAATTTGTTTACCAAAAGAATTATTTTTATAAACTTAAGCTAAGGTCTCATTTAAGATAAAATAATAGGGTTAAGGATAAAAAGTGTCTTTTTTCCTACAATTTATATTGATGTGGCTTTTTTTGCCACAATTAATTTTTCTGCCGAGAAAATGACGAAAATGAAACTTTTTCCTTTTGCGGATTAGGGGGCCAGGGGCCTAATACGAGCAACTTTCAGGTTAGGAGCTAGAATGGAACAATACTAAAATTAGGAACCCGGGATTCAATTTACCCCTTAATATACCTGCCTCTCCCAGGTTCGGTACTATTTTCACTTTCTACCCTCAACTTTGAAAAACTAATCTTAGCCCTAAACATTTTTTTTTTCCACAGCATCTTACGTTAATTTTTTTAATGTTAATTAATATATTCGATATTTATTTTCATATAAAATTCAAACAATGTGATAACGGTTTGATAGTTAATTGACAATAATAATTTGACAATTAATGTAAGGGTTTTTTTATAGTTATCCCTAAATTTTTTGTGATATTATACTTGCCTCCCTGAGGTATGAAAACCTACACTTACCCTCTGCTTTTTTAATACTGTTAGTTAGTCGTTAATTAAAGTTACAACTAGCCTTCTTGAATTTAGTTTGGTTTACAATTACATCTAAAATTTTAGAAATCTACACTTTTTCTTTTACTTTTTTCATATTATCTGACAGCAACTTTAGGAATTTTAATTTAATCTATTTAGTAATTAGGTTATAGTAATATGAAGTTGTCTGATTTTTTCTAATAATTAATTAACATTTAAAAACGTCCTTCATCATAGATTTTCTACTTTATTTGTCATTTTAGATCATTTTAAATTCTTTACACTATTTCATTTTTTTAATAAATTTTATAAAGTAACTTTACAATTATAACTCTCTCATTCCACTCTCTATTCTAGTTTGGCATATCCGTTTATTCTCTGCTTCTCTGATAATTGTTCTGTTCTATTGATGTTCTGTTCGCTGCTTCTCTGATCTTCGTTGGCCACCACAGGGATGGTCGTGAATCCATCTATTTTATTCTCTGCATCTTAGATCTTGTTGCCGCCGGAATGGTTGTAAACCCATTTCCTTGTCTGATCCGAGGTCGTATGTGAAGCAGCATGAATGAAGGCCATTCTCTTGGAGGGAAGGAAATGCGGAGAGGAGATTAGGGCGAGGAGATCGGAGCAATTAGTAGGTCGGGTAGCCAGAATGATGGGCAACAGGTGATCAGATGATCAGTTCGAGATCTGGGTGAGGAGATTGGAGCATCAAGGAGGTTAGGGTGGCAAGAACGATTGGTGACAGCCGAATGGATGATCAGTTCAAGATCGGGGCAAGGAGATCACGGCGTCGATGAGGTTGGGACGCGGGCGGTGGGAACGATGGTGACAGATGATCGGGCAGTGAGTTCAAAATTGGAGGAAATTAAAAGTTCGAGGCAGATGGACGAGAAGGAATGAGGTGATGGAGGCAGTGGCGAAGCTACGCTTTGGGGGGGCGGGAATTTTGAAAAAACGTAAATATAGGGTAATAATTTGATGATTTTGTCAAAAATTAAGGATTGCGTGTGCATTTTGTCCCCCCCCCCAAATATTGTGAAAAATATAAAGATGGGGGGCAATAAGGTAGGTTCTGAAGAAACAAGAAGTTTACAAAAACCGAGTCATCTATAAGAACAAACAGTGCATTCTATAAGAACAAACACTTAAGTAAAAAAAAATAAATATGTAAAAGAAAGAACAAACATTTCCTTCTAAAAGAACAAATATGCCATTCTAAAAGAACAAAGATGCTCTTCTAAAAGAACAAACACAAGAAGATAAAAACCAAGAAGTTTATAGAAATAGGGTCATGTATAAGAACAAATAGTGTCTTCTATAAGAACAAACACTTAAATGAAAAAAAAATATCATGTAAAAGAAAGAAAGACAAATATTGTTTTCTAAAAGAACAAGGATGCCCTTATAAAAGAACAAACATATCATTTTGAAAGAACAAACACTAAAAGATAAAAGAACAATAATTTACAAAAACAGGGTAATGTATAAAAACAAATAGTGCATTCTATAAGAACAAATACTTAAGTAATAAAAAATAAATATGCAAAAGAAAGAACAAACATTTCCTTCTAAAAGAACAAGGATGCCCTTCTAAAATAATAATGATGTCCTTCTAAAAAAACAAACATATCCTTCTGAAAGAACAAAAAACCAAGAAGTTTATAGAAATAATGTCATATATAAGAACAAACAGTGCATTCTATAAGAACAAATACTTAAGTAACAAAAAATAAAAATGTAAAAAATAAATAAATATTGCTTTCTAAAACAACAAAGATGCCCTTAAAAAAGAACGAACATATCATTTTGAAAGAATAAACACCAGAAAACAAAAGAACAAGAAGTTTACAGAAACATGGTCATGTATAAGAATAAATACTTAAATAAGAAAAGGTAAACATGTAAAATAAAGAACAAACATTGCCTTCTAAAAGAACAAACACATCCTTCTTAAAGAACAAACACCAGAAGATAAAAGAACAATAAATTTACAGAAACAGGGTCATGTATAAGAACAAATAGTGCATTCTATAAAAATAAATACTTAAGTAACAAAAAATAAACATGTAAAAGAAAGAACAAACATTTCCTTCTAAAAGAAAAAAGATATCCTTATAAAAGAACAAATACCAGAAGACAAAAGCACAAGAAGTTTATAGAAATAGGGTCATGTATAAGAACAAACAGTATCTTCTATCCAAATAACAAGCATAAATTGATAAAAGAACAAACAATTACTGATAAAGGAATAAATACATAATAATAAAAAAATGAAAAGCTAGTTTATCTAAAGAATAAGTAAGAATTGATAAAAGAACAAATGACTACTAGTAAAAGAACAAATAATTACTAATAAAAGAATAAGGAACTAATTTATCTAAAGAAAAAATATAAATTGATAAAATAAAAATTAACTACTAATAAAAGAACAAACAGTATTTAAAAAGTAAACAAGAATTGATAACAGAACAAATAACAAGTAAAAAAAGCAAACAACTACTGATAAAAGAACAAATAACAAATAATAAAAGAATTGGTAGCTAGTTCCTTTAAAGAACAAACAGAAATTGATAAAAAAGCATACAATTATTGATAAAATAATAAATAACTACTAATAAAAGAATATACAACTAGTTTATTTAAAGAACAAGCAGAAATAGATAAAAGAACAAACAACTACTAGTAAAAGAAAAAATAACTACTGATAAAAGAACAAATAACCATTAATAAAATAGCAAACAACTACTAATAAAAGAACAAATAATAATTAATAAAATAATAATGCTCCACTATTATTTTCTTTAATACCAACTTCTTATTTATTTTTTATCCATTTTTTTTGTTTTTTTATTAGTTAAAAAAAATTTGAAATAAAAATAAATAAATAATATTTTTTAAAAAATAATATTAAAAATAAATAGTGAAAAAACTAAGAAGAAAATATAGACAAATTAAAAAGAAAAACCAAAATATAAATTGAAAAAATGAGAGGAAAAAATAAAACTAGAAAATGAAAATAAAAAGTGAAACTGGACAAAGAAAATAAAAAATAAAACAAGATAAATAAAATAAAAAGACAAAAAATAAGTAAAAATGAGGAACAAAATAAGCAAAGAAGTATTGCAATTGCCGGAGGGGTTGTCAGAGAACCCCGTGCGTCCCACCATTTCCCGAATAGGATGCACACCGCCAGGCCAAATCCATATGCTTGTGTGAATTGAAAATTTCTTTTGTGGGGTTCAAAATGACAACTTTTGAATTCTTCAGGGATGGCATACAGTGTAAGCCCGGCTTAGGTAAGATGGACTCAATCCAAAAAAGACGGAGCACTTGCTTGCACTTGACGGAGCAAAGGAAAGACTTCATCTGTTCAAAGATGACTTACTGGATGAAGGATCTTTTCACCCACTTGTGGAAGGATGTGAAGGTGTTTTTCATACAGCATCTCCAGCTTTCTTTCATCCTCTGACCCGCAGGTAGAACTGATCGATCCAACTGTGAAGGGCACTTTGAATGTTCTTCAAGCATGTTCAAAAGTCCCTTTAATTAGAAGAGTGGTACTTGTTGGATCAAATTGCGTGATAAAGACAAAACAGACGATAGAACAAAAAGGGAATGAACATGAATTGCATCCACTGTCACAACTTTATTGATTGACTGGAACTTAAATAAGAAAAGGTTTACAACTAATTTGCTTAAAACAAGGAAATGCACTCTTATTGAAACTCTGCTACTTAACAGAAAGAAACTTCTAAGCAAGATTCACTAAATCTGCAGCTAAACGGTCTGATCTTCTTCTTCCTTTCGAATCACTCTTCCAACACTCCCCCTTGATTCAAAAGGATTAATTCCAAGTTGAAGTCGAAGAGATTCATGCTTAGCAGGAGTTAAAAGCTTTGGTCAAGAGATCTGCCAGTTGATCTTTAGATGAGCAGAACTTTACATTGACCTCTCCATTTAAGATCAATTATCGAATGAAATGAAAATTTATCTCCACATGCTTAGTTCTCCCATGCATTATTGGATTTTTAGAGATGGCTATAGTAGACTGGTTGTAACAAAAGATCTCAGTAGCTTGCTCTTGATTCTGATCTAAGTCAGACAACATCCTTTTCAACCATATGGCTTGACATGCTGCACTTGTGACTGATATATATTCAGCTTCGGTGGAAGACAAGGAAACTACAGGTTGTTTCTTTGAGCTCCACAAAATCAAGCTAGACCCAACCAAAAAGATATTGCCAGTAGTACTCTTTCGATCATCATTTGATCCTGCCCAATCACTGTCTGAGTAACCTCTGAGCTTAAATTCTGAACTCCTGCTGAACCATAGTCCATGGCCTGTTGTTCCAGCCAAATAGCGAAGGATTCTTATTGCAGCTCCTAGATGATGCTTACTTGGTTTGTGCATAAATCTGGATACTAATCCAACTGAGAAACTGATATCTGGCTGAGTGTGAGTGAGATACATCAGTCTTCCCACTAAGCTTCTGAATCTTTGTTGGTCGGCTGGTTCTGTCCCATCTTCTAGCTGCAATCTATCGTTGGTGTTCATTGGAGAGGCTACAACTTTGCACTGCTTCATATTGAATTGCTTCAGTATGTCCTCAGTATACTTTTGTTGACATAAGAACACTCCTGTACATGACTGTCGTATTTCCAACCCAAGAAAGTAATGAAGCTCTCCTAGATCAGTCATGTCAAACCTTCTCAACATTGCCACTTTAAAATCTGACACCAACTTCATAGATGTCCCAGTGTATAACATATCATCAACGTATAAGCTCACCACCATAAATGCTTCATTTCCTTGTCTTTTTGTGTAGAGAGTGGGCTCATTTTGACTGCGTTGAAATCCCAATTTAAGAAAGAACATATCTATCTTGCTATACCAGGCCCTTAGAGCCTGTTTCAGTCCATATAGTGCTTTCTTTAGTCTGTAGACTTTGTTTGGCATCTTGGAATTAATGTAGCCTTCTGGTTGGTCAACATATACTTCTTCTTGAAGTTCTCCATTCAAGAATGCAGACTTGATGTCCAGTTGGAATACTCTCCAACCGTGTTGTGCAGCAACTGCTAGTATCACTCTGATTGTCTCAAATCTGGCTACTGGCGAAAACACTTCATTGAAGTCCGCTCCCTGTTGTTGAGCATATCCCTTTGCCACCAATCTAGCTTTGTGCTTCAGAATACTTCCATCTGTATGATATTTGGTTTTGAAGATCCATTTCAGTCCAATGGAACTCTTTCCCTCTAGCAGGTCCACTAGTTCCCACATTTGATTTTCTCTGATGGCACGTATCTCATCATCCATAGCCTCTTGCCATTCTTCCTTCGCTATTGCCTCCTGTGCAGTAACTGGATCCTCCACAAGAAAAGCATAAGAGGCAGCTGAATAGATATCCTTTAATAATTTGAGTTTTACCGGTGGTGACTCCGTCTCTTCGAATTGTTCATCATTTCGAGTTGGTGTTGATAGGTGTGAACTTTCAGGACTTCGTGCTTCTGCTTCTGACTCTGGTTCTTTTCCTTGTTCGATTTGCAGCTGAGGGACTGCTATTCTTTGATCCTCACTATCTTCCCAACTCAGATTTTCTTCAAAAATAACATTCCTACTAACAAAAACTCTTTCTTTGATAGGATCAAATAAACGATAAGCTTTAGTGTTAGTGCAGTAGCAAATAAATATATATTTCTGTGATTTACTCTCAAGCTTATGTCGATCAACTGTCACTAAAGCATAACAGACGCATCCAAATACTTTCAAGTGACTCACACTTGGTTTGATACTTGTCCAGGCTTCAAATGGAGTTTGATCCCATACTGCTTTCGTTGGAGACAGATTTGAAATGTATACTGTGGTTGCAACTCCCTTAGCCCAGAATTTATCTGGTAGTCCTCTTGCTTTCAACATGCAGCGTGCCATTTCAATCAATGTTCAATTTTTCCGTTCAGCTACTCCATTTTGCTCTGGAGTATATGGTGTTGTAAGCTCATGCTTGATTCCATGTTTTTCACAATAGTTTTGGAATTCTGCTGAGAAAAACTCTCCTGCTCTGTCAGTCTTCAAAACTTTGAGAAGTTGACTTGATTGTGTTTCTGCCATAGCTTTGAATTTGGCAAAGTTCTCAAAAGCTTCTGACTTGAACGTCAAGAAAAATACCCAACACATTCGTGAGTAGTCATCAATCAATAACATAAAGTACTTACTTCCACACAGTGAGTCAGTCTTCATTGGTCCACATAAATTTGCATGAACAAGCTCTAGTTTATCTGTTGCTCGTTTTGATTTCCCGACTGGAAATGGTTTCTTGGCTTGCTTGCCAAGTGCACAACTCTCACAGACGTATTTTAGCTGTTTAATTGGTGGTAAGCCAATCACCATGCTCTTATTGCTGAGTAGTTGAAGTCCTCTCATATTTAGGTGGCCATATCGATGATGCCATGTTTCATTGTTAATCTCTTTGTTACTCATGAAACACACTTGTTTAGTATCTGAAAAATCAACAGGAAACATATGATTTGAAGTCATAGAAACTTGCAGCAGAATCTCATTTGAACCTTATCCTTTAACCATGCATGATTTTCTATTAAACTCAACCGAGTGTCCACTTGCAACCAATTGTCCTACACTTATTAGATTATGAGCCAAGGAGGGAACATAGTGAACATCCTTTAACAGTTTTTCCTTTCCATTTATAGTACCAATAATAACTGTACCTTGCCCTTCAACTTGTATTGGTTTGTTATCTCCAACCCTCACCTGCGTTTTCTGGCTTTCATCAAGGCTTTTGAACTTGTCCTTTCTTCTAGTCATGTGGTTTGAGCATGCGTTGTCGAGATACCACACATCAGCACTTGTGTCTTGTGTGTTTACATATGTCATAAATAGGAAGTCCTCTCCTTCATCACTTCTTTTTGCGAATTGTGCTTCAGCAGGTTTAGACCAACAGTCATTCTCAAGATGACCATATTTCTTGCAGTAATTGCATTGAATGTTACTCCACCTGCCTTGACTTCTTCCTCGAAAGCTGCTTCTCCCTCGACCTCTGAGGAAAGAATTGCCTTGCTCCCCCTTCACCTGAAATGCTCTCTCCTCTTCTTTTGCCAGATTTCTGTTAATTTTATCTTCATGTGCTTGAAGAGAACCCATTAGCTCATCAACAGTCATTTTAGAAAGATCTTTTGACTCTTCTATAGCAACTACAACGTGATCAAACTTTGTATGTAAACTTCGTAATACCTTTAGAATCACTGTTTCGTCAGTGATTTGATCACCATATGTTCTCATCTGACTCACATTGGATGATACTCTTGCGAGATACTCCTGAACTGTTTCATTAGCCTTCATATGCAGGTTTTTAAATTCTCGTTTCAAAGACTGTAGCTTTACTAGCATTACTCTGGAGGAGCCTTTGAACTCTTTTTGCAGAATCTCCCAGGCCTGCTTTGCCGTTGTTGCTGCTGATATTCTTGAGAACAAGCTTTCATGCACAGCTTGTTATATAAAGAAGAAAGCTTTTGCGTCCTTCTTCTGATTCTCTCTTAACGTTCCTCCTTCACTGGTTTCTGCAGAGTAACCAGTCTCCACAAATTCCCAGAGATCTTGAGATTTAAATAGAGTTTTCATCTTGATGCTCCAGTACTCATAATTTTCACCTTGGAAAATTGGAATCTGAGGTTGGGAGATGTTGAGTGTTGCTGCATCATTTGCTGTCATGATGGCTGAGTGGATTTTCACACAGGCCTCAAATAAAACCACGCTCTGATAGCACAATATTGGATCAAATTGCGTGATAAAGACAAAACAGAGGATAGAACAAAAAGGGAATGAACATGAATTGCATCCACTGTCACAACTTTATTGATTAACTGGAACTTAAATAAGAAAAGGTTTACAACTAATTTGCTTAAAACAAGGAAATGCACTCCTATTGAAACTCTGCTACTTAACAGAAAGAAACGTCTAAGCAAGATTCACTAAATCTGCAGCTAAACGGTTTGATCTTCTTCTTCCTTTCGAATCACTCTTCCAACAATACTCACATCTTCTATGGCTTCAGTTCTGCTCACTGGGAGACCTCTAACTCCCGATGTGGTAGTTGATGAGACTTGGTCTTCCGATCTTGAAGTTTACAAGAACTCTAAGGTTTGTCCTGCCAATACCATTTCCTCAATTGCTGTATACACTTGTGTCTCAATTAACAAACTTGCTTTTTGTTAGTAACCCTTGTATGTTTCTACCTAACCTTTTTGACAGAGTTGGTATCACCTGTCCAAAACCTTGGCTGAGCAGGCTGCTTGGAATTTCGCCAATGAAAATGGGCTTGATTTGGTCTCCCCACATCCTGCAGTGGTCATAGGTCCTTTTCTGCAGCCATTACTTAATAGCTCAGTGGAGGTGCTTTTGAACATCATAACTGGTACTTTTCTTTCTAAACGCTAAACCAATCTGAGCAAAATTCAACCTTTGTTCCTTTA
This sequence comes from Aquilaria sinensis, assembly GCA_005392925.1. NCBI lineage: Eukaryota > Viridiplantae > Streptophyta > Magnoliopsida > Malvales > Thymelaeaceae > Aquilaria > Aquilaria sinensis. The sequence goes on along the minus strand of SMDT01002653.1, from coordinate 22,468 downwards.
TTAACTTTGTGCGAATTCAAAACCAAATGTTAATAAGCCTAAAATGTCACATATTCACAAGAGTGTTCCAGGCTAATAAGCTTTTGAGGACCCTTCAGCAACTGGGAGATACTGCTTAGTTGGAAGAGCTGTCCATGTCTCTGAGGTTTTGAAGATGCTGAAAAATCTTTATCCTACGCTAGAGTAAGCTCCTAAAGTCATGCCACCATATACTATGACGCAGAGGATGATCAAAGTTATAGGACTTTGGGTTTGTTTCGCTGTTTCCATACGTGGCAGATTGGTGGACAGTATTCCTGTAGAGCCGGTGCGCGGCGTATCAAGGGAGAGGGCTCAAACTTTGGGAATCAACTTCATTCCCTTAGAGGTGAGTGTTAAAGACACCGTCGAAAGCTTGAAGGAGAAGGGCTTCCTTAGTTTATGAGTCATCAAACTTTCACTCTTTTCTACTACTGTGTTCCCTTTCGTCTTCCGTTTGATCAATGGATTAGGTAGAAAATTAGACTCCAGCAAGAGTTTCTTTTCTCTTAGGCCCCATGGCGACAGGAGAGTCATCAACTTCTTTTGGTTTAATGCGCTTCTGCACTTTGGTCTGGTTTGGGCAATGCACAACCGTTTGATGCCACATAATTTGGCCTCTATAATCATGGATACCTTGTCCCCTATATTGAGAACTTTTTTTTTTATTAATAGCTAATTAGGTATCTATTAATTTGATTAGTTAGAAATAAGTTTAACAAAGATAATGTACAAACCACTTTCGATTTTGTTTTTGGTTGCGAAATAAATCATTTTAATATCAGTCTAAGTGAAGGTCTGTTTCGTCAATTAAGTATTTCGTGAGCATGAATTATTACTTTCTCTGTCCCATATTCTTTTCATTATTCACTTTTCAGCAATTAATTTATAATTTTTTATTTTCAGCATTTTAGTATATAGATGAAAAACCTTTATATAAGAATGATAAATCAAGATATATAATTTTTAAATATATTTTTTTAAATTTTTTTTCAAACAAATACTAATATAGATAAATTCAAATTAAACTAAGTGACAAAGTCAAATGATACAAAAAATATGGGACAGAGAGAGTATTTTTTTTTTTCTGAATAAACCACCGGCGTATTAAGCACAGCCAAACAAACCTAAAGTGTTTCGAAACAAGTTAGTAAAGGCCACTTTAACATGAAATGGTGTAATCTCTTCTCAAATATTTTTCATGATAAAATGATCTGATTTAGTGGTGGCCATGATACACCAGCGACCCTATTCAATGAAGCCCCATATTGATCACTTTCTCACCGGACTAGGGTAGAGTCTTTTAAAGTCAGAGTTAATTTGTTTTAATTTAAATTAAATTAATTTAAAATGATATTTTTATTTTTACATTTTTTTTGTATAGAATCAATTTCATTTGAAATTTAATATTATATACATGCAATAATCCCTTGAAAATATAATTTTTATAATTTTATTAAATTTTTACTAATTTTCTTTTGTAATGTCTAAAAAATAGAAAAAATAATACAAATTTAATAACATCATGAAAATGTACTTTCAAATATATTATTACATCTAAATAATATTAGCTTTTAAATGAAATTGGTTTCTAAGTAAAATTGATGTAAAAAGAAAAATAAATCCTTTTAGATTAAGTTGACTCAAGTTTGGGTGTAGTTCAAGTATATTCATTACGGTTCTAATATAAGTTTTATAACTGAATTTCATAAAATTAGTGATTTATTTAATCATTTAAGAAAAGGAACAGTTCTCATCTTCTCAGTAGCATTGATCGATTAAATGTTTAGATGTTCTCAGAATCTCATATGCAAAAATGTTTCATTCTTTTTATTCATGTTCGACTATTTGATTGTCTATATTGTTACACGAATGCATTCGTTATATTGTTCACAAACAAGTTCGTTTAAGATATTCATGACCATGTTAATTCAGCCTACAACATTCATCTAAATTATTGATTATTAATTAATGAAACAAACATTGCTGATCTAAATTATCAAATATTAATTAATGAGACGAATGAAGACAAACATTGCCCAAAAAATGATAAATATGTTGAAATATATAAAAAAAAATTAAGAATTGACGAATATAATGGGGCAGGTGAGTATAATGCCAGAACAAAGGGATCATCCTGGGAATAAGTTTGAAAGGCCAGTACCAAACGATCTTCTTCATCTTTAGAATATGCATGTTTAACCTTTTTTTTTTTAATTTCTATTTCCACTTTTTCAAACGAATGATGCCGTGAAAGGCAAATTTTTAGCCCTGTCTGTGGTTTGATTTAACCCATACTTTGCAAGCTCCATTTTCAATCATAGAAAAATTACAAAAACTCCTTATAGTTTGATCTAACCTACATTTTGGCCATTCTATTTTAAAAAAACTTACACTTTACCCCTTGTTTACTTTATAGTATCCAACAACAATTTTTAAAATTCCAATTTAAACTGTTTGGTAATAATGTTTTAGTAATAAATTTTTTATATTTTTTTCACAGCGAACCGACCTTTAAAAATACGATATGTATTTATAGGGAGAAAAATGAATTTATAGAAAGGAAAAAAATAATAATTTAAAATATCTATTAACTATAAAAATAAATATTGGAGAGATTGAAATTACTAGAAGATGACTATCATATAGTTTAAATATAGTTTCAGAAGTTGGAATCAAACAGTGTAAAAAATGCAGGGGCAAAATATAAATTTCTAAAAATAGAGGGGGTAAATTATAGATTAGGGCATACTTTAGGGATAATTGTAAGTTTCCCTTTCAATTTCAGCAGGACATAAGGCACCTGATTTAAATGTTGCTATATTTCAATGTCAAAATAGTGGAGCTAAGTGTATAGGTTAAAACAATTCGGAAAAGAAAAGGAACAGCAAAATATATAATGTGACCTCAACCAACGAACTCGACAGCATTTATAGTTGACGAAGAATCCCTAGCTTTGAAGTTTCATATACACAGAATTGAACATGAAAAAGTTGGAATTTTGTAGCTTGAGGGAATTGTAACAAGATTTCTTAAATTATCTTTTAGCACTAATTATCTGACCCCTTCTAATAACACCGCTATCCCGACCTGGTCCAAGCGTCTGATGTTGCAGCGGGCAGACGATTGAAGATTACGGAAGGATGGCGATAAAACCTCTTGCGCCGACTGCCACGGGCTCCCGGGCGACGTCGGAGGCTGCCATGCACAAAAGTGTATCACAGTTTTTTATAATATCGCTTCCGGCCGGCCACGGTCTTGCTCTTCGTTGTAATTCCAAATTACAGGGAAGGATCAGCAAGCGTGTCGAAAGGAAGGTTGCGTGAGCTCGTTTACGTTGAACAAAAATGCTAGCTCGATCATAATGTCATCCCTAACCCTAACTTTAAATAAATGGAAACTCCTTAAAAAATATATCTGTAAGAAGGAAAAAAAATATAATCATTTAATTATTGAAATCAACATAATCAAATGTTTTTACCTTAAAAAATGTCCATAATATTTGTCAATTTTCTAATTTTATGTCAAATAAATATGTAGTATTCTTCATATATATTCATATACAACTTATTTCAAATTTACAGTCACCACCATTTTGCAAAACCCATCTCCTTACTATAATTATCATATATGGTAAAAAGTAATATTGGAAAAACATACATGACATATTTCTGTGCAACCTTGAACTAGAAGTCATTGACAGTTAGGGGAATTTGGTCGAAGGATTAATCTCAAAATTCTATCTGGGAAAATATGATTTTTGTAAAGTAAAATATAGAAAGTAACAACCACAACTTTCAAAAATAAACATGTTCTACCGACAATTATATATAGGAAAAATAATTTAAAAAATATTATGTTTGTTAGATTAGTGAAATAATTTTTTTGTTTGAAAATTTATTATACTTGAATAAATGAAAATAATATATATGGAGATCCGGCTAGCCACTGGATACATAAATAAACCAATCCACAAAATTTCCCTTCCAGGATAACCTCATCTTACACCTCTAAATATGCAAAAGTTCAAAACACCTATACTAATCTAAAGAAAATCTGCACTTGAGAATCACCACTAAAAACCCCTCTAAACACCACCTCTTAAGCCCCTACTTTTTCACCCATAAAAAACCCCCACTAAACACCATTAATTCTTGATATCTCATTTCGCAAGGACAAGCTTTTCCCACAAGAGTCAAACTTTTTGTGCCTCTTTTTCCCACTTTTTAAAGTCTTTAATTCATCATATCACTACTAAAAAAAAGCCTATTTCCAATGGTCATTTCCAACGGCAAGTCGCTGGAAATTGTAATATTTCCAACCTGAAGCCGTTGGAAATCAGCCGTTGGAAATCCATCCATTGGAAGTCCATATTCCAACGGCCCAGGTTAGAGCCGTTGGTAATTTCAACTGTCAGCCGTTGGAATATGAACCGTTGGAAATTTTCCAACGGTTGCCACTTTTTTCTTTTATTTTTTTTCCAATTTCCAACAGCCTTGGCAGTTAGAAAATTTTCCAACGGCCGTGGCTATTGGAAAATTTCCAATTTTACCAACTGCCTTTTTCTAGTTTTCCAACTGCCTTGGCCGTTGGAAAGTAGGTTTTTTATATTTTTTATATTCCCATTCTATTTCCAATGCTTTTCTTTAAACGTCAAACGGCTTAGGCGGTTCAAAATTATTATATCATATGTAATCAAATACTAAACTGATATTACATAAATGCAGTTGTAAATCTCAATAAAAACATACACAATTAAAATTACAAAATCATGACATAAATATAGTTATAAATCCACATAAAAACATACATAATTGAAATTACATAGTTCCATTCTCCTAAAAAGTGTTTGTTTGTTGATAAACACACAAAGTAAAGTGATATACCTGATCTAGTCTTCATCAGATCCCGAGACATCAATATCATTGTTAGGATGCGCGGGCGGAGGAATTCCAACTCGTTGACATATGTACTCCAGCTCAGCTCGTTGTTTCCTCTTAAGGCGCTCCAACTTCCGCTCATAATATGATGCTTGTTGTGCGGTATGCTCCGCTACCATTCGCTCTACTTGTTCAGTGAACTCCGGCGTCTGAGTGACATCAACATGTGCTACAGGAGTATTCCCTGGTCGTCGTCGTCCGAGCACAACATGTTGTTCTGATCCAAGACCAAATACACGCCATTTTTTCCTTCCACCAGCAACTGCACTTATTATCGCAACCTCATCAATGTCATGTGCGACTCCTTCCTCTTCCATTTGCTGCGTTTGTTCGTCGATCTCAGCAGTTATCTTTGCCTTCATAAGGGTAAAAATAGTTTTTTAGTAAGTCGTTAATTATTGGTATGTAAAAAGGTAATTTTATATAACATGATAATTACCGCCACTTCTTCAGTCCGCCTGTTGACGTATTCCCCGCTCTTTTTCTTATGGGTTTGCTGCATGACCTTGAACAAGCCAGGGTCCCTTTTCTCCGGATCTTTTTCACGCTACATTGGTTGTTAGTAAGATTAATGTTATTACACCATAAATAAGTTGAATTATGTGTAAAAGAGGTTCATAACTTTTACCATTCGCTCTCGGTGTTCAGTAATTGAAACAGAGCCTCCTGCATAAGTAGCACTGTATCCACCAGTGGAGTTAGACGACTGCGATGATGATGCTCGTATTGTCTTACCCCTCGACGATTTCTCCTGAAACTCCGCTGAAGCCCACCATTCCTCCATTTCTGCATACTGTGCGTCAGTCATAAATGATGCCCGTGCTCGCCGTTTCGCAGGATTTTTCTCGCGGCGAATGTCACCCAGCGTCGATCGGTAATGATTAGCCGCCATCATATGCCAAACGCGATAGACCTCATTATGGTGGGCTGCATCCCACTCACATAATCCCTAGACATAAAATAAAATATAAGGAGTCTAATAGTTATCTACATGATTTGTAAAGCTGAAAAGGTGAGACCAAAGTGCAAACCTCAAATACGCGCCACCAGGCCTGAATATCTGTTGGGCTTGCGCTCGTCCAATCATGATGTCCCTTGAAGTGTGTGGTGAAGCATCTAGTCACCAACCGTGTTGCTCTTGATGGAAGGAAGCTACATGGAATGCATGTTCCAACACAATAAATATTGTTTTCATTGGAAGTAAATGTACTGCATGTAACATAAACTATTATTGTTTAAAATGATACATTACTTACGTGTTACCGTGAGGTGTAATCCGTAAGCGACCTTGAATCGGGGCTTCGGATATCGCTAACTGACCAATGGAATTCCCTCCATCGGCTGAAGGTACAGGTGCCGGAGTAGATCGACTAGCACTACGGCCGACTGGAGGAATGCGAATATCATCTGTACGAGGGGTGGGATGTGGAAGAACATCTTCTTCTATTATGGGCCGCGAAGCTGAATGTCGGGAATGCGATTGGCCTGCCCTTTCATGTCTGGCAATTGGTTCTGCTAACGCTTCTTTGAACTGCTGAAATAGGCCTTTCCCTGGGCGACGTGTATACGTCGCATCTCCTTTAGGTGGCATCTGCAATTTTATTAAAAACCAGACAACATTTTACAAATGCAAATTATGGGGAATAGTATTGCTCTTGCAACTGCACCTATCACAGTCAATTTAGAGGTAGTAGTATTATTATTATAAGTTATTCCACGTTTACATTACATTTTATAAGTAATTGCACGTTAACATAACAGTCAATGGATGTTATCGTCCTCAGATTGTGCCTCTGATTCGCTATTCTCAGTACCCCCAGATTCAAATTCATCTTCTTCATCACTTGCTTCAAGGGCCTTCTCTTCCTCAAATTTATCGTCATGTTGCAAAGTTTTTTCCCTGATCGGCATGTCATCCTCTACAGCTTCCCCCACTCCTGTTTCAGCTAAATTGTCGATTGGGTCATCCATAATTATGGGTGGATTGTTCACGCCACCTTCAAATTCTTCCTGAAATGCATCATCGACTTCATTAACATTATAATGAACGATGCGTCTAGGTTTGATTTTCAAAACGGCTAACCACCCTTTTTTTTCACGTAACTTTGTTGGGTAAGGGGTGTAGTAAACTTGATCAGCTTGGGAGGCAAGAATGAACGGGTCAAACTTCCCATATCGGCAACCATCACGAACCTCAACTAAACCATATTGTTTATGAACCCGAGTGCCACGATCTGGAGTAGGGTCAAACCATGCACACCTAAACAATACAACATTTTTCTGTGGCCATCCAGGATATTTGAGTTGAATAATTTCTTCTAACACCCCATAAAAATCACATTCAACCTCACTTGATCCTAAAGTCCTTATACATACGCCACTGTTAAAAGTTGCTTTGTCGCGACCCCAGTCGCTAATGTGGAACTTGTACCCATTTATGAAATAAACAGGTCAAGTCTCAACACGACGTGATGGCCTACACCCAACATCCCACAAGAAGCGGTCCGTGATATTGTTGCGCACATCATTCACCTAGTTACATATAATAAAGTTTATGAATATGTTTTTCCCTTGAGAAGCAAAATATGGCTAAAATTTAAGTGTAGGTAACTTACATAGTTTCTAAGCCATGTAGCAAAGTTATTCTCAATGTAGACATCCAGGTCTGACATTGCTATATTTGGTGCATGCATACGCACTTCGTCAACAAACAAACTACAAGATATACATAGAGGTCGTTGGAGCATAAACTTGATTATTAAAGTGTATAAAGAAAAAAAAGTATTATTATTATAGTAGAATATATAAAGGAAATATGTGTTATGGCACTTACTCGAGGTACGTCTTCACCTCCTTACAATTCAGTAAGACATATGCAGTAGCAACCCTCAATTCATTGTCATCAAGATATCGATATCTTGAGACACCATATGGACGACCCGGGTATCTAAAGATAGACCACACCGATTCATCATATTGTCTTTGTTCGCCATCATCATTACGAGGTACTCTAGTTGCCATATGTGGAATATGAGATTCAAAGTAGTGAGAGCAAAATGTTGAGGTCTCCTCAATTAGATACGCTTCACAAATTGAACCCTCTACATGAGCCTTATTTGATACCTTCATTTTTAGGTCATGCATACAACGCTCAAACTTGTACATCCACCTATACTGAACGGGTCCTCCAACCCTGGCTTCGTAAGGTAGGTGAACCGGCAAATGTTCCATCGAATCGAAAAAAGCAGGTGGAAAAATTCTTTCCAACTTGCAGAGTATGACAGGAATATTTGCTTCTAACTCGACCATGTGATTCACATCTAACTCTGGAGAGCATAAATCACGGAAGAATTGACTTAACTCAGTCAACGGTTTCCATATATTTTCAGGTATCGCTTCAAGGGCTATTGGGAGGAGCCTCTGCATCATTACATGACAATCATGGCTTTTCATACCAGACATATGACTTACATTACTGTCAACACACCTCCCAAGGTTCGATGCATAGCCGTCTGGGAGTCTAAGTGTTTTAACCCAATTGAGCACATCAGATCTTTGATGTGTGTTTAGTGTAAAAGTTGCTTTGGGTTTGAATGCTCGACCGTCGGCTTGAGGAATTAAATTTAGCTCTGATCGACTGCACAACATCTCAATGTCCTTACGAGCCTTCACGTTGTCCTTAGTTTTATTCCTCACATCCATCACTGTATTCCATATATTGTCAAACACATTCTTCTCTATATGCATCACATCCAAATTATGGCGGATTAAATTATTCTTCCAGTAAGGCAACTCCCAGAAAATACTTCGTTTTGACCAATTATGAGTTCTACCATAACCTGGTATGGTTAAAACCTCTCCATTCTGAACTACAGATGGCAAATTTGAGATACGTTCAAATATTGTTTCAGGCGGAAGACGCTCAGGAGGCAATGATTTCTCAATTTTTCCTTTCTTAAAGGCAACTCTGTTTCTTCTATATGGGTGATCCAACTCGAGAAATTGTCGATGACAATCAAAGAAGGAAGTTTTCCTCCCGTGCTCAAGCTGGAAGGCTTTACTATTCTCCATGCAAATAGGACAAGATAACCTCCCATGAGTCATCCATCCTGACAACATCCCATAAGCCGGGAAGTCATTTATGGTCCACAAAACTGAAGCACGGAGCTGAAAATTCTGTTTAAGTGAAACATCCCATGTTTGGACACCATCTTCCCACAACTGCTTCAATTCATGAATAAGAGGTTGTAAATAGACATCAATATTCTGACGTGGACTCCGAGGGCCCGGTATCAATGAAGTCAAAAACATATATGGTTTCTTCATACACATCCACGGTGGCAAATTATACGGAGTAACGATGACCAGCCAACATGAATATTGTTTACCAGAGTTTCCAAACGGAACGAAACCATCAGAACATACACCAAGGCGAACATTTCGGGGCTCTGCGGCAAACCACGGGTACGTGGAATCAAAATGTTTCCATGCTTCCCCATCTGAAGGATGTTTTAAAACATTTGGCTCGGATCGATGCTCACTGTGCCACCTCATGTGCTCTGCAGTTGAAAGTGAAGCATATAGTCGCTGAAGGCGAGGAGTTAGTGGTAAATGGTGCATGGTCTTTCTTGCTCTATCTTTACCCCGTCCACCTTTTCTCGGCTTAAACCTAGATTCACCACAAAACTTGCAGTGTGTAGCATCTTTATCATTATTCCAAAACAACATGCAGTCGTTAACACAAGCATCAATTTTTAGATGCGCAAGACCAAGTTGTGAAACTAATTTCTTCGTCTCATACCAATTCGACGGCATCTTGCTGTCACTTGGCTGTGTCTCTTTCATCAAGGCCGCAATACCATCATAACACCCTCTTGGTATATGATATTCTGCTTTAAGGTTTAACAAACGAACTGCAGCAGATAGCTCAGAATGCATCTCACATCCATCCCAAAGAGGTGTAGTCGCCGAGTACAATAAATCAGAAAACCGTCTAAAACCTTCATTAGG